>VXBU01000405.1:2342487-2603080 GCA_013400315.1 Bombycilla garrulus | reverse complement strand
GTAAATTTTTTTAATGTTCCAAGCAATAAGAGAGACTGCTGGACCAAACATGTATCTTTGTGCCCAGCAAAAATTCACATCAGTGCAATTATCAAAAGACAGAAAAGTGTACTGCAAGGGAAAAAAATAGAAAAGAAATATTCCTTTAATCTGCCTTCTCAGTGAAGTATTTGAGGGGTGCCCATCTTCTCAGATTACACCAAATCAAAACAGTAACTCATTTACATTGCTATAATTCTCTGTCACCTATGGATTTCGAAGCATCATCAGTAAGAATTAGCACTGCAATTGAAGGCAGCCTAGCTGGGCCCCTGGGATTGCATAAAGAGTTAGGGTTGCTTTTTTTGTTCTTTTAGATCTGCAATCAGACCCTCCTTCTCCTGTGATGGAAACAACACAATTTACTGCACCAACGCTCCTAGACAATTCTACATTGCAAACAAACTTCTGGGTAAACAGCCGGGAACATCCAGCTAGAAGAGGGTTGTTCCTCAGTTTTCACACTCCTTCAGAGTCATTCCAGGGACAGCTCCTCCTCAGAATCCCCCAGTGGCAGAAACCTCAGCACAGTCCCATCCTACCAGGAGAGACTCATCTGAATTCAGTATTTCTCGCTGTAAGCTCAGCTCCCAAATCCTCACACTACAAACAGCTCCTCATCTGCTTGTTTAATGAACCCATTCACAGTCACAACTTTGGGCTTGTCTGCTTAGCTCCTCCTGCCTGGCAAAAAAAATATCAGGGGCAAGGAAAGTGGTCCTTTTTTGTGAAATTTCGCAGCTTTAACTTTTAACATCAGATTTAAAAAACAAAAAAAACCCCAAAGAAACAATAAAATTGATCAGCATTCTTAAAGAGAATACAAATCTTTGAGGTGCTTTGAGGTTTAGCCAAGCAAAGTAGTTTGTTCTCATTCCTATTGTACTACTTTTACTCACTAATGTGAATTAATCCTTATGACGAGCACGGTAAACTGTTTTAAGGAAACCTTTAAAACAAAATAGCTCTTTTGGAGATGTTATTTTCAGATATCTTGAGTTAGGCATTAAAAAAAAGAGCTCTGCTGAGCCAGCTTCAGACAACTACATCCTGCTCTGATTTGGTTGTCTAGACTTCCTTCAGTCAAGTGAAAGAAACAGACAGTTTAGGATTGGAATCCTGGCATGCAAATATAAACACGGTCCTGTGTTCACTGAGCACCGAGAGAATCCAATCTCTGCCTCCACCACAGGAAAACACAAAGCAGAGCTCTAATTCAGGCAAGATGGATCTCCCAGCTAACCCTTGCAAAGGGATTTTTCCTTCCAGTTCACACACACCCACTTGAAATGCTCAAGTGTGCAGCATTTTTATAAAGGCCTCAAGAGTATTTCAGTCTAGAAATTACCACAAAGCACTTAAAAAGATGTAATCAACTGAAGTTTTTGAAAAGCGTTGGTCCAGATTTAGAGTGGAATATGCAGTAGACCTTTCCTGATCTCAGACTTTTCCCTCTTGAAGTTCAGGGTATTCATGTGGATTTGGTTATTTCACTCATTTTCAGCTGTGCTGCAGTTTGATGCTCACTTGTAGTGAGGGCTCCATTCAGCACTCCTTTGAAATTGCAAATGGTCAGAAGGAATTTTAAATTTAAATTTATTGTACAGAAGATGCTCACAAGACCCAGTCTAGAAAATGTCAAATCAACTTGAACAGGTGATTTTTAAAATCTTTAGTTTTTTAATATTTGTATTTCTTAGAAAAAGTTCTTGCAACTTGTTTTGAAGTTTGAATTTGTCCAACATTGAATGCAATGACAGCTAATTTTCCCTAATTAATTTCTTTAGATGATCAGTTTCATGCTCTCTCATTTTCTTCCATAGAGATCTTATCATTTATATGAAGTTTCCAGAGATGAACTAAGAATTTACGCTTTTGATACGTTCATAGTTTTTGTAAACTTCCCCAAAAACTGTGCAAAGAACTGGAATTAGAATCTAGAAAAGAATCTCACCCTTGCATAACTGATTCCTGACTTTTGTTTAGTCAGTGTTTAAAAGATTTAAATTAAGTTGGTATTTGTTCCTGATACAAACTTTCTTTTCCAAACTTGCGATGATCTCAGCTCCTCAAAAATCCTTGTAAGTTTTTGTCAGAGAAATTAATATGCACAAATATGTTTAACTAATCTCTGCTACCTCATTGAAAGAATATAAAAGGTTAAGTATTACATTCTATGACAAAACCACTTAACTGCGTGTTGTATGTACCACACATAGGTAAATTTAACTAATGGAAGTCACTGTGGGTATGTCCACTCTTCAGAAAAAGGAATAAAACCAGCCACGCTGCTGCAGCTGCACTCAGATGTACAGTGCTATAAATTGACAGAAGGGAAGTATTTCCTCTCGTTTGATCTTGCTATTCTTTTTCACAGTGCAAGAGTGCAGTGAAATGTATTTAAATAATTTCCAAGAAGTCTCACAAGAACCAACATCACCTCTCTTCCTCACGCAATGCAAGAAACAGCACAAAGGCCACAAAATTGTCTCTGGAGCAGAATATTCTCTTTTCCATTACATTCACCTCAAGCATCCTGTACTCTGAAGGTATTAATTTTGCAAACCAAAGCCTGCATTAAAAACATTCTCAAGCCAGACAAGTGTGGACTTCCCCCCTCCTTAAGAACAAAAAGTCATTGAGAAAGTCTGGCGAACACTGAGCCCAGGACCTGAGCCTGAGAAAGGTCAAGTCTGTTCTAAATGCAGAGCCAGTGATGCTCCAAAAGAGCTCAAAAACCCACATCCTCTGCTCTCCCACTCCCAATATAAACGCTGAATTATTTAGATAAGCTTTTTGGGACAAAGGTTAATGAGCCTTTAGGTCAAAACCCAATAGTAATCAGCAGTATCAAATTAAACAGCTATTCTTTTCACTGTGCTCCCCATTTTTTCCCCTAGGGAAAGAAAGAAATAAAAAAGTTGTTAATCCAAATTAGAAACAAGCAAAACAAAACAACAAGAAAGCCTTTCCCAAGAATTTTTCCTAAGCCTAAATGTTGCATGCACACTGAAAATCTCTTTATGATCACAGATCTTTTTGTCAGATATATTTCTGATTGATTTTTCCAAACTATAATCAGGATGTTAGCTTGTTACAGACAGGAGACACAATCTTTCCTGCCTTAAAAAAAGAGCTTTGCAAAAAAATGAAGAGATACTGCATGTCATGAAATACAATTGAAACATGTACAGAGAATAAATTGAGTACTTATAAGTGTGAAATTAAGTAGCAGAATAATAGCTACAAGAGTTGAGGATTCCAGGCAGTAAGTGACTAATGACCGTCACAATTAACAGACACATTCTTCACTGCACTTAGATAACAGTTTACATTCGCTGAGATAATTTGTTAAATGCCTGCATCACAAACACAACTATTTTCTGTTGTCTCCTACTGCTCTGCAGCATTCAATTATACCACGGGGAATGGGACAGCACAAGATTTAATAAAAAGGCCTGGGAGTCTTAGGCAGACATGAATTTCTCTGCTCAGTCACAGTGACAAGGAAACATCGCACAGGAAAAACTTCCCGTGGAGCTACAAGGGCAACAGCCCTGGAATAAATCCTGCCAGCTGGGACTGTGCTAACACCATGAATTTGTACCCCAGACTGGGTTAGGCAAGCTGGCTACCAGCACAGGTCACACCTCACACCTGGAGCCAGTCCTGGAGGTGAAAGTCTGAAATCTTCTCTTAGGCTCCTCTAACACGCAGAAGAGGCAGCGGTGCTTCTACTGGCCACAAATCTCCAGTTACAAAAAACTGTCTTCAGGGCTTGGAAAGATTTTCTATGCTATCCATCTTGGTTTGTGCTTTCCAGGTATTTGCCTTTTTGGATTTTTAAGTGCTTTCTTCACAGTTTCGAACAAGATGAGAAAGGGGAAAAATGGGGAAAAAAAAAAAATTTAAAAAACCGAACCAAAACGACCAAGTGAAAACATTTTACTGGGGACTCTGAAGTTGCCATGCTACCAAAGAGGGATTTATGTTTGGCTGGAAAGAGCAAAGGCCTCCACTTCAGAAAAAGAGTTTTGCTCCCATGCAACTTCCTACAGATCTGAATTGTAAAAACCCCTTCTTCCAAAATCTGTTTAATCTGACCCTGCACAGCTGGATTTGAGATTGTACATCTAAAATGATTTTATAATTTGCACCAGTAGCTAATTGATAGCCAGCCCTGTAAAAGATACTTATCTATTCTTTTTCCTCTTGTCACTGTTCTATTAACAGATGCTATTACTTTCCAAATTAACAAATACATTCAGAGATGCGTTAACATCTTCAAATTATTTTATAAACTATATCAGACATCTTGGCTGTGCCTTAGACACATTGTATCTGGTGCTTCAATCTTTTGCTCTTATCATTGTGTGCCAGGAAATGTGTGTAAATGCTGGTTATGACATATAGTTAAAAAAAAAAAAAGCTATGAAGCTTTCAGATATTTTGTAAAAAGCTAAAGAAGGTATTTCTGATTTTACATGATAATTTAGGAGAAACTCCATTGTTTCTGCAATGCCAAAAGTTGAAGGGAACCAGCATCCAATCCTAAACGTCTCTAACTTTTCTGAAAAGTTCAGGAAATATCAAATTGCTGGAAAGGCACGACAGATTTTCTTCTGTATTTTAATAGCAACCTTTGGGATTAGAAGCACTGAAGTATCAAACATTAAAATACTTTCTTTGCATCTTCTGATCAACTCTCATCCATGAATTGTAAAGTCTCATGGAGGCATTGTAATTAACGTGCTTCCTTCCTTGCTGGAACCATGCTGATTTTTTAAAGGGAAGTGAAAGACATTCTTCCACTTACAATCGAATGTAAATTGTATAATTTATTAATTATTTCAGTAGCACTTGATATTTATTTTAATTAATCTTTAAGTCAGACATTAACACTGGGGAGTAACAGCAGGACATCAGTAGCAGCAAAAGGTTTTTTTCTTTTGCTCAAGTGCATTTTTGATGAAAAAAATAGATAATGCCCTTTTTTTTAAAGTACAAAAAATACATTTTGATGAGATTAAACCATGTACAATGGATATTCCCAAACAAAACAAAGTTTTTGAATGGGATACCTATATGAGGCCATGGGAATTCCTGCTGGAGATAAACCAGCAACACTTCCCGTGCCCTGCAGGGTTGGTGGGCAGAGCAGAGGATGACAACCATAGGCAGAAGTTTTCCTCCCTCCATTCCATGCAAACCACAGCAACAAGCCCTTGCTCATCCCAGGAAATTGCAGCTGAACCACAGACCAACTCTTTCCATGACAATAATAACTTGAAGTGGCAACAGGAATGCACAGTATTTTTTTTGTTCACTTTCGGCTTTGTTTGTTTTTAAATTAGTGAGCAGTTCTTCCTAGTCAAGAAGAGCTTCAGTGATGTGATATTCTGCAGAGTCTTTTATTGAAACTGAACAATGGGAATTACTTTGGCCCCTAAAACACTGAGTACAAGATGCTTAACTTTTAATCCAATTTTTACCCAAGCATTATTCCTTACTGAACTGTTCTAGGATTTACATGAATACAGCCAGTACCAGCTGCTTTCTTTCTCTGCATTTGGCCTCTACAGATACCAGATACGTATCAGTATGAACATGATTTCTGGGAAAACAGAGGCCCTCTTTTCTTAAGAAAAAAATCAGAATCAGACCTGTCTAAAAATAGTGTGGGTTTCAATGTTTTGGTTTTTCTAAGATGATAATAAATCTGCTTAAAAATTTTGCCTGTTCATGCCCTTAAATAAATCAGTGTGCCATTTTTTTTTTCTCATCCATCTAATTGCAGCTGGAATAGGAAGGAAAAGAGGAAAAGAAAAACAATTTTGGGCTGACTCTTGTGTCAGGGTCATTCAGGAACACATTTGGTCCATAACATGGAGAGGATTAGCTCTGTGCTGGCTCGGAACTGCAGCTCACAGGAAGGGCGCACTGTGCTCAGCTCATCAGTTTTTCATCCTCCACTTCTTTCCCTGTGCCCACACACAATGCCATGCCCAGCTCTGGAAGCAAGGCAGACACAGAGGTTTTTATCCTGCTTTACTTAGAATTGCATCAGGCAACTAAAATCTGGAAGAAAGTTCTACTGTATGCTGCCAAACCTAAAAAAAAACCAAAACAAAACAAATCCAAAAAAAAACAAACAAAAAAAAACAAACCAAACCAAAAAAAACCAGAAAAAATAAAGAGCCGCAACTCACACCTCTTGCAATCTCAAAACTGTTTCACTTCAGAAAAAAATGATGTCATTCCACCTATTTTAAGGGACTCAGATCTTCACTGAACAAGGTAGCTGTTGGTTTTTTAGGCAGGAATTGCTTCTCAGCATTTTACACTTCTTCAGGTACAACATATTTTCACGACTCACAGGTCCATCCTCCAAAAACCTCTCTTCACCAAAGGAACACATAAGCCAAGAATAAATACTTTATTGTAAAAAAAGGTGAAAAAAATCTCCATGTTAAATTAATCAGAGATGTGTGCTTAAACTTCATGGAGATCTGCAAATCCCACCCCTTCTTTTTCCAATCAATGCATGCAGAAATGCAGGGGGGAAAGCAGCTGCTTCCCACAGGCAGGCAGAACAAATTCTACTTTCAAGGTCACAGCCCAGATAAGAAGTCACAGGGCAGAAACAACATAACTTCCCTTTTCATAATTGTTTTCTGAATCTGTCTGGTCACTGAGTTCATGCCATCATTTCCCTTTTTTATATGCCTTGCTGCTTTGCACATTTCAGTGAATCTTCACACACAATATCAAGTACAGACAATATAATGGGAATTAAAGCTCTTTGAAAGCCTGTGCCACAAATTCAATTAGCAGTATCAAGAATCCAGGAGTTAGCAGCAAGTCCAAAAAATATAATAGGATTACTTGGGGTTTTAGTAATGAATCAAGTCCTACCCAAATACCCTTTTTTTTTTTTTTTTGCTTTCTCCTCCTCCAAAAGTGAGCCTACAGAGACTGCTCTTCATAATAATGTCCAGAACGACACTTTTGGTTGGTCTTTGAAAGATCTACTTCACTTCAAAGTCCATGAGCATTGTAATATGTGTCACGAGCAGCCAAGGAATTTTGTTTCAGTGTCCACAATTTCAAATACACAAAGCTAATCGTTATTAATAGAATATATATTCTTGTATTTGTTGCCATTCTCATTCGGGACACATTCTCTATTCAGAAACGTGGGGAAATGGGGGAATAAAATTCAATACTCTGCCACTGTACAAAAGAACTCCTTCCAAGGCAGAAATGGTGACTCCCAGCCTTAAAAGCAATCAGTTCCAGGCACAAAACTACAGAGCAGTGGAGCCATTCCCCAAACTGGAATGAATCCCAGAAGAAATGGAGAGCCACAGTGTGAGAGAAGCAAGTTTTAAATAACTGCTCCAGGAATCAGCTCAGACCACACCACATCCAGCAGAGTCCTGCTCTGGGCTATGAGGAAGCCCACAGCCAGGCATTTATCTACCACATGAGTAAATTGCCACCATTTGATTTAGAGAAATCAACTTTTCCACCTCCTTTTTGCTCTGGCTTTAGTAAAACTCTCTCGGGACTCTTTATTGCCTACACCACATTAGGAAGTTGGTTATGTATGAACTAGATGCAGCTGAGAATGTGCTTACTCTGTCCAGGAATTTCCCAGGGGTCAGGTGGAATGCACACAACCTTTTGGTACACAGTCATCCTCTGCTAGAAGTCTCCTCATAACATTGATGCACTCAAGAAATATTAAGCTCTTTGGCTGGAAAGAATCCATGAAGCTCTGCAGTATTAGCGCAGTAGAAGAGGCAAAAAAGCTTTGATGTAATTATTGCCAGTAGGTGGTATGCATTAACTATTATTTTCAAGCCAGCAGGTTATTCAGCAGCTTTAGAAACAATAAAACCCTCAAGACTTGAGGGGAAAAAAAAATAAAATATTTCTAAAAATCATTAACCAATCTTACGCCTTCATGATAAATTGCAATTAGAAGCAGGCATTCATGCTGGGAATAATTAGCAGCATACCTCAACATTATTGAATGTCAATGAAGTCAAGAATATTCTTCATGAAAGAACAATACAGAGGAGGTGGCCAAGTTGTATCTAAAAGGAGGCAGGAGCAATTTTGTTAATTGCAGGAAAAAATGCCAGCTGTAAACAGAATAGGCTCTCACTTTGAAGCATTTCTTCAAAACCAGGAGCCAAACACACTGAAGGGCAAACATTTTTAAAGTTTGAGAGAGGCTAGACTGCTTGCTGGCCAGATTTTTCTTTAATATCTCTTGATAATAAGGTATTGTTAGTCTAAATGAAATCTCTGGTGAGTATTTTGAGTTCTGTCATCCACAGGAATCTCCCAAGACTGTGAAGTGCACTTCTTAAGGAATGATGAACAACATCAAATGTACTTCTAAGAAGAAATAACATGAAACACAAAATGTCCATCTCAGGGCAACATGGGCAGATAAGGGAGCCTGCTCAGCTGCTGCTCAGTGCAGCAACTCTGCTCTTTTTGGACTATGGAGTATACTAGTTCCCCTACTTTTAGCAGCTCCAAAATCAAGTTTTATTCCTTAAACGTGCATTTGTAAATAAAAGAATTTCTTACCAAAATTGTCTATGACAGCATCTCAACAGTGGTTTAGGATGTCGGGTTTTTTTTCCTTCCCACACCTAACTATATTCTGTTATCTGTTTCTAAGGAAAACGGCAGAAGAATTATTCTTTACATGAGACTGCAAGAAGTGAAGCAAACAAAAATCCATACAAATATGTAAACTGCCAGATCTGCAGCACCTTGACTATAAATTAATTGCCTCAGACTAACCAGAGCCTGAGTAGGAGACACAGATTGCAGAACTCTTAATATTTAAGTTTATGCTGCTGTAACTTGGCTGACAAATGTAGAGTTTATAAGCAACTAGCAGAATTCCTAGCTATATGGAAATTCCAATGTGAAAATATTTTTGATGAAGCAGAGAAGGCAAAAGATGGTGGTTTAATACCACAAGATGATAAAATACTTTGTAACTTAGTTACTTTTAGTAACTAAGGAATATGTCAAACACCTCCTCAAAAATAAACACAATATTAATATTCCTGGATAAGTCACAGAGAATACTCAAAATATGTTTACAGATGATTTCTATGGCCTACCTGCATCCAAGTACAATACAATTTATGCCTTATTGCAACCTTCCAATATCTAAAAGGGGCTTATAAGAAAGATGGGGGTAGATTTTCTCAGCAGGACAAGTGGTGGTTCTAAACTGAAAGGGGGTAGATTTGAACTCTTAACAAGCAATAATTTTTTTTTTTTTACAATGAGGGTGCAGAAACAGTGGAACAGGTTGCCCAGAGAGGCAGCAGATTACACATCCTTGGAAACATTCAGGGTCAGACTGGAGAAGGTTTTGAGCAATCTGTTCTGGGTAAAAGATTCCCTTGTTCATTGCAGCAGGGCTGGACTAGATGATCTTTAAAGGTCCCTTCCAACTGAATGAATTCTGTGATTTAAACTGAACATCCTTTACTTCCACATCACATTTGAACTAGCACCTCAGGGTATTCTGATCAGTATTCTTTAAAAAGAACAGTATTAAATCAAAAATGTTCTTATTTTTAAAGCTATTTTAACGAGACATGAACTTCGTTAAAGAACTTTGAATCGCATTCTGTGCTCAGAAGAACCACAAACTGAAAAGAAAAAACACCACAAAAACGTTTTGCTTAAAGACTTCTTAGATCCTCACCCTGCCACAACACACCACACAAACACTTTCACAGACAGGAGCCAGCGTGGACCAGGCTGACCTTGAACAAAGGCTCTGTTGACACGAGCAGGAGGCGGCACGGCCGCATCAGGAAAGGCTCTGCAGGGTGCCCGGTGCCAGGACAGCTCTGAGGGAGGGGACGAGGTGAAGGCAGGGACATTTCACCCCAGCTGTGCCCCTCCTGCCCAGCCCCAGATGTGTCTGCGCAGCCGGAGAGCATCAGCCGCCCTCCCGCCGCCCGAACGAGAAGGAATCCGAGGCTCCAGGGGGAATCTGCCGGCCCCAGAAGCCATCTCCCGGCTCCAGGGGGAACCTGAGGCCCCAGGACCCTGTCCAGTGTGAAGGGAGTACAGGGGTTTGAACAGGTCCTTTTGAAAAAGGATCAGCAAACCTGCTCCAAGACACACTCCCTCTCAAACGGTGACACGCTAATGCAGATTATCCCCAGATCCTGCCGGGAATCAACCGCCAGAGGTGAAGACAGTCAGGTTGAGACTGCAGTGAATAATTATTGCTATTTGATTCTGAAGGAGGTTTGTTTATTTAAGCGCGCTAATCACACAAATACTCCAGAGCTCCATTTCTGGCCATCTCCAAGGCAAGGCAGAAAGTCAAACTTTTCCGAGTGACTGACAGTAGCAGAAGTCAGGGCACTGTCGAGCTGACAGGACCATGGCATCTTTCATTAACTGGGTACAGATGAGGTTGTGCAAACCAAAGGACCCTTTCTGGCTTTCACTGCCCTAAAATTACAAAAGCTCTCACAGAACTGATACTGAACAACTGCAAATCCAACTGAACTTGATAGAAATGGAGGCCGCTTCAACATCACAGAGAATAAGACAAAAAGGTATCAGTTGACTTCAGGCAAGTTGTGGTTTATCTATTTTTCTGGTAAGAAAGGGACACTTCCTACTGATTCATAAACTGTTTGTTTCTATAACAAGTGTTTGTCCACAGAGTTATTTTCATACACAACTTCTAAAACTCTAGTATATTAGTGATATTCACCTGAGTTTGGAAGGTAAACAAAGCTTAAAAAAGGTGTAAAATACAAATTGAGAAAATGACATTTTTGCTGTATTAAAAACATATTACTGTTGTGACGTACAAATTGGAAATAAATACAATTTCTGTGCATTTCTGTCTAACATGAGCAACACCACAATCACAAATCCATGTTCTGTACACATATGAATTACAAGAAAGGAGGAGAGATATGACATCCATGGAAAAGCAAAATAGTGCTGACTTCTTAGGTTTAATTCTCTTTCTAAGAGGAAATTTGAGGGTGTCTGTCTTCACTCCTAAACTATGATGGTATTTCAGCTTTACTGAAGTCATGTCCCTGCTCATAATCAAATTATTTTAGCAAGAAGCTCACAAGACCCTGTTGTCCTCTTGGTCCTGTTCAGAAGAACCTGGAGCCAAACGCAGTTGGATTAACAGCACAATGGGATGGGTCATTATGAACTGCTAAAATAAGGCTTTTTCCAGAACAACTTAAAACATAAAATTTCTGACAGGGTAAAACAGCTTCTCCTGGCTTGTGCACTGCTGTGAGAGCACACAGGATGCACATCAGTTGATCTTTTACTTACTCTGGACTAACTCCACATTATCTTGCTTTGACAAAGTCTGCTATCAGGCTGCCCCTAAATCCTGAGCTGTTTTCTGAAAGATTCAGGGGTCCTTTAGGCAAAAAGAGCAATCATTGGATTTTCCACTACTGCAAGGGGCAGAGCTAAGGTTCCTGTGTCATTAACTTGAGTACTTCCATACATTCCAGTGGGTTGGTCTGTTTGTTTTCCCAAATGGGGGATGGGAGAGGATTTTGTTTCCCTTGCTAGGTTGTTTTTGTTTGTTTGTTTTTTAAAGACCTAGACTTTTTCAGAAATAAGTTGAATTCATGGTACCAAGAAATCTGAGCTATGCATATGCAGCAAAATAATGTTTTTTGGATGCAATACATTGATCTCTATGCACACAGTTCAGTTTGACTTTATGTTTCCACTCAGACTTTTTTACATAACTGGAAAGGTGTCACAGTTCCTGAAGAACCTGTACAATTCAAGACTAAAAGAAAGCTAGATCCATATGAATGATGATCATAACCTCAAATAATTTAAAATAAGAGCAATTCACTTAACTTTTTAAAAAACTGAGCACTTAACAGGTACCAAACACTTCCAACTAGTGACACTGGCACTTAAAGGTACAAAAAAAAAATAAAATCAAGGAAAATTAGGAAAACAAAAAAAAGGCAAAAAAATTATAAAAGTCTCAAAAAGAGCAATTTTGGATTTGCTGATCAAGGCCTTAAACAGAAAGGTTTGAAACCAACCTGCAGCTCTAGAGTGGTGCTCCTGATGGCTGAAACTTTTCCATAATCCTTTGTCATGCAGAAGTGCTGGCTGGAACAAACCTCCAGATCTTCACAATTCCTACCATGTCCAAGACAGCACAGCAGCACCTTTGCACAGACCTTTCCTACTCCTCTTCAGCTTCTTACCCTCCACCCTCCCACCTGCCCCTCACCTCCTCCATCCCATCCTTTGTCCTCTCCAGCCTCTCACTCAAAGCATCCTCACCTGTGCATGCTCAGTCATTCCCTGGGGAGGAGCAATCTCCCCCTGCCCTTCCAAGCTTTATCAGCACCAGGGATGAAGAAGGAGATCAACAAGCAGCTCCTCCCCTATCTAGCCGGACTGACTCTCCTTTCAAAAAAACAAACCTCACCTGCAGCTTAACAAACTCACCAAAGAGTTCTGCAAACAGCAGAAGGAAGGAAGAACTCTAGAGATGAAAGCAAACAGCAATATTTTTGTGACCTTTCACTGAATTTGAGGGATAAAAAATCCCCAAACCTAGAGAAGGCACGAGAAAAATCTCCCACAGTAAAAATCTGATGAGCTTTTGTAGCATCCAAGGAGTTTGAGTTCAAGGAGTGTAGTGCATGCCCACACTTAAAGAATTGAGTCATTAATACTTGGCTGCCCTTAAAAATAGCTACAATTTCAGACAGCAGATGTTTTGTTTCCATCAAACATTATCCAACACGGTATGTGTGGTATAAAACATGGCAGAAATCAGATAGCCACATCAAGATTCTGCTGTCAGGGTCAGATTAAAGCACAGATTTGACGAGGCAGTATCTGCTGAAGTCCCACCTGCAATAATATAATGTTAAAATCTCTTAAATAATAAACTGATTACCTCTCCAATCCATATTCCTGATCTTGGTGAGCCCTTGAAAGTAAACAAGGAAATGCACAATCTGGAAGAAATCACCTCTTTCAGATTTGGTTTCTGAAGCTTTAAACTGACCTTGAAATGAGCTTTATCATAAAAAGCAAGCAGTTTTGGAAACCATATTTTGCAATGAAGACAGTTTAGGCTGTAGCTCCAGAACAAAACAATGTGAAAATACTAAATCCTTATCCATGGCATGAGGTGAAGGATTAAAGTGCAGGTACAACTAGAAGCCCTTACATCTCCAGTATATCTCCTTATCTCTGCAAGCCATGTCCTTTTGCTGTCCTAAAAAATACATTTTTGTTTGGCAGCTTTCACCCTCCAGAGCTAGGACAGGCATAGGAAGGCAGGCTGGATTCAGCCATGCATCAGTGCCATGTCAGCCAACTCTAAATGTTGAATCTTCTGCAGACTGAAGCAGAAGTAACAGCTTTCATTCTCCAGACTGAGGCTGACTTTGCAGTTCTGGAAGTCAATAAAAAATGTTTGACTTGTAAACCGAGCAGATTTGGTCTGGATGTCACTGAGAAAAAATAAATGTAGTGCTCCCAGCATGTCAGCTTGACAGGGTCACTTTGCTTTTCTGACCACAATTCTGCTTGAAAACTAACCTTTCAGCAGCTTCTCAGTTCCAGTCATCAATCCTACTGCTGTTGAAAAGCAATTGCAAAAACACCCATTGACATCAGCAGGAACAGGATGAGGCTCTTATCTTATAAATGATAGTCTTATGACACACAAAGTGAACATAAAAAAATCTCACTATGATTTAGACAGGCAGAAAACGTCCCTATTGACCCAGCTCAGATCACTGGAGACCTACATCCATTTATTTTCAGTTCAACAAACAGAAGGGTTTATGATTTTTTTTCTTAATAAATCAGGCCAAGGATATGATAGAAAACAAAACCTACTCTATCTCTGATGGAATCTGCAGATCAGTTTCGTAATAAAGTGGAAAATCTTCTTAACCATATCTAGGAGGTAAGCACAGACCCCTGACTAACGCTGCATTTTATAAATTGTGTTAGTCCACACTCAAAACACTCTTGGCTTACCAGACTCAAGACTTTTACAGTGAAAATATTTGAGCCCTTTAAATGGAGCAGCAACATTGTAATGCAAATCATAGAGTTGCAGGACCATTAAAATTCTCCTATTTCATTGCCCTCTGGGCAACAATTGATTCTGAGACACCAGCAGGCCTCCAAAGGGAAACAGAACAAAAAGACAAGCAAAGACATAATCCAGCCATATGAGAGTTCCAAATCCAAAATTCATTACCTGCATTGCAGCGTTTTTACCACAAAGAGTTGTCCCCAGCAGAACATGCTAAAATGGATGTCTTTTCCCCTGTTTGGTTCGCCTGCTTTTGCAAATCCATTCAGCAACAATCTGCTTGGTTCCTGGCTTTCAGTGCATCTTTTCCAAATTGTTTAGCTCGCTTGGAAACAGAGATTCTTCCCTCACTGAGTTGTCATCACTATATAAGTGTGTTCTGAGCAGTTACATTTTTCTATACACTAATTAAAGCTTCATATAGAACCTCAGCTAATTAAAATTCCAATTTCAGAACTAATTCTGAAATAACCTGTCTGCAACTGGGGATTTACATGAAAATACCTGCTGATGAACGTGTGTTTCAATTCTTCTTTTCCCTCCTGCTTCTTTCAGCAGCAGTCAACAGCTGCGGGCACACACGGCACACACAGCATCTAAAACAATTCAAGATTCAGATCTTAAACCCTGAGGTATTTTTTCCTTGCAGTCATAATCCCCCTTAGTGCCTCTGCAATATGTTATATACCTGGGGTTTGTTTCTATTCCTGAATTCCAGAATCCTACAGCTACCTTTGATTTTTTTTTTTACTACCATTATCCTCACTGTGTGCATGAAAATAAAATAATTTATGAATTTCTCATAAAAGCCTATCTGCAGGAACTTCTCACAGCCAAGGAAAGTCCAAAGAATGTCGGTAATAAATTTACACATTGCCCTCAAGGAAAAAAACCAAACCAAACAAACCAAAAAACACTAAACAAAACCAACAAAATACAACCCAAAAGCTTTCTGTGAATATGTTGAATTTTTCTCTTTTTATTTATAAGCCAGAAAGGTGCAAAATCTTCTAGACTGGTCCTTGCCAGATACACTTTTAGTGTGGTATAACCAAGACAAACTTGAGGCAGACCAGCTCCTACTAGATTTGAGACCAAGAAAAATAATCCATGCCTTTTGTTTTAGTGCTAATAGCAACATCTCTAAATTAGTATTTCTAGCCTTGAACAGTTTGCATTATCTGTTGTACAAAACAAAATAAAACCTTTAGTAGGAACCTGAAAATAACACTGGCCATACTCAACTGTAACAATTTCCATTGCCCAAACCGAGAAACATTCAAAAAGTACATAAACAATATAATTAGTAGTAGGAATTTGGATTATAAAAATCACTTCAGAATCTCAGTTTTTACCTATAAAACAACCAAACTATCTACTTGTTACCATTTTTATCTGCAGTAGAACTCTGTGTCTGAACACTTGGACCATACGCACCTTACTCTACGAAACTGCACTTGGTAAAACACTGGGTAGCATTAAATGAAGATATGATGCATTTAATTAGAAAAAACAACCATAAAATTTTAAGCTAAATCATAGCTGTAGCGTCAGAGGCTTATTAAAAACCTCAGGAATGTAAGAGCCAGTTTTCCAAGGACAGTTCTAATCAGAGTCACTGGAGTGTTCTCACTAGAATGACACACTACAATACACTAATAAATAACTCTAATTATACTCTACTTGCAAGTTCTCTGGGACTGTTTTAAAAGAGTGCAAGCCCATTACAGAATGTAAGCAAAATCACACAGTATGTTAGGAATTGCTGTTCTGACTGGTGGATTTTGGAGTGCTCAGCACCCTCCCACAAGGATTACATCTTGCAACAACAGTACCTTAGAGAACTTCCAAAACCTTTTAAAGATGTTTTTTGTGGCTCAATCATAAATGAAATAGAAATAGACTTGAAAGGACATCCAACTAAGTTTACCATCAAATTGGGGTACAGAAAGATACTCTGTTCTGCCATCCAGGTTGTGATTGAGGATATTAGACAACACTGGCCTCATTATCGATGACTGGGGGACAGCATCAGTGACTGGACCTCTTCTGGAAAGTGGGAAAAAGATCCCAGCCCTTCCAGTGCTCCATTTTGAATTCATGTCACTGGCCATTTCCCTAGGCAGTCTGTGAGGACGGACAATCTGTTAGGGTGTCTCATTGTCCTCGTGGCAGGTTGGATTTCTCTTACACCCAGTCTGAAACTCTCCCTTTTTAACCTGAGCCTGCTGTGTCTTGTCCTCCCACAGGGCACCACATCAAGAGCCTGATTCCAACTTCCCAGCAAGCTCCTCACAAGTGCTGGGGGCTGAAAGGTCCCTCTCCTCACAGGACAAGTGCTCCAGGCCCCTTCTCATCCTGGAAAGTCTTTGCTGCACTTACTTCAGCCACTTGGCATTGTTCCAGGGAAAAGGGATGCCGAAACTAAAATTCCTTTTCCAGGCGTGGGCTAGTGTTGCTGTAGAGTTGACTCAGTGGCAATAAAGGCTCCATAGATCAGAAGGCAAAAAAAGCTTTTGTTAAGAAAAGACTTGTCCTTTTATAGGTGAGTTCTTCGCTAGATTCACATTGGTTAACAGGTTAGACACTCCTCAGCCCATTCGTGAGAAGGAAGAACAACAATTTCTCAAAAACGTCTCGACTCAAACATCATATGACATGTACAAACAGCAGGTTTAGATTATTTTTTACAATTCTTCTCTGCTCTTTCTCACAGCTTCTCAGGACAGATTATCAGGACAGCCTGGGAAACTGAGTTTCTTTCTCTATGACCAGACTGTCAGCATCCACAGGCTAGTGAGTGCTGAGCAGATCATCCCTTCCCACGAGCTCCTGTCCCTTCTGTGCTTCTCCTGAGGATGGGTGCAAAACACATCTTTTCCCAATCATCAAAGGCTCCATCACACCAATCTCCATGATCTTTCACACACAGAGAACACTTTCAGGAACCTGGGATGCAGAAAAGCTGCTCCCATACTGCTTAAGCTAAAATTTGCCCAACTCTTCTAAAGCTGCTCCAACTGCAGGCTACTTTTGAAAGGTGCAGCTGCGTCCTTCATCCTGCTCATGGTTACAAATTCCCACATCCTTCTCTATCCCACTATTTTGGGTGCAGTGTTGGGTCATTTCAGTTAAGCGATTCAAGATAAACCCAAATGCAAAACTTTTTCTTCAGTTTATTTTTGTATCCTATCAGCAAACCGATCCGTTCAGTCAAGGGGCTACAAGAGCATAAGATTGAATTCTACAGAAATCACAAGAATCCACAGGAAGAGAAGATATAAACAACTTTTTTATCAGTTCAAGAGGAACATTAAATATTTTCTTAAATATTTTCCTGTTCTAAACCATGGCAACCGCAGAACTAGAAACAGCTCTGTATTTTCCTGCAATGTTTAGGTTCTGATACATTGAGCATATTGTATTTGGAGAGTGAACATCTCCCACAGAACAAGTAATGAATAAATTTTGACTATTTTAATTTTCTACTTTGTTTTAATATGTATCAGCCATTACACAACTTCTGCACTCTGAATTTCACTGTACTAATCTAGCAGAAATTAAGAGTTTAGTAATTGCTTATTTATGCTGTGACCTAATAAATGCCTAATCTGAAGTATACTGGCATATAACTCACAGACAAATATTTTAACATGTAACACAGCCAAACATCAAAAAATACATTTAATATAGAATAAGAAAGCATAACATCTTTAGAAGGAAACTGTGTCACTCCTTCTCACATCCTATAATGTTTCAAGTCATGGATTTATAACAAGATAAACCTTCCTGGGAAGAAAAAAACCCTCTGCTTCATACATGCTGTTTAAAGATTTTTCAGAATATATCTACAATCAGAAGGTGCACAAAATCTGATTTTGAGAGTGGAGAGAATTGACAGTGACTAGGAACATGCTCAGCTGGAGTCTCCCTTCATCTCTGAACCGATGGAGGCCGCCTCAAGCCTCTCCTAACTGTGGAAGGAGCTGGCATTAAACCTGAAGGGCCCCAAGCAGAGGGCAAGACATTACAGCTCAACAGCCCCAGCTGAAATCCCGTGCAGAAAGCACTGGCTTTTTCCCTCACGGATCAGCTTATCTCACATGCTCACCTGAGATAAGAACATTTGTGCCAGCACATGTTGGAACCCAGGGCACAGGAAATATTCCTCTGCCTGTCCTGAGGGGTTTTGTTCCTCAGGAGAGCACAGCTTTTAACCTTTGGCCATGGAGAAAGCTTCCAGGAGTTTGGGATGGGTTGAGTTTTGTGTGTGACAGATAGAAGTGTAGTTTATCACCGGGTGAAAACTTAGGGTTTGGGTTTTTGATATGGAGGTAGACAGGAGATAAGATGGAGGACTTAGGGCGTTGGCTCTGCCTTCTTCTTGTTCTTCATCTGCTCCATTTTCTGCAGTGTTGGTGGCACAAATTCACTGGACAGAAACACCCACATTGCAGCTGTTGTGTGGACAGACAAATAATGAGTTATTGGTACTAGAATAAAAATAAAGTATGTTTTAGGTACATTGTAAGAGTTAATTGGATATCATATCTGTATAAAAGTCCTTGAAAGCAGACATTGCTGGTGCATTTCTTTTTGTGTGCTAAGTCTGGTGTAGACAGTGTACTGAGCTTCTGATAAGAGAAACAATAAACAACCCGAAGACCAAATTCAGCAATCCCATTTGCCTCATTTCAACCCTGGCACAGAACTTCTCAGGGGACCCCAGGCGGGGCTTTCCTCAAACACTTTACTGCAGAACAGCTAAAATGCTGCAAATCCAAACACTGCTTTATCTCCTTGTAAAGAGAGATAAAGTTCTAATTTAAGAACTTGCAGCAGGATTCTCACCACGATGCAGACCCAACAAACATCAGGGATCACTAAAAAGCGTTCTCCATCGTGGCAGAAATAGGTTGGGTGTCATTTTCAGCCCCAAACTTCAACAGTGACTGGCTCTTCAACCCATTGCAAAGTTCACTGTGGTCTGTTTTTAAATAATTTCTAATCTAATGCTTTGCTTGTATCATCTGTTTCCAGGCCCCTGTTTCTCCCACATATTTTAGAGGAAAGCCATCAGTTGTAGTTCCCACAGTTTTTATATATGGAACACTTGTTTTTAGCTTGAAGGAAAAAAATACATAGATACAGTTTGTACTAATTTTCTAATACACTAAATCATCTTCATAATCACAACTGCCCACAATTTTTTTCCTAGTTAATTAAAAGAAAAAACAAAATACATTAATTAAATTAAGCACTATCTTTTTGTTCTTTCCTAAAAGAATTCAAATCTCAATTGCTTGTAGAATGCAAGAAAACAAAACCAAAAATGTACCAAATAACCTGGTAGCAAAGGTTAATCTTCCCTGAAATGTCATGGCTTCTTGCAGCACTTTTTACCACAGCTGTTTTTGTGTTTTTGGTTTGTGAGATTTTTTTGAGGGGTTTTGTTTGTTTGTTTTTAATTTCTTGTATAAATAACATCAATGACAGAGAATAAAAACTGGTTTCATCCCTTAAGAGATTTGCAATCACCAGGGATGTAAGAAACAGAATTTTAAATTATTTGATCCAAGTCATGTACTTCAGCCTGGGTTATTTAAACCTTAAATAAATATTTCCCTATCACAAGACTGTTTAATTACTTTAGAATGATATTCCCTGTCTTATTTTAAAACTTTTGCTAAGGTAATTTTTTTTATTTTTTTTTTCCCAATGGCAGAAGAGGGGGAAAAGTCTCAGACACCTAGATTATCTCAATAAACAATATTCCTTTCTGGCAAATTCCATTACAGAAACAGATTTATTTATTTTTAAAATTTCTACTGAAATTACCAATAACTTCCTCTGTACATGGTGTTTAATTTTTAATGTAAATTACAAAAAAGAATTAATTTTAGTACAGAACATAATTAAAGAACACAATAAATTCTGTTCTATTACAAGTAGAGTTCTGTGACTTGAGATAAAATTCCCCTGGGCATGAAGAATAAAAATTGTGTTCTTTATGTTGGGATTTGGGTATAAGCACCCTGTGTGAGCATTTAGCCTTGCCACTCACATTTTTCTGAACTTGGATTAGGTTAAATGTTGAAGGATTTCTGTTTTCTGGGAAAAGTCTCTTATATGAGACTCAAGCAAAGCAGAATTCTGTTTAAAATTAGAAGGTACAATAATTATATATAAGGAAGATATATACTATTTAAAATCCCTTGCCTCTTGTCATTAACACCTTAATTATTCAAGAAGGATTTTCTTAAAGCTTTCATATGGCAGTCCAAGCCATCTGATGAGACTATTTTAATGCTGTAATATTTGAGTTGCAGTGAAATGGAGAGGTCTTTACCTTGAGCTAGTCCCTCCATGGTTATACATTCAAAAGATAATCTGGGTCCTAAAGTTTGTGTAGAGCAGACGTCAAACAAATGGTTCAGGTGTGTACCTAACGTAGGAAACTTAAAATCAACTTGAAGCTTTATTTTGTGCATTAACAGTACTTTATCATTGAGCAAATTTGCAATTTCTGCTACGAAAACCCCAAACCAAGCACTTCCCATGGCCAGCAAGAGAAAATTTCAGTCCCTTAACAAAACAGCCTACCTCTAAGAGCAGTTCAGCATTTTGAGGAGGAAAATGGCATTTTCATCTACTCCATTGCACAACACAAAGAGAAGCAAGTGGGATTGTGTTCTATCAGGTTTTCTCTCTGTTGTGAATAAATACTTCCGCGTGTTCCACTGAGGAATGTATCCAAGCCTATAAATGCAAACATCAGATTCAGCTGAAAATCCTGTTCCTCTAGCTTTGTAGTTTTGCTGTGGTTTTAGACACACTGGCCTGGTTGGCCAGTTCATGTTTTCATCTTAGAGTAGCAGATGTAAAATTTAAAACAATCCACCTGAAGATTTGGTGGGAAGTGGGCTTTAAAAGATCTTACCTGGAAGGCATTACTCCATAAACCAAAAGGGGAGTAATTCTGCAGGGACACAGACCTCACCAAATAATAGAAATTCTATGCCACGCACAAACAGCAGTCACCTGCTTCAGCCAGAGGTTCCCAAACAAACTTTTTGGATTGAGGAATTATTGCTGTCCACAGAATACAGAAATATATCTAAATACATACATATATAGATATATAGTATATATAGCTATATATAACTATATATAAGTATATATAACTACATACTCCCAATTCCACCTTCTTTACATCAGCCAGGCTGCATGGCTAAAATGGAATGTAAACGTTTTTCTGATATTAATTTTCTCCACAAGCAGTTTTGACTCCCAGAGATCTTGACATCAAGTTGTAGACATCCCAACCTACAAAACTGGGGATGAAATGTAAAGTGGTGGCATTTGACCTGTGACCTGCAGAATTCTGAAAACTTTTAGGCTAAGCAATTCAAAATCAATCCCCTACCATGTTCACTGAAAAAAAGTACATTTCTTTGGTTAATCATTTATTTTCATTATGCCTGTTAGAAGCCTACAGTTTTCACAGCAGAGCCTTACACTTGTAAACAAAGTTAACTCACTTGACACTTGAACAGCACAGATTCCACTCATTTTTGACCACCAGACCCGAAACCCACATTTTTGGCGGTTTTTTGTTTGTTTGGTTTGGTGATTTTATTTTTTTTTTCCTTTTGCTTTTCTTGTTTTTCTTTTTTCCTCGAGCTCCTGACCACACCGAGCGGGGAGGAGGCGAGGAAGGCGACCTGCAGAAAGTTTGCACGGCGGGGCCCTCGAGNCCCGGCCCCGCTCATCCCGGCTCTGCTTCCCTCCCGCAGCGCTGGCCGTGCGGTTCCTGACCCGGCGCTTCATCGGAGAGTACGCGTCCAGCGCCGGTGAGCGCCGCGGGCACGGACGGAGGGAAGGACGGAGGGAGGCAGAGATGAGGGAGGGCTCCCTGGGGAGAGCAAGATGCGGCGCCTCAAGCACTCATTTGATGGCGAATTTGGGCAGAAAAGCGATATTGCAGAACTTTCCGGGAAGATCGGAGTTTCCGCTGGGTTATCTGGGGGGTGAGCCCCGGGCTCAGGCAGGGGACGGGGAGAGCCGGGTTCCAGGAGGGATCGCAGCTGTGGGGCGGCTGGGGACGGGAAAAGACCCGGGCTGGGTCATGGGCGGCTCGGTCAGAGAGGAGATAGAGAGAGTAAAGGAAGAGACTAAAAAAAACCCCAAACAACGCCTGTTCTGCTGAATATCCCCTCCTGGGCTCCGGGGGAGAGGGGAAGCAGATTGTTTATCCGGCACATCAAAGCATAACGGGAGGCCCCCAGGGAAGCAGGAGCCGCTGGTTCGGTGGCTTTGTGGAAAGCTGTGCGCAGGACAGAATGTCACTTTCGCGCCGGAATATGCCGATCATTAAAACACTTCTAAGTGTCCGAAGGTGGCAAAGTAGGACTTGGACTTTTACATCCGGGGTGGAAATAGTGTTCAGCTGATACACAGATAACTTTGGAAGTGTGCTGCCACCCCAGCTGATGTGGCTGAANGCGGGGAGCTGCACCTCCCTCGGCGCCGGCGGGCGGGGAGCCGGGAGGAGGCGGGATGAGGATGAGGGATGTGGGATGAAGGATGAAGGATGAGGGATGCGGGGCGGTGTCGCCCGAGGCGCTTTAAAGGCTCGCAGGCGGCGGGGGCGGCGCGGCGGCGGCGGAATGACCGAGGTGAAGGTGGCCGTGCTGGGCGGCAGCGGAGCCGGCAAGTCGGGTAAGGGGAGAGAGGGCCGGGGAACGGCTCGGGGTTGGGGGAACTGCTNGGGAAAAGACCCGGGCTGGGTCATGGGCGGCTCGGTCAGAGAGGAGATAGAGAGAGTAAAGGAAGAGACTAAAAAAAACCCCAAACAACGCCTGTTCTGCTGAATATCCCCTCCTGGGCTCCGGGGGAGAGGGGAAGCAGATTGTTTATCCGGCACATCAAAGCATAACGGGAGGCCCCCAGGGAAGCAGGAGCCGCTGGTTCGGTGGCTGTGTGGAAAGCTGTGCGCAGGACAGAATGTCACTTTCGCGCCGGAATATGCCGATCATTAAAACACTTCTAAGTGTCCGAAGGTGGCAAAGTAGGACTTGGACTTTTACATCCCGGGTGGAAATAGTGTTCAGCTGATACACAGATAACTTTGGAAGTGTGCTGCCACCCCAGCTGATGTGGCTGAAGTCCCAAAACTCAACGAGGCACAGAGATTGCCATCTACTCACTTTCACTGCTAAAGTGAAGGACTCTTTCCACACTTTTTTTCCCCTCCACACAGGAATCAGAGTAGCTTCTAGTGATCTGCAAATAACAAAGAAAAAAAATACTAAGCAGAATTGTATTGAATATATCCAAATGAACTTATTCTGAAGGAAGAGCTACAACTGTACATGTGTGCTCTACCATTGCTTTTTATGATACAAGCACAGACTGAGTTTGTGCCCCAGCTCTAGGTCTAAGCTGCCACGTGTAAATTATGTGCTCTCTGCGCTCTGTGTGTGTTCCAAGCCATCTACAACCAAAACCAAGTTCTGTTCTCAGCCTCCTGTACTGCAAGTCCTGTAAAAGGCATGTGAAACTCCCTGAACATTTTCAATTTTTAACAAATGTTTGTTGGAAGATAAGTTTAGCACTATCTCTTGAGATGAGGAAAGTGGTAATAGGGGTGGTAAAATAAAGACCATTAGTGGAGTCAAAATAATAGTTAAAAGTTTGTTTAATTAAGGAAACAAACAAAGGGCTGTAGATTTTACACCCTGAGATGCTTGGGACTGATAGTTTATCATCATATGAATTCTTAAGGTGACCATGAGGAATGCTGAAGATGCTGATTTCCAGAGATCACAGAGCTCTCCCTCATCACACAGTTTTAAGTGTGTTTCTTGTAATCCCTGTAGTACAGAAAATGACAAATTACAGTGTGGAAAGCCTGTTGGCAACCACAAACTGGCTATATTTGCTTAGAACATCCTGCTGCTTAAAATAGTAGTGATGGTGTGTCTGCAGCAGAGTTCCCAGTGTTGCCAGTGCTGGTGGAGAGTCCTAAATCTGAATATTTCTATATACAGAAATATTTTTGGACTAGATCCTAAGGACAAGGTCCTGTAAATACTCTTGGCCTAATGCTGCCTGGTATGAGAACTCTTAAAACACCAGAAGCCATGGTAAATAAATATTATTGCTAAATTATGACTTTTGTGCAGAATCAGATCTGCACATAGTCTGGCTGACTGCTTTTTTAATCCTGAGCCCTTGTATCAAGCTGGATGATCATCAGCATTTTGTGAGGATTGGGAATTCCCCTCACCTCTGCTTTGGAAGAGGAAAATCAGGGTCTGAAATTATTCATTCACCAGGACTTCAATGGGAACACCACAGTGAAGTGGTGTAGGTCTGCCTAAGGGGTTGATTGGTGCAAAATTAAATAAGTTTGTTTCTAGTGTCTGTTTAGAAAAAATGGCAAACAACCAGTGAACAACAAAAAAATAAAGAAAAAACACAAAAAAAACCAAGCAAACAAACCCTTCCTTCCTAACAACTGTCCTCACCTTCAAAAATAACAGAGCAGACAAAAAAAATTCTAAATGTCTTGAGAAACCAATCAAACAACCAGTATTCAAGGAATCCTCATTATTAGCAAATTTCACTGTAGCATTTTCTTTCTTTTTCACTGTCATCCCAAATCAGTAACACTGATTTTCTTTTGGCAATGTCTATCTGTTAGAATGCATCTACACTAAACACTTGTGTCTGGATGGGAGGCAGATACACCTGGAAATTTACGACCCTTGTTCACAGGTAAGAATTTAGAAGGAGGAGGGTAAAGAAAAGCAGTTTTTCATTACTTGTGTATGTGATAAAAAGGGTCAAGGGGTTACAGACTTTTGGTTGTTGGAATTTGTGCCTGCTCTTTTGTTGTTTTTTTTTCAAAGACTGGAATTTTATAGTTGCTGGGGCTCAGAACTACTGAGTACTTTCTTATTTCATCAGAGAAACCCTTCATTGCTGAAATTTTCTGGAAATGCAATTGTATTTTGGATAATACTAGCAGAAATAATTAATCACTTTTGCTTTACATAGGTAAATACAGAGATAAGTTATTGGATTACATGCAGTTCTCTCAAATACCCTAAATGGCTGAAATTTAGTTTATAAAGCAGTTTATTAAATACAAATGGTCAAAGTAGACACTCCTGGAAGTAAGGCTTGCATTCGCAGAACAATTTCCTTTGCCAAGGAAAGCTACAATGTAGCTCCTACACATTGACAATTAAAATTTAACCACTGTAAACCACTCTGAAATAAAGTTCTGTATTAATTTACCTAATTTACAGGACTAGAGAAACTTAGGTACTGTGTAACTCATGCAGACCTGGGTCTGGCTGATCACACTGGCTCTCCAGGTTCCCTTTAGGGGCAGTGTCTTGCCTCTTGCCAGCTGGGGTAAGAATGCTGATATGAAAGCCAAACCACTGAAAGTCTGACCCACACTTGAATTCAGGGACTTAAAAACTTTACCAGTGTTCAGACAAACAGTTTGGCTCGTCCCAGGGCAGTGAGCATCCTGAAACAGCCCCTGTGCCATCTCTTTCCACACACTCTTCTCTTGCCATGCTCCTCTTAGAGGCTGCTCCATGGACTTGCTCCCACCGTAGGACTCCTTTCCTGAGCTTGCCCACAGCTCCCACCTGCTGTCACATGAGGTCCTGTGCCATGAGGGCTACTCTTTATAAGGTAGTGAAACACTGGGAGTGTCAGCTAGATAGGGTTAAACAAATAGGCCTAAATTGTGAGGAGAAACTTTGCTACATGTTTGTGCTAGTGCTCTCTGAGCTGTCTTGCACTAGATTTTTTCCTTAGGAACAAGGCCTAACTTTAGCAAAATAAATTTTTTTTTTTTTTTATTTTTTATGATCAGCTTCCAGTATTTTATCTATTTTAGGTCATATGGTCTTGCTAGCTGCTGCCAAATCATGTGCAGGGATAAGCTAATTTTAAATAGTTTTGAAATGACACTCCTTTGCCTAATGGGACAGTTTGCAGCTGTTGCTTTCTGGAAATCAGAAGTGTGGTAGTTTCCTGGTGTGAAGAGAGTCAAGGATTAGAATAACCTTATTATCACTCAAGTGACTTAAACTCAACTGCAGATTGAGAGAAGATTTCTTTTTTCAGAAATTTAACATATGGGTAATTAGCATTTGAAACTTGAACAATTCAAAGAGGAAAGAAAACAAATGAAGAAAATCATTAAGCTTACTGTAGTCAGAATATTAGGAACATGCAAATCAGAGCTATAAGCACAAAACACACAAATGTTGATGGCTCCTGTAGGTTTCATTCTCATGTAAGCCTGCAGAATATTGAGCACAAGCAGTGGCTGTACAGGTTGAGGAATTTCACTGCTTAAACGAAGTGTAAATGTTTCATAATGAACTTGTCAGTGATCCAAAGTGCCATCTTTGATGTTGGTTATTTATAAGGCTTTTGGAGCAGCACTAGCCTGGATTCAGTGCCAGCACCTGGACCTATTAAATATGTTTTGCAATGAAAGTTCCTGTGTTCTCGCATTCACAGTGACAGAGAAAAGGCTCTGAAGTGACAAGAGTAACTTTCTTTTTGCGTATGCATTTGAACTCCTTTCAGCCACAGCAGGGGAAGCTCTCCCTCACAGATGAGCTGCACTGGGCTGATGGATTTATCATTGTTTACGACATCAGCGACAGAGCATCCTTTGCATTTGCAAAAGCACTGCTGTACAGGCTCCGAGAGTCTCACATAGGAGTTTGTAAAAAGTAAGTGGCTTTTTTATTTTTTTTTTTCCCTCAGCAAACACAGAGAAAAGCTGAGAACACTTTTGTGGCTTGCAGGCCATCCTAGTAGCAATTAAAATCCAGCAGCATCGAAGGGACTTAATACAATGCCAACGACAAGGTACCTGAAGGCAAAATGTGTGGCAAATTCCAATCTTCCAATATTTTACTGTACCCAAACCCAAGTACAGCAGGATTTTGTTCTTATTTCTTACAAAACTAATATTTAAATGATTGCCATCAGCATTTCTGCTGTGATTTACACAGGTAAAAAACCCTGGCATAGACAGTCTGTGCTTTTACTCTCCTACTCAATTACCAATGGAGATGCACAATCCAGGGGCTGAGGAGAGCAATTCCCACAATAAAGGAAAGTACCATAATTATCTCCTAAGCTGTTTTTAGCCGTGACCCCAACATCATTTGTGCACATGGCTGACCATATGGTAAGAAAGAAAGTATTAAAAAAAATAAGAATCACCAAAACTGCAGGAGTGAGCGTGGATGGTGGTGTTTAATCCTGCATCAGTCAGCTGAGGTGCTTTCTAAATAAAAGAGTGAAATCCTTTACCTATATCAGAAGCAGAGTAAAACCCCTGTTTTTCTCTCTGTTTTACTGCTGACCTTTCTGAATTAAGGTTAATTTCTGAAAGGAATCATTTTAGCAGAAGCTTGGAATTAGATTTCTTATGTTTCCTTCTGAGTTATGCCACTGACACTGATGTATCTCTTGGACTCTGTTCTGTTACCTGCAAATGGAGATAATGATCAGGTTGCTTCTTCGTGAAGTCCAGGTGCTGACAATATACTCAGCAGCACAGAGCATGAAAAAAACAGTGGTATAAAAAATACAACATTTTTTTGAGTAGAAAAAACAGAATTAAAATCTATTGGTAGAGAATACCTTGTCTGGAAAGTCCTTTGGCAAATGGAAAATTAGAATTATTCCTGGCAAGGTGAGAGGGCTGGTTAAGTTCATTTGGGGTTTTTTTTGCAATGCCTGCTATCCTGCATACACATTCTTTCCATACACACTGAATATAGCACAGCACATGACACAGTGTTGTATATATATTTTCTTTAACTGGAACCTTTTTCATTTCAGAATGGTCGAGTCGTCGATATTTTTGGTTGGCAATAAACAGGATTTATGCCACATGAGGGAAGTTGGCTGGGATGAAGGACAGAAGCTGGCCATAGATAACAGGTGCCAATTCTGTGAACTGTCTGCAGCAGAGCATTATCAGGAAGTTGTGGCGATGTTCACCAAGGTCCTGAAGAACATCACCTCCAATTTCAAAGTGAAGGAAAAGAGACGACCAAGTGGCTCCAAGTCAATGGCCAAGTTAATCAACAATGTGTTTGGAAAGAGAAGGAAATCTGTGTAAGAGATGGTTAGTCTTGAAGTTGGAACAAGCTGAAATAATGGAGCAGAGGCAGCTCTTGGGATTCACTGAATTTCCTCTAAAGGTCAATATCTGGAGGAGTCAGACAGTAGAAACCAAAAGTGGGAGATAGTGTGGTCTAGACCTGGAAGACCTGACCTTCTATTTCAAGCTCTGCTACAGATTTACTGGTTAGGGCTGTGCCACTTAACTCTAAGCTGCTCCAGAGGAGAGGTTTAGTCTGTATTTATTCAGCACCAACATGGTCTTGGACAGAGCTTCTAGGTGCAACTAAAGTATAAACAGTTATTTCACAGGTTCACTTAAAAAGACCCTTAAGATCATCAAATCCAACCATTAACTGAATGTGACCAAGTGTACCACTAAACCATGTCCCTAAGTGCCACATAATATCAGCCTTGCTGATCAAAATCTTACTTCAGAATTCTGAGTAAGTTTTTTTCTGTGTGTGTGTGCAAGAACATTTGCACTAAAGAAAAGCGAAATACTGCAGCTTCATGTGGTAATGTATTTGTATTTAACTCAGGTCCTTGTGTGCCTTATACCTGCTGAAATTCATATGAATTAAATGCTTAGACACCAAATCTACAAAAGGTATTTACCTGCAAAGCTGCCTTGCAGAGGCACCAGAAGTAGGGAAGCAGATACATAAAGCGCTATTTTTTCCTGTCCAGTTTTTTTTTTTTTTTTTTTTTTAATTCCATGAGTGATGAAAGAAAGTAGAGAGGGGGTTGAGGAGTGTGAGAACTGAAATGTTAGTGAAATGTTAGTCAGTGAGTACTGGACTGTTTTTGGTCGTTGTTGAGTGAAATAATTCTACAGCAAGGGCCAGGATGAGGCCTGGGTTGATCCCTTTCACAGAACAGTTTTTGTAAGGTTTAACAAGTTTCCTTAGCTGTAAGGTTGATGTGACTGTTCAATCTCAGATGGCAGCAGAAGCTTGGGAAGCACACGCACTGGTAAAGAGCACAAGTTCTTTAGGATGTCTGCCTGGATTTAAAGGTCAGCCTGCTGGTAAGACCTGTGCTCACAGAGTGTTTTTCCTAATAACCAATGTCCTTACAACTACTCATCACTGTGGTATTGAAAAGCCACTGGAGAGAGCACTAAATACTGTCAGCTACACTTTTCAGAGGTGGATATTAAACATCAGACGGGTGTAAATATGTTGTCATTTGGCATTCAGAGCTCTTACTCTGCACAGCTAAATAAGGGCTTAGCCCGGCGTGTTTGCAAGTGCTGTGCTCATACACAAATTATGAAGGGGAAGTGATCTGAAGATGAATTTCTGCCTCCCACCCACTCCAGGGGACAGCTGGCATTCAGTCTTTGTAGGACGCTGATTTGAAGCCTACCTGTGCTCTGAAATTTTTACCTGCATCAAAACTAGAAAGGTTACTTTCAGTGTTTGAGTGTTCACCCATAAGACAACATAAAGAGGTAACATATAATCTTAGCAGTAAGGTTGCAAAATAGTACTAAAGCACATTTTACTGTGTTGAATAAAGATTTTAATTTTTTTTTTAAGCAAAAGATCCTGTTTATTTCACTTGTTATAAGACTACAAATATTGGAACCTAGTTCTCAGTTGACAGGCACAGGGTTGCTTTGTTTTCGTGCAGATGCTGCTCTGCCCTGTCAGGAGCATTGTATTTAACTGTATGGTCAATATCTCTGAGCCTGAATGTACAGATTACTCATGTGCACCCCTCAACTTTCCAGCCCACACAGGATTCCAGAACTATTAACTGATGGTTGTAACTTTATCTTGCTCTAGCACTGCCAGATTCCAGACCTCTTATTTGTATTTACTTCTCTGATATGAAATAAACTGGATATAAGATGGATGTATTCATGTGGTTTTGTTTTTTTGTTTTCCCTTTACTCTGGTATAAAGCTACAGACTTTTGTTCTGACTGCTATAAAAGGGAAGCACCGTGCAGGTCGGAAATTTAAACTGGAGAAGGTAAATCTGAGAATCAGCCACTTGCACAAAAGAGAACCTCTGGCTGTGTTTGCTGAGCACAATGAAGAAGCCCTCATGTGCCTTTAAGCAGTGAAGAGAGCCTTTTAAAAATGCTTTATCCTTTAAAAATTAGTCAAAACAGCCACGGAGAGTCCAATTAGTTTTGTTCATATTCCTGGGAATGTGGGCTTTCAGATAGATGGAACCTGCAGTGCAGCCCATAGTCTTTTTTTCTGCATGGAGTAAGGGTTGGAACAGAGAGAAGCTGTTGTCTGGGCCATGTGCTCGCCTGAAAACCACCTGAAACAGGTGCATGATTTAGAGACAGGATGATTAAGACTTAAACATCCTAAAGCACCCAGCACAGACATAATTTAGTGTTGTCAGCATCAGGACTTCACTTGTCTTCTATTGCTGATAAATGCAGATGAACAAGAATGCAGAATTTTAAAACAGATACACATTCTCCTATTCTAAATGTATTTTCTTAGTAACTTTTAAAAATGAGGGCCTTTAAAAATACTTAAAAGACTGAGATACATATATATGTGTTTTGCTAAGTGTTCTTGGAGATCTAACAGAGAAGGAAATATATTAACTGGCACAGCCACATTGCAGACAAGAAATTAGCAAGAACCCTGCTTCTATAAGACAGTAAATGATGTAAATGATGTCTGAGGCTCAGCCTTGACAGTGACATCATCTGGAGCATACCAGACTCATTGAAGAGTGTGGAAATGGAGCTGTTTGTGTTCTCACATATTTCTTCAGCATACAACCCCAATCTCACCAAGAGATTTTGAAATTGCTGTACAAGAGTTAAAAGTTTCTTGCTGTCACGCCTAGAAGTCTTTGCTTATATGAACTTTCTAGTTTCAGTAAAATTTTACCTGAGAAAGGCACTCAGAATTGATGTTCTTTCTCCCTGTCTTCAACTTAGTTTTACTTCGAAAACAGTGGCATAGAAGCAAAGAGATTCTACTAAACTATAAAGGTAATAGCCCCTGGCTCCCAAATGCGGTCTCTCAGAGCACTTTCAGGGATTTTTGAAGCTCTTTCTCACTATAGTTTTAAAATAAACAATTTAGGCTAAGACCACCTCAGCTCCTTTTCCCACTGTCTTGTCCATATGCATTAAACTCTTTTAGAAAATCCCACTACAGTCATGTTCACAACAGGGCAGAGGGGAAAACATCACAGCAAAACTTAGAGCATGAGACTCCTGAAAAAAGGAATAATTAAGTGCAGTACCGAGTAGGCCAACCAAACATGCTGTACTCTGAAGACAAAAGTAACTAACATAAGCTTTTTCAGCCCATTGCCAGAAGCTGGTTTCTGAAGTGATGGACAGGAGACCATTGAGTCATGTGGGAGTGTTGATGCTTTTCTTTCTGTCTGACTACACTGCTCTGGAGATGGTATTTGAAGATGTCTGGTCCTGGCACTCCCTCCATCTCTGAGGCAGAGAGAGGGACAGATGCTGTGGCCTTTGGCTTGAATACTTGTGATCCTTTCACCAGCAGTCAGATCCAAATCACTCAATGGCATTTTTAGAGCATATACTAGAAAGAGGAATATGAAAACCACTCAAAGCAGAACAAAAGTGCAGTTAGTATCCAAGAACATATTAATTTTTCATCAGGATGCCTGTTGGAACAGGTGCTTCAGGTTAATGAGGTTTCATACATTGCCTATGGATAGAGGAACAAATCCAGTTCTGATTCAGCTGGAAAGCAATCCTTGCCTACCCAGTCATTTAAAAAAAACCCAAAAAAGGAGAGAAACATAGACAGACTGCTAGAATAATCTAGAGCAATATTAAACTGTATGTTAAAAACCATGAAACCTCTAGCTCCTGTCCAGAGGGACAAAGGCTTTTTCATATCTTTAAAGTGCCCATGGGGAATGAAAACAAGGGAAGCTGAGTTTTGATGTGTTCTTCATGTAGTTTGAAAAGCAAAGCCTTTGTTTACATGCCTAAAAGTGCATCTGGGCACTTAACTGTCAACCTCTATTGTTTTAAAACTTGGGTTTGGTATTTCCATAAAGAAGCAGTAAATTATCAAAGTCTTCTGTTGTGTTGGTTTGCATTCCGTCCCCCACCCCCCATAATTGATATTATGCGAGACAAGCAGACTATTCTGGGTAGAAAGTTATTTTTAAACAGGCATTACTCTTTTTCCAGAAACAGACTGTAAATTTCTGTCTTCTTTTAATTGCTTTATAAAGTAAATTGAGTCCCTCTGGTTATATAATTAATATCCACATTTAGCCCTATATATTTGACATGACTTGAGCCATTTACTGCTGCATTCATTTTTCAAGACTGGCTAGGAGTTCAGATATGCATTTAATTACTGCTGAACTCTGGGAAATATCCAAAGTTTTTCCAAGGAAGTGTCTTAACAGCAGTGAGAAGTGCACACCACAACCACGATAATTGGAGAATGGTGATCTCTCTGAGCAGGTCTTTCTCCTTGCAAGCTCCTCTGCTCATATTGAGCAGTAAAGTATCATCATATCTACACTATATAATGCATTTTACCACTTGAAATAAATATAAAAGAAGTGGAAATTAAAACGACAGGCATTTTGGTGTCTGGTGAAGATTTCATTTTTAAGAAACAACTTTTAAAATAGGCTTCACACAGGTTTTTGGTTGTTTGTTTTGTTTGTTTGGTTTGTTTGGTTTTGTTTGTTTGTGGTTTTGTTTGCTTGTTTGTTTTTCCCGAAGCGATTTCTATCTTTCCAGATTAATTCCCTCCCGGAATAAATTTTATTTTAAAGACACCGTGAGCTCCCGAAAAGTTCAACAAACTTTTGCAAAGTGCCTTTTAAAAGTAACCCGCTGTGTAAGTCTGAGAAACTCGACAGCTTTCCTGCTTCCAACATCTCCCTCTCGTGGCTTTTTCCTCACACTTCATCCCTCCTCGGCTGAAAGATCCCTGTTAATAAATTCAAGAGCGCTGATTACAACGCCCAGGTGAAACCCCTCCTGCCTTCCAATACTAAAAAAATTTTGCAATCGATTTTTCTGCGTTTAAGAATGTGAAATCTCATAGGCTTCGTTGAGCAGGATCCTTTTTAATAAAACATCAGAGTTTGGTGGGGTTTTTTCACAGCTGCCACTTCTGAGCTCAGCTGTTTCACTGAAATGAAGTTCAGCTCTCTCATCTAAGGCACTGAAAGGTTTCCTGTTAACAGACCCTCCAGGCATGTTAATATCCTCAAGAAGGGCTCCAGTGCTCCTATCCTATTTCCAGACACATCTGTTGGTCTGAGTGATGCCTTAAGTTTTAGCTTTTATATTTTTTTGGACTCTGTGCTGGTTTAGTGTGTAGTTCTGGGTTTCACATTAAGGGTTGGTGAGCTCTCTTCACAGAGCAGGGAGACAAAACAACTTCTCTCTAGCTTGGGACCAAGGACAAATTTTAGGCCAAGAGTGTAAACAACAGTGAAGAAGAGAGAAAGAAGAAAGAGGATGGAGCTTCATAACCTGAAGCTGTAACTGGACAATTCATTCCAATATATTAATGGACCAAAACCTATCAAAGTGTGAGCCCTCATGACTGGGCAGCCATTGTGTGACCATTGCTTGGATTGCTTGGATTGCCCAAGGGCTCCTTGCATGGCCCAAGCTGGATCCTTTCAATAAATACCTTTTGATTCTTCTACTCTACCTGGTTTCTCTTTCCAGGTCAGCCTTTCCAGGCAACATGAGCACAGCTTTGGCTTCCACCTTGTCTTTCTACAGCTTCCCAAAGGTGTTATCCCCAGAGCATAACGGAGAGACATGGCAGGGAGTAAAGCTAGACTCGGACAAGAAATTTTCTTTTATCTGCAAGCTGTAGTACAGATACACTGCATCAACCTTTAAATAAGCAAGGTCACATCCTGAAAGGACCCTGAGGTTGGGTTTGGCCAGCCCAATACAGAGATCTGCTTCTAGATGCCCCCTTCATCCATATGCTTTTCTACCAAACAATTTACTTCATCCAGGTGATGCCTCAAATCATGTAGATGATTCTCCAAAAGGCATTCAGGTCTCCACCAACTCTTAAGGTAATTAGGGTTGGGTATCTCTGAAGTTAGGTGAGATGAATCACATTCCACATACAGCCTCTTGGGGCTCTTGGCTAGTTATTTTGTGCTTCTTCATCACTACAGAGCCCATCTGTCCTACTTTGCAAAGTCAGTTGAGTCCCTATGGTTAGACAATTAACATCTAACTTGAGATGACCACTGGGTCATTTAGTGCTAAATTTATTTCATATGATTGATCAGAGTGCTGGATTATATTTGATCCCTGCTGAACTTCCCCAAACACCCTGAAATCCAGCTGTCACAAGTTAAATTAATGGATGAAGTGGAAATGAAGCTGAGGATAAGTTGAGTACTGCCACAGACTGCTTCCAAGCTAGCTCATTAAAAACTAACTAGCAGACCTTGATACTTCACTGCAGTCTGCAGCAAAGCCATATTTTAAATGCTTGGCTATGGTAACTCCAAAAACCTAAGGTGGAGCAGAAAGTTGAATCGGGTCTCCTGACTCCCAAGCTCATGACTCAACTAATCAGTTGTTTTCTGACTGGGAAAATATGTTTCCACAATTGGTGTGTGAGCAAAGCCATTAGCTCACTTGGTGACTTATTCTGATAATAATTACCAGCCATATGGAATGAACCAAGCTCATTACTTGCAAACAGACAGCAGAAAATTTTTGTAGCACTTATTCTTTCACTTGCTGTTGCATGTCCTTCTCTGTGCAGCTGGAGGATTTGGCACCAAGTGGCTCTAATTCACATTATTTCATTATTTTATTAAACGGGAAGTTTAACTATACAACAAAGTTGTTCAGTGAGTTGTTTCCTTTGTGCCACTGAGGTGAGGCTACAGTCACACCGCTTTCTGAACACATCCCCAGCTATTACAGCACTACAGCACCCAAACATCAAAATGAGAGGCCCAGCAGATGCATGCTGCTTACTAAAAGCTCCAGTCAGAGTTTCTGCCTTATATTCTGAGACTTCTTTTCAATGATCTTAAAGAAAATGCACTTTGAAACTTTACTTCCTCTTTCAAATTTCACTCACAGGTTCAGAGGTTGTTAGAGGACAATGTACTGGCAGGGCAGTTCAGAAAATGTTCAGTGAGTGTCTAGGCTGAAATGTTATTCCCCACTTTTTTCCACCCCTATAAATTTAAATTGGTAAACTATAACGTAAATTGCATTATAGTTTCTTTCACACGAGATATCACCAGGTTAGTGTCTTTTACTTTGCAATGAGGAGGGGAGGATGCATACAAAAAAAAAAATGCGAATTTAGAAAAAATCCTCATCTGCAACAGGGGATTATCAGTAATGTCTCTTGCTGGCATAAAGCTAGGCCTTATTCTTCAAATTCTCTGCCTGAGAATGCCCTCTGAATGAGCTTTCCTACTTATTATCCACGAGTCACATAGGTAAAGGTACTTGTGGATAAGGGTTCTTGTGATTGCTGGGCTGATCTAAATGGATGCACAATTATATGATTAAATACAACAACATTTTTTACTAACTACATATAATTTTGGCTGTCACTCAGAATTCAATTGCATTAGATGATTCACTAAATGGCTGAGGCAGTCTAGGATCTGTCCTATGCAGACCTTAGGGAATACTGCAAATACTGAACTAAATCACATAACTTATCTTAAATGCAAATGGAAAGGCTTTACAAAGAAGCTAATCTATACTCATCTTTTACTGTATTTGACATCTCCTTCTGTTTGCTTACATTTTGGGTCATTAATACAGATTTAGAAACCTGTACTGTTGTTCATGGGGGTTTTTCTCTTTCTAAGCACAGGGGGTGCATGCAGTTAGGCTTATGTTAAAAAGGCCAGTATATGCAAGTTGGTCTGTGCTGAATGGTCCAATCTGGCTTCACAGAACAAGTTAAACTCTTTTTCTTTCCCCATATAACATTTGAAACAGTTTCTTCAAAGTTACTTTCTCTTTATTCTGCTGTATACCTCCTAGGAGTCACACCAGCTCTGCTCAGCTTAGCAAGTCACTCTTTCCTCCTTTCTGTTGTTTCCCCTCAGTCCTGCTTCGACCTCTCTGTGTCTTATTGCAAAGAATTTAGTAGCAGACTGATTAATAATACATAAAACAGACAGGATACAGTTTGTGATCATATCCCGATCCATGTTTGACATAATGCACTGATACATGTCTGGGGCAGTGGCGTGCTGTGGAACGTGTCCCTCTCTTTTCTCTGTCCACATGCACAGGCAATAAATCTGCTGTGTTTTTGGAAATCCATGCTAAAATATTCCAATGCAGATATACCCACAGAGGGCCTTGGCTAGGGCAATATGTACAACGTTTATATCTGTACACCAGGGCTGGTGAGGCTTGCAGAGATAAACAGATCATGCTTTGGAATCTCTGCCTTTCCAGTTCTGTCTCATTGGCTCTGCCCTGCTTTTCTGAAATTGCCATTTCTGCAGACCCACAGAGCTACCTGGTACCTTTGCAAGGAACACACACAGAGCCTTTAGCCCAAACCTTCTTTCTCCCCAAATAACTCCCTCCCTTTACCCAGCAGATTAGAAGAGATGCAAGTCTTTGTTTTTAATTTGATTAAACCTGGGGTCAAATCCTGCTCGCTGTTATTCTGGAACAAACACAGAATGACTCCAGGTTTACAGTGCTGCGAGTGAGGATTAAATTATGCCCTGAACATTCATTTAAAAATCTTTTAGAGACTTAAACAGATGGATAAATCGAGCACAGATTCTCAGGTCAACCTCTACCAGAAGGCATCTCTCATCTGACTTACGGTGGAAGTAAGATGCTGTGATAGCAGCTAACAATAGAAAAGGAGTTACAGGAAGGGTGGGGAATATTTTTCTTTACCAAATTCACTTGATTTAATACAGGGCTTGCAAAATTAATGGTGGCTTTGAGTGATACCTGTATATTTTATAGGTTTATAAATTGATTGTAGTAAAATCTTATACGCCCTATATCACTAGGTATTGTTTCAGCCTATTACAGGAGATATCTATCTAGAGTTGACTGAATTGTATTAATCTGATCCTAGTTTAATGATGCCTTAACATTTTTATGGGAGAATTTAATGTTTGCAATATCCATGTTCCTTATTTGAAAGTGTGACTTATAGGTTCTCATCTCCCTTAAATTATGAAATCCTTCAGCTAATAAAGGAAAATGATTATGGTTTGCAAAAAAGGCAAAGTCATTTAACAATCCATATAACTGTCTATTGTAAGTCTTTGCATAATAATTGTAATTTAGCTATTAGAAGTTCTAAAGGCAGTTATCACTCATATGCTGCAATTCGGAGGAAATAAGTGAAAACTCAAATTATTTAAGGACTTTGTACTTTCCAAAGGCACAAAAAAAACCTAACAGAAATAAATAATACTTTTAATAATGAAAAAAAAATTTCTATTGAAGTAACCAGTTGTTAGTGGCAATTTTTCAAACTAAGCAATATTAAAATTTTCAACTTGTCCCTATTTCACTGTCACAAAAGGATCTTCATTTTATAAAGATATTTCTGTGAGCACAGAAAGCCAGGTTAGGAATGGAACCTGCAATTCTCGATGCCCAAGATTTCTCATTTTCCCCCTAGGCACTTGAAAAGAGGTGAACAAAGAGATTGGACGGGCTGTAAACCTGGAGAGTATTTCTTTGATTTTTAAATGGCAATCTAAAGTCGTCTCCGTATCTAGTGTATACCTTGACTATTTCCTTCAAGGATGATGACACTGCACACATGAATCCAGCTTATCAAAGTGGTCAGCCAGCTTTGTGTCCCTCCAGAGGAACAGGCTGGAGTTAGTTCAACACAGGGCTGTGAGGATGATTAATAAAGGCACATGACACGTAAGTAGAGGCTGATGGAAATATTTAGCCTGAAGAAGAGAAGGGAAAGAGAAGGGTAAGGGATTCAATCGCCCATTTCAGCTACCAGCCTGGGGGCTAGAGAGGATCAGCTTATTCTGAGACGCACAGTGGGAGGATACAGGCCAAAAAATACAAGTGATGGTAAGAGAAATTCCAGCTGGAGGTGTGGAAATAAATTGAGAGCAGTTTAAGCATTGAAACAAGTTTTCCAGAAAGGTTGGACCCTCTGTTGGAAGCGTTTAAAACTTGGCTGTGAAAGGCTCTGAGCAACTTGGTTTGACTCTGAAAAACCTGGTCTAGCAGAAGGTGTCCCTGCCCATGGCAGGGAGGGTTGGAACTACACGAACTCCACCTAGGGCATTCTGTGATTCCAAATTAACTTCAGAGGGAGCAGGGGTTGGACTAGATGACTTCCATCTCTCCTGTTCAACCCGTCCTCTCTTTTCCTGTATGATTCTTCTCTGTACATCCTCCTCCTTTACTCAACTTGGAGCTGCCCAGCTCCGAGCTGCTGGGGAGCTTCTGCCTGTCTAAAAGAAAGCCTGTGATAGAAGGAGACATTTTTGTGCACCCCCTGGTTGGACAATTCCTAAAGAAAAATACCCAAGCCCCTAGGAATAGTCATGGAGATGTGTCTGGCCATGTGACAGCTATGAATTTATTTCTCTTGTAATTTCATGTTGCAAAGATATTAATAAAGAATTTCAGCTGTGCTCTTAGTAGAAGTTAAGGTGACCAGATGAGAATTATCTAAATGAATATTTCTTAAACAGTGCAAAAATAGGAATCTGCTATTGCACGATATTCAAAATCCATTGTGGTAGGATAACTCTGCTTTTACTTCAGCCCTGACATTTGTCCCATCCCACTTACATTTGGTATACAGCATATTTTTTGTAGCAGACCCAGAGGTCAAGACACAAAATTGACAGAAGTGCCAAGCACACAGCTATTAACAGGCACTGTGGCATGAAATACCTAAAACTAAAGCAAATCTTGACATTCACCACCTACCTATGACACAAAGCACTGCCTAACGGAGCCAGATGTAGTGCAAAGACACTTCCAGTGCCTCCTTTAAACCCTGTATTTACTGTGGCGCTAACTATCTGTTGTCAGTAAATGCTGACCACCTTGCACACCAATTGATTTCTGTAATGACACCTTTAGATGGATCTGCAGAACATGCTGAGAAAACGAGTGGTAATGGCCTGACAGAAAGTGCATTACTTCTGTGAATTTCTCATCTTTAATTCACTTAAAATAGGTGTAAAACACACAGGAAAGTTGTAATGAAAATAATGCCAGGGTACTAAAGGTGAAGGGAAAAAAAAGCTCTTTTCATGCATCGTGTGGATATTAACTCCTTTGGGAAAAATGGCTTTGAAGAGTCAATTAGTTCTTTACCTCTTAAAAATTATTTCACTTATTATTATGAAAGGGTCTGACCTATCTCTTTTAATGTTATTCTCTGCTTATATCAAATCCAGATATGTCTTCTGTAAATTGTTCTGGATGTTGTATGTCCTTAAAAAACCCCAAACATCAACAACAAAACCCTCCCGAAGAACAGAAAACTTTCCACTTTAAAACTAACATTTGAACTATTTAAAAGAACCGGTTAATGCTGTCTGAGAAATAAAGAAGTTTCTAAGAAAGCCTTTCATAATATCATGATTACAGTTTAAAAAGAAAAAAAAAAAGGCTCTTAAAATGTCACATTTCTATTCAGAAAAAGCATTCCCAGTTACTTCTTAAAGCATATCAGCCCTTACAACATCAAAAGAGCTTTTGTAGGATCCTCAGACAATTTAAAATGACACGAAGTTCTCAAGTCCCCAGCAGATGTGACAAGGACACAGACAGGCACTTCCACCTACCACTCATTTCTGAGAGGACTCTTCCAAATTGTCCTTTGCTGTACTCATTTGTCACAAGCCTCTTCTCACCTGCATTATTCTGGGTGCTTTGAATCTCATTTCTTTTTCCCTCTCAGATGACTAAAAGCAGGATTCCCAGCAAAGATGTCAGCACTGAAGAAATTATTGGTGGCACAACATCTAGAGAAGATGCTGTGTGAATTTTGGGGGGTGAAACACTCAATCCCAAGGTGCTGGGAGGACTGAAAATCTGTTTATTAAGCAGCATAAAGGTGCTTTGGCTTGCACAGCTCAGGTTCAAGGAAGGTTCACAAACTGCCACAGCCCTTCCTTCAACATTATGAAACTGCATCTGGGTTTCAGTGGGGTTTCCATTAGTGACCCCCGAGTAATTTTGGGTAAACCATGTTCAGAATTAATTTTTTCTTATTTACAGCATAATAATATGTAGTAAGAGAGAGGTGCTGAATGCACATCACCCAACTCTTCTGATTTAGGCTAATATAACACAATTGGAAGTTGATTACTTTAGGTAGTTATGCCATAAAGTTCCATTTAAATATGATGTGTGAGAAACTGGGCTATTAATAATAATTATTGCAAATGTCACTCATTTCAGATAATAAAACTTAATAGCATATCACCATTGAGCATGTGCTCTCCATAATTGCACTGTGTACCAACTTGTTCTTGATTCTGTCTCTGTGAATCACTTCAACACTCTTTTCAAAGCTCTTTAGAGAAGAAAATTTGTTTTACATGCATTTGGGCGGAGGTTGAAGGGAAGAACCCTTTTTCTTTTCAGAACTTTGAGACAGAAACAGAAGTCAAAATATTTTCCTCCTTGTAAATATTTGTGTTTAGCCTTGATGCATTCTTTTTCTTTATCAGGCAAGTCTTATGAAGCACAGCATAAAGCATTTTATGAGAGATATTTTGACCAGTTCTTATGTCAGGCTTTCAAAGCTTGATAGCCTGAGACTGCAAGATGATTTTTGGCATTTGGGCTACCTTTCACTTCAAATCACAGCAAAGGAATTGGCCTGATCATGTTCCATCAACTGACCCTTTCTCTTCTTCCTAATTCTTTCTCTCAGCTTCCTCTAAGTCTCACAGATGGGTCGGCAAAGGTGAGCCAAAATACAACATGGGAATCTTAAATTACGAACTCAGTGCTTATTCCAATTTCAAACTCAGAACACCTCTTGAAGAACACAAAGTTACAATAGGAAGATTTTTCTTCTGTTTTCTGGCTACTTAGTTATGTAGGAGCAGCAACGTGTGGACAAAGAGGTGAGGGAATGTACATTAGCTTGGCTGTAGATCCAGGTTCTGCAAATCAGGAAACACATATTCCATATAGAAAAGAAGTGTTTCAGAAATCCTGACTACATGGAAGCCCAACACCCACTTTGCAAGAGACTGAGTCATTTATGAAAAAGGGGATTTTAGCTGCTGTGAAAACCTGTTACAGTGAATCCTTTACAGTTTTATGCCTCGGTTTCCCAGCCTGCAAAATTTGTGTGCCAATTAAAATGTTTCTTTAAACAAGGCTTGGAAATGTTCAGCTCACAACATACCTCATATACACAAACACTTGCCATATTATTCCTCACAAAATTGGCAAGTTGTTCATATAAAATAAATGAGGCTCAGAATTATTCTATAAAGCCAGAAGTACCTAAAACCACAGTGACATTTTATCATGGAACAGATGTCTTGACGATGAGCAAAGCATCTAGAAATCAATCTGAGGGGCCTCTGAGCAAATAGCTGAGTTTGTCAATTTAGAACATTAGTTCACCTAGCAAATCATAGCTGCTAATGTTAACATATCCTCCTGGTGCAGGGGACATGCAACAATAAATGAGATGGTAAATATTTTCTGAGGAGAGGTCAATATTTGCTATTCTTGATGCTGTTTAATTCCTCAAATCCATTAGTGCTTAAGAGGCCAGAATGCAGAGGTGCTCTGAAGCCCTTGCAGCTTCCTGCTGACTTTGGAGAGAGCTCAGGTACAGAGCACCCAGCAAAAGAATTCATTGTTATCTTATACAACAGGCACCCCTTTAAAAACCCAAAGTGATTTATAATAAAGAATAAATCTTATTATATTATGTATTATAATAAAACACTATGATAATATGTATTGCAATATTTCATAATTCTTATTATTATACATAATGTTTGTGTAGAAGGGCTGATCTGGGGACCATTTCTGATCTCGTTTGAGGGTTTATTTATAGTCACAATAGATTTTGGGGTGGAAAATCTCCATTGACAAGGAAGAATCTTACTTCAAAATAAATGATGAATTGCATATATATGATAATGTCACTAGATTAGAACATTTATAGTTGGGTTTGTTGTGTTTTTGTTTTGTCTTGGGTTTTTGTTATTGTTTCATTTCTTTGGTTTTTTTTTGTTTGTTTGTTTGGTTTTTTTTTAGTTTAGTTTTTGAGTTTTTTTTTTAACAAGAGGTTATCTTTAAAATTCCCACCTGTGGAAAGTTTTGCACAATTGAAACAGGAACTATGACTATACTATCTGGATAGGATTATGGGACATCTTCCCTTTTAGGATATTTTTTCAGATAGGGAGAGTACTGTACTGTCTCCAGTATCGAATTAATAAAACTTCCAGGCAACTAAGATCACTTAGTTTGATAAAAAAGATCAAATGTTTCTCAAGCCACATTTTCCAATTCATATCCGAATATCAATTGCCTCAAATTATCAGTACGTTCATATTTACAAGCATAAGCCCACATCCCTCTTATAATACTAGCTGCTCTATTAGCAAAAAAAAATCACATTTACAGGTTTTTTTCAGGTAGTTTTCTTCTCTCATCCCAAATAAAGTTATCAATAATAAAAATACACAACAAGTCACCAGTTATGCCTAGGTAGTAACTTAGATATTGTTAGAGCTGGTGACACAACTTCCATGTGTCCACTTTTTGGGGGGGGAAGTAAGCTGATGTACAAATTGCTACACTTTCCTAGAGCCTTGATTTGCCAAAGTACTAAACCCCTGTGCTCTGAAAATCTGTCTCAACTGCACAGTCATTATCCCCAGTAAGGTGAGAAAAATACAGCCGAATGCCACACATGAAAGTCCAATGTAAAACTTGTCAGGTTTTCATACATTCACTTGCCAGCTATCACAGTCCTGTATTTCCTGCTGAGTAATTCCCTTCTCCAGCAAACCCCAGCAGTGGTGCGGGTACCACGGCAGGATACTTTCCTGACTGATAAAGGGCAGACATGATTCCTCCAGGAGGGGAGACGAGCACACTCCTGTGGGCTGGTACGATGTGCCAGCTTTGTCACTTCTAGTTGTTGGTGTGTAACAACTCAGACTTCCCGGGAGGACTCAGAAAATGTTAATGCTCATCCAACAGCTCAACACCATAATCTCCTCAGAGAAGTAAACAAATTAAGCTGAAACACAGAGAGAGTGACCTTGCATAAGTCACTTCAGCAACCTGTGCCACTCTTTACTCTCATTCTCAGACGCTTTGCCTTTGCTTTTTCTGGAGCCCAGGGCCAGGTGCTCAGATCCTTACAGGGCTAACTCAGAGTCCTCAGCTGTAGGGACAGTGTAAGGGATAACAAATGATGTTATTCCTGCACATAAAGTGTTTGACAAACAACCTTTTTCTACAATTTCAATACAACTTTACCAAAGCAGCAACAAATCTCTCGATGCCTGTTAGGGACTACCTAAAAGAAGAGGCCAGACAAAATTAATGGAATAAAAAGCAGTTATATTTATTGGAGGGCCTTCGGGTACTGGGGGGCTACACCCAAAAAATGGACGATGGGTCACAGGTTTTCACACTTTTATAAGTTTGACCCATTTGCATATTGGGGTTAATCTTCCAATTCCAGCTTCAGGTAATGAAGTCATTTACCCCAAGTTTGCTCCCACCTCAAGTCACTTTTTTGTCCATCTCTCAGGGCCTGAGGCAGTGAAGTGTCCTTGATTCCCAGGCCTAGAGAGGAATTCTTGTCTCTGACCAAAATGGGAAAGCAGAAGCTCAGACTCTGTATGGAGTTTAGAGTTATACTAGAACCAAAGAATTGCAGGATATATGAAAAATATAAAAGCTAAAATCCTAAGGCATCACTCTAACAGAGCCTAAGCACAATATATATAAATAAATACAAAGACACTGAATTTAAAAGTGTATCTAGAAAGGGAAAGAGGACTTGAGACCAAGGAAATGAAGGTGCCTCAAAGGTAAAGAACCACGACACATCAGCTGAGATGGTTGTTAAGCTAGTGAAATTATTCATCGGGCCTCAGTGCCCACAGAAATATCTATAGAATTATTCACTTCAGTGTCCAAGCTGGTTTGGTTTTACTTTTCCAGAGTAGCTTAAATTCCATGCTAAAAAAACTTGCCTCTCCTTTAAGTCATTCAACCACTTCAGACAAACTTGTTCTTAAACACAAATCTGACTAACCATCTTCAATAGTTCTCAAATACATTAAATTTATTGTCTGCTGTCAGCAACAACCGCATGCACACTACTGATCAATCTTTTTCTTCTACCTCTAGTTATGTATAACTTGATATTCACAAATTTTTTTCCCCTTTTAACAAAGTGTTTCTGAGAAACAGGTCCTACAGTTAGGATATTTTTCTCTCCCTTTTTGACAGGCGTGTACACGAAGATAAGAACCCCGTTGGGATGCTGAATAGCCTACCTGTGTACAGTGTTGCTCTAAACATATAGCTCTAAAATTCAGAACAGATATATCATTGGCCAAGTCCAGATAATTGATTCATAAGTCAGCAGCATCAGGCAGGTTTCTGATGGTATCTTTATAAATAGGTTGGTGCTTTCAAAGTGCCTGATGGTATCTCTCATACTGACATGAAAGGCATTTGGAGGTTGGAATATGCTAGTTATACAATTTGTATTCTTGGTGCAGTTCATGGGAGTTATCAGGTTCTTAGAAGACTAATACAAATATTTGGGTAAATATCTTTTGCATATTTATACTCTGTAGTATTTCACCTTTTGGTCTATTTTGTAACTTACTGCATTTTTAAAAATAATTTCAAGATCTGCGCTTCCTCATTGTGAAGAAAAAGCATGGTTATTCTTCAAAATTGACATGGCTACACACAGCTTATGACTGAAAATCAACAAAACACAATTCAATTCAAAAGAGTGTCTTTCAGACTCTTATTTTAAAAACCCCTGAAAGAGAACACCAAGTCATTCAGAAACAACAGCTGAATGGAGCCACATATTCCCAATTCAGTGAAACTGCAGGCCAAACCACAGAGACAAAAAAAAAGAACAACACCACACAAACATTTGCAAAGCTTTACTCCAAACATACCAAATTACTGGCCAAGACACGTTATTTGGTTTACAGACTTTAAAAAAGAAACCAAGATAAGCAGCTGAAAGGATCCCTGAACTTACAGGAGGAATTTCCTTCCAGGAGCACTATGTGCAACACTAGCAGACTACTTTGAAAAACTCTTAATCTCTGTTTTCCATTTTAAGAGAGGGGATGTCACTGGTAAAACTGACGAGGATATTCTTCCTTCTTCTTAAATACAAGCACTTTAAAATTGATCACTTTTAGATACACTCTCTGCTGTATGTACATTTGCCTGCATATAAGGCATAAGGATATTGAAGCAGTCCTGTATTGTAATAGAAAAGAAAATAAATATTAAAGAGGAGCTAATAAAAATGAGGTATATTACATCTTGCTGGTTGATTAAGTGAAAAAATGCACATCCTTAATAAAAGATGTTATTCCCTAGATGTCCTAGCTACCCACAGTACATACATCACATCAATGACATTTTCAGTTACTCTGTGACATAAATAAAATGAGAATATCTGGTACACACTGAGGCATCTTATCTAACACTTTTCACACCTGCAAATGCTCACGACTACTCTGAATTATCTGATGCCTGGGTGGGCTGATCTGGAAACAGAGACCAGGTAGAATAAAAGGATAAAAGGGGTTTATTGAAAGGATCCAGCTTGGGCAGTGCAGGAACCCCGCCGGGCCTACACCCAAGGCAAACCCACAAATGGGCACAAAATGGCCGCCGGTCATGAGGCCTCACACTTTGATAGGTTTTGGTCCATCAGCACATTGGAGTTAATTGTCCAATTCCAGCTTCAGGTTATGAAGCTCCATCCTCCTTGTTCCCTCTCTTCCTTCACTGTTGTTTATACTCTTGTGCCTAAAATTTGTCCTTGGTCTCAAGCTAGAAAGAAATTGTTTTGTCTCCCTCCTCTGTGAAGAGAGCTCACCAACCCTTAATAGGAAACCCAGAACTACACACTAAACCAGCACAGAATCCGAAAAATATAAAAGCTAAAACTTAAGGCATCATAACTATGGTGAATTCAGAACATAAACAAACAATTCACGAGTCCAAAGGGCTGATTTGTCTCTCATATTTCACTGTGTTCTGGAACATCCTCCTGGACACCAACAAAACAGCACCCTCAGCAACCGGAGAAGTAAGATGTAAAAATCACTGGTGAAATGTGTCAAACTCTGCCCAGGGGAAGAATTTTGAAATGCTACTGAGGAACCTCAGCAGTTCTTCAGGTGGGAGAGAGCTGTACACATCTCCTTTGTTAATCTGCTTGTCTTTCTAATTTAGAGTTGAAGACATTATGTTTTCTCAGGATGAAAATTCAGATATTATTTTTTCAGTTTACTCGTAAAGAGAACTTATAAAGGAAGGTTAATACTATTGCATCCAAACTGCTGAGGCTAAAACACATTGTGTTTTACCATATTTCTGTTTCCAGCACACAGTGGTGTCCAGGCACCCAGACAAGCATGCACACAATAAAAGGAACCTCTTTCTGAACAGGCTCTTACTTGCTCTCCTACCTTGCATTTATCATATGCATAGAAAAACACACCAATTTTAACTCAGGAGTACTGATGTAACTATCAAAATCTCTTCACATTATCATGAAATTAAGCCATTCCTGGAAAGCAGAAAAAAAAACTGCTTTAAGTGTCAATTCCCAATTCCACACAAGCTCAGGAACAGTAAGAACACTCTGCTCACCTGTGCTAGAAAGGGTCTTGGTGCTCTCACTGCACACTCGCAAAGTCTTCCCAAAGTCTCCGTATGGGAATTATTTTCCCCTACAATTATTCAGACTGAATCTTTCTGCTTGGACCTCCCATCTGGGAAAAACTTTACGGCCAAAATCTGCTTTGAGCAACCTGGTCTAGTGAGAGATGCCCATAGCAGGGGGGTTGGAACTGGATGGTCTTTAGTGTCCCTTCCAACCCAAACCATTCCATTATTCTGTGATAAAATTCCATGATTCTGTGATAAAACTTCATCTTTCCAGCCTTCACATTGCTGCTGCAGGGGAATAAAGAACACCACCAAACCTCTCTGCTGTTCACAACAAGCAGGTGCCTTTGTTTGTGACATGAAATTCCTTCCTCCTCCCTCCCTTGCAAACACTTTAGAAGTAAATCTGCCTCTTCAAACCCAATTTGAAAGGATTATCCTCAGAGCTGGAGACAGGCAGGAGAGCTGAACCCTGGCATTCAGCTGCCCCAGCAGGGGGTGAGAGCCAGAATTGCAGCGCACTCAAGCAGACTTTCCTTGTTGACTCAAACAATAAAGAGAAGGCAGAGACAGAAATTTTTATTTACACAGATCAGATCCAAAAGTGAAGTTATCTAAATATGAATAGGCAGCTGAAAAATATAAGAAAATAAGGAGAAAATAAATACAGACAAGAAGATTGTAAAAGGTTGGGCCTCCTCTACAATGTGAGTTTACATCTTTTGTATTTTTGCACCACTAGACCACTGAATGGTGCAAATGACAGCTCATTTGTATTCTACTGTTTTATCAGTATCCCTCAGACTTTTCCTTTCTGTAATAGTTGTTACCCATTAATTTTAAAATATTTCAAACAAGATCCAACCAGCAAATCCTTAGCCACTCGAAAGCCTTAAAACTAGGGGAGGTTCCAAATCTAGAAGTCTCAGGAAGTGACACTAGTGGAGAAGAATAGACTACATTAAAGTTTATGTACTCCTGCTTCATCACCTGCCTCTGAAATTCCCAGTTATCCATCTGACACACAGTTCTGCAGTAGAACAGCTTCCCAAAGAGAAGTGCCATCAGCCAACATCCTTACCTAGCTGAGTCAAGTCAGGTCTCTGAAGGGGGAGAAAATTTGGGGCAAATGAGTTGGATGTCATACCAGGGGATTTGCATGTAGCAGCAAACTCTTTTTCTTATGGTGAACACTATAGGGAGATTAATCATCTAACCTACTCTGTCTCTTCTGAAGTCGAATTTCTTCTGCCTTCCAACCTTCTCTCCTTTCTTTGTCTGGACCCTTACCTCTTGAGATCCTGAGTGATTGTCTCACCTCATCAAAAGAAGAGGAAACCTTTCCCCCTTCTCTCAATGTTGTTACTATCAGAGTGGTGGCATTCCCTATCTTTTGGATCTGTTTGTTAGTGGCTTGCTCAGCCAAGGCCCCCAGGGGTACACACTGTTATCTCTGTGGTCTCTCTCTCTTCTGAATTTATGCATCCTGAATTACTGGAGTTCCTGTGGAAAACTTTGACTGCATTATCCAAAGGGCTGGGAAAGCTTTCAGTCAGTAAGACTTGCATTTGTCCCTAGAATATCCCTCCATTAAAGAATATCCCTCCATTAAAGAATATCCCTCTAAAAGTTTTTATACTTTTTTTTAGGTCATCCAGCTCATGTCAACCAGGAATTTTTCTACTCTCTCTCTCACCTTCTTTAGGAATTAAAATCAAAGCATCAGATGCAGGTGGAAGCCAATCCCAACTTTCTTTCTGCCACAAACTCTGAGAAGGATTCAAAGCTGGAAAAATTCCCACGAAAGCTGGGCCAGTAAGAACCAAGACTCAGCCTGAGCTCAGCTGGTTGCATCCCCTGGGTTTGATGTGCCGTGATTTACAGAGGCACACGTTTTCCCTTCTCTGTCCCTCATTGTACTTCCAGGACTACATTACAATACCTGAGTGCCTCGCAGTCTATAATGCGTTTAATCCTAATGACATCTCTGTGAGGGATGGAGGTGCCATAATTTTCATTTCATAGATGGGTAACTGGGGCACATTACAGACTCTGTTCTTGTCTAGGAGTTTTATTGGCAGGTAAGATTCCAGGTGGAGCCTGCTGCAGCAGAATATCCACAGAGAGGATTGTATCCGTGTTAAGGGTATTTGAAAATTTCTCTGTGTAGTCACATACCCATATACAGTAGCAAAGCAGTCTTCCAAAACGCAAAGGGTGGATATTTAGGATTTTTTTTCCCAACAGAATAAAATGTGATAGTGGGAAAAATTATTTAGAGCAAGAAAAAAAGGACATTTTTCAAAATGCCTAGTTTACACAGCCCTGTCATATCTTGATGGCCGATGGTTCTAACTTCTGCAGATTCCTACACCATAAAGAGGACCCAGGTCTCAGAAAACTCCTCCTCTTTCAAAGGATGGTCCCTTTAGTCCCATTGGAGTCTACTGATCTCTGCTGGCAGATATTCTACTCTGGTCCAAACCAAATTTATGCTTTGGCCAGAGACAGAAAATCTTCAAAGCTAATACTGCTGGCATTAGCCCGTCCTAATCCTCCCCAGGATGAATATTACATTTGCTGTTTTCCAGTCAGATGGTACCACTGCTGGCTCCAATGCTTTATTAAAACTGTTTTCCACTGGACCTGCTTGGTCATGCACCATTTCCTGGATAATTTTGGGACAGAGATTGTCCAGTCCCACTAACCTGATATTACCTTATTCTATTCCAACCCAAATAAATTGGCACTTATTTTCATTTTGACTCTCTATTAGTAAAAGCATCCTCCCTGAAAACTGCTTCAAATTATTTACTAAAATTTTAAGAACAAGAGAGAGAAGCTTCTGAGTTTTCTTAAAGATGTGTGATTTGAAACAATTTTAATGATTTCCTATCGATTTTCCTAGACAGAGTCCTGCAAAATGCTTTACCAGTATGCATCACTTTAAGCACACCACCATATAGTTTATATAAACAATTACAGCTCCAAATTAATCAGAAATAAAAGACTTTTTGAATGCTTTTTTTGGAGCAGTGTCTGACAAAAAGGACACAAAATTAAGCTTTTCTGTTACTCAAAAGGCTAAATTCAGAATTCTCTCATTATTATCACTCATGATCACAAGATTTGGTTCTGTGTTGTTTCTGTTTTCAAATTTAAAAATTTTTGAAATTAATTTGAGAAGGGTTGAATAATGGATTATAACCACCTCAAGCAGAAATCTGACAAAGACTTAAAGTTCATCTTGGGGTTGCTACAAGCAGCCTAGCTGTATCTGTTGGTTCAATACTTTCTAATATTTTTCAGAAAATAGAAGTATGTCAGATCCCCATTTCCTGAAAGGAAAATATCTTTTTTCTGAACAAATGTATGAACACATACTTTGTTGGTGTTACCTATATTAAATTCAACTATTTATGATAAATATCTGATTCCAGTTAGAAAAAATATTTATATTTAGAATTATGCTTGAGGAAAACAATTGAAATAGGTTTATACTAATAAATATTAATGGTAAGGTGCACATATATGTACTATCCATAATGCTATGGATTATATGGTGTATATAATCCAAGGTAAATACCTTTATAACCAATCTTTATTTATTAAAAAAAACTAAACAACAAAGCATCAAAGGCTGAGTCAAAACCAACATTTGTTTCTTACATAGATGTCTTTCTTACAGAATCTTTTTCCTAAGTGTCAAGAATTAAAAAAAATCCCAAGCCACAGGACACCAGATTTTCTTGAGAGATTTATGAACCTTTTGTCAGACCTGATATGATTTTCGTGTTACAGACAAAAAAGGAAACTCAGAAATGTTTCTTATTTCATCACAAGCATTTCTCACATTCCCAGCAGATAAGTAAAAACCTCTTTAGCATTAGTGTTCTTAATCAGACTCCTACATGCATATTGCAATTTGGTTTTCTGCAGGAATCTCATGTTTTCTCTTAGCTATTTCCCTATAAGTAAACTAAGTTTTGACACTTAGACCAACACCTCACATGAGCCCCCTGGATAAATAAAACTGACTAGGTGTTCCAGAAAGTAAAACTAAAACTTAATGAGTCACCTGGATATTTTAGATAAAACACAAGGGCTTGTCTGAATAGAGCTTTGCTCAGTGTTGGACACTGTCTTTATTTTTAGGTGCTGCAATTCGTCTTTTACACTCACACAATTTCCATCCCCAGGAGGGACATAATAGAAACTCAGCACTTAATATAAGCACAGCCAGAGTATTTCTAAACCTTGAAGTTGGATAGGGAAGTAGGCTACAGACCAAGCACACCCCAGAGACATGCAGTTGCATGGAATCTTTGGTTATATATAATCTTTAGTTATATATAATCTTTAGTTATATAGGATCTTTAGTTATATAGGATCTTTGGGTATAGAAACAGCAGTGGGGCACGACCAGCCTCAGCTGGAGCACAAAACAGGGTAATGCCGCACCTCAAACCTGCAGGAGCAAAGCAGGAGCTTCCTTTATTGCCACCATGAAGGAAATGCAGTCAGAAGTTCAAGTGCAGCCTTTGAAGTCTAAAACCGTGCAGCTCTAACACAATCTGAGGGGTTGTGAATATTCTGCCTGTCAGGGATGCTGCCCCAGCTCTGCAATGTTTATGGTACAACGTGCTGAGCCTCTGTTAAAAACTCTGGGCTTCCAAGCCTTGCATGTTCAGTCCCATAAACTTCTCACAGATTATTCTGGAACCAATTCAAATTTTAGCAAGCTTGGATCCAGCTCCCAACTAATCCAAGGTGTGTGGCTGGGGGAGAAAGCACAGTAGTAATTCAAAATGATGCAACCAATGCCAGGATGGGAGAGTTTCCTCACCACCCATTTAGACATTTTCAACACACAAGTTTACTACCAGTCCAGTTTTGTTAGCTTGGATATTTTAATAAACTTGGAGAACCAAAACAAAAGCAATAGTCCTGTGTTTCATCATCGTTTTGTGTAATTGTCATGTCAAAACAGAGGATTTCCAGGTTAAAAAAAATATAAACAAACTCAAAGAAGTTTGGAAAAGGAGCTTAGATACAATTAAAACAATATGTATAATTACAGAAATCAAATAAATCCGATCTGAGTTTTGTGCTTATAGCAGAATTATATGCAGAAAACTTAAGAAAACTATGAAGAAAAAGACAGATAATATATTTTATTAGTGCAAATAGCGTGGGTGGAAAAACTAGATCAACTTTTGGGCACTCAGCCTTATTTGGAACTGAGACATAAAAACAGCCTATTCTTGCTTTACCAAAAAAGGAAGGAAATATAATCTTAGAGATTCTTTGAAACACCTTTACATAAACTAATCCTGCAAGAGCCTCCATTTCCTTTACTTGAATTATTCTCAGGGAGTCTTGAGACCTTGGCTGCTCCTTGAACCCATTCTATTGAGTTTTCTCCGAATGGTTTGGGTTGAAAGATTAAAAATTGTATAATTCCAACCTCCCTGCCATGGGTAAGGACGTCTTCCACTCAAATTCCTCAAATCCAACTTGGCCTTGAACACCTCCAGGGCTGGGGCATCCACAACTTCTCAGGACAACCCGTTCCAGTGTTTAGCCCGCCATATAGTCAAGAATTTTTTCCTAATATCTAACTTAAACCTACCTTCTTTCAAGGTAGTTTTGAAACCATTTTCCCTTGCCATAAAAAGCCTCTCTTCAGCTGTCTTGAAGCATCCTTTAGGGGCTCCAAGGTGTCCCCAAACCCTTCTGTTCTCCAGGCTGGACAGCCTCAACTCTCAGCTTCGGTGGCACAAGAGCCTCCCTGCCCAGGGAGGAAAAGCTCGCTGTTGTGTGAGAGCTCTGTGGATTTACCCTTGCCAAGCTCAAAGGGTGCAGCCCCTGTGCCTTGGTGAATGGCTGAACATGAAAGCAAAGATGTTTTGTTCTCTTAAGATAAAAACATTGATGTTTTAATCTTCAACTTCTGCTTTTGCAATCCTGACCATCAAAATAGAGAAGGGATTTAGAGTAAAAATAGCAATGATCCTGCCAGTACATTAAAAACCACAAGACCCATTAAATGGAGTTTCTAATAAAAATTCTTCCTAACTGGTTAATTGGAGTTGCTAAATGATTTCTTTTTATAGTAAAAGCTTTATAATTAACAAGCCAGACATTGATTTCTAGTCATTATCAATTTCTCTATGATTATTATTGCTTCTATAATAATCTTCACTGTATTAACATAGATTAAGAAGCTCTTTAAAATAGAGCAGCTTCATTAGCTCCTGCTATCACAGGAGGACCTGCAGAACTCGGCACTCCAGTAACCACCACACAGAAGCTGAAAGTAAATGCTGCAAGTCTCTCTTCCTGGGGGCTGACGTGCACAGAGAAGAAACCTCAGTGCTCAACTCTGAGCACTTAACTCCCAGTCAGCAAAGCTTCTAAAATCATTAACTTGTACAGCCACGCTAACAATATTTCTCTGTTAATCTTTATTGTTCTGTTAATGAAACATCTTTTATGCAGTATACTACATCTTTTATGCCACTACAGACCCAGTACATTTGGAAAACTTTATAAATCCGCTTGCAAAACCAGAATAATTTCAGCTGGGCAAATGAAAGTGGCATAAAACAGCCTTGAAAACACAGCAATGAAAACAAATTGAGTAAGTCTGGGACAGGGGAGGAATAGCTCCTGACTTCCAGGCATTAGAGTGCACTGAGTGGAATAGGGATGGGCCCAAAACACGTGATTTTGCTCCTCTGAAATGTCCCTGGGAATTTTAGCAGACTAGAGACTTATCCCAAAACTTTGATTCAGGGAAAAATAGAAATAAAATAATCATCATTATCATCTTCACAATATCTCACAAAGAGCATACCATCAGATGGTGATAAGGGTCAAGGAAAGCAGAACCCTCTCAGTTCTTCCCCTTGTAAATTCACTCTTTAGAGTCCTTTCAGGACCTGAAATGCACAGTAATGCATTTCCTCATACAGGCAGACCATTCAAGCTGCCTTGGAATTTTTAAATTTATATATATATATCTATACATATATATAGTGTGGTGTCAATATACTCAAACATCCCTTGCCACCTGCCTGCTTTCAAAAATTTCAAAGGGAGTTTTACTTGCCTGCCATGAGACTCAGCATTGCATTTTCCATGCTCTTTATTCATGAGGCTTAGCTGAAACTTGATTTAGGGAAAGCGAAACTTTACTATGCAACAGTAAAAAACTATTAAAATTAATTGATCTGACCGTAACCATCAGTGAATAACTGGGGATGTAACCATGGAATCATCATGCCTTTTGAAAACTGTCTAGATGGATTTAATGGATATATACAGCAATGTGATCTAAGGGAATACATGCATTCATTTCCCTTTTCCATTCACCTAAGAGGGTATTGCAACTTTTATCTGATGCCACGTTAAGGTATAATGTCCACTGATATGCAACAGATAAGGAATTGCCAAAACTTTCTTTTGATGCCTTTCAGTCGTGTTTCAGTCAAATAATTCTCTACACAAAGAATACACACAGAAATCCCCAACTACTTTGTAACTAGTTAATTGGTTTAGACTAAAACCATCCAAGTTCTCTTACATCTTTAATCCAAATGTTCTCTTTTTTTAATCCTTATTTTATTTATCTTATCTAGAGGGGGAAATTGCACATATTCATCTGAAAAACTTATGGAGTGAGAAATTAAACCCAAGAACAAAGTCCAACTCTTTCATCCTGCAGTGCAGAGAACATCAAAGGGCCACACCCAGGAAAATATTATTTTTCCTCTAAACCTTTTGTCCCAAGGCCATAAAAAGTCTCTCTGTTCATGTCTGATTTATGTTTCAGCAATGTTTTCAGTAACCTCAATGTCTGGTGAGCAAGCAGTCTGGAAGCAGAGCAGAGAATTGTTATGTTCTAGTACAGCACGTATAGAACAATGAATATATTGGAACCAATCCATTTTCTCAGATATGAAGAGCACATGAATGTAATTGCTATTCTAATTTATGATGAATATCTTGTGGCTACAGCAACAAGGGCCCTGAATGGTAACATAAAGAAGGTCTAAGAGCTTTGCATCTTCCAACACTTGTTGGATGGGGCCATGCCCTGCCTTCCCTAAATTCAGTGCATAGCTGGTTTAGATACACACCACAGCACTCAGGACACAAGTATTTCTTTTAAATGCTTCACAGCAAAGTCATCTTGGTCCAACTCTATTAATTCCTTGAGAAACATTTCTGTTTCCTCAGGAAGTGGATGAAAGCAATCAAAATGTCAAGGCATAAAATAACATAGGTGTTCCCTTCATGCTGTGGTGCCACCCCAATCCTGGCTGCGACATTCCTGTGACCACAGGTGGAAGCAACATTGCTTGGATTTCTCAGTCATTAAGCTACCACTCCTTTACAATATTTATCAGTATTCTGTGAGAAGACTCAGATTGACAAGACTGTGTTGGTTATCCTCAGGACGCGTTCAGAATTTCTCCACAACTCACCAGAGTAGCAAGAGAAACGGAGATGAATTCCTAACTGTGTTGAGTTCAATGAGAGTTGATGGCTTCAAGTAATGAATAAAAGAAGTCAAAAATCCAAAGTAGACTTAGGTTCTGATCTGGACCCCTTATACCCCCTGATTCCAAGAGACTGAGACAGTATCCAGACCTTAATCTAATCATATTTCAAGTTTATATATCCTCTGGCATTTGTCCACCTTTCTTCAGTTCTTTTTTATTCTAGACATAATCTTTAGTGCAAACCCAGACAGCAGAGTGAAAGAAAACATCTGCAATGTTCAGAATTTCAGACTTAGATTTACTTTGCTAATATAGAGCTCAAATCTAAAGCACGTGAGCTTTGGGAAAGTTTTAGGTTCTGCTGTGGCTACCAAATTGGCCATGGTTCATAAAAGTCACTCACCCAATTCTCCTCTTCCCCTTCCCAATCCCCATTAGAACTGCTTTTTGTAAGATGAAAATGGGAAATAATTTACAAGATCGGAAAACTGGGCCCCCTGGACCAGACAATCTATGTCTCTAGGTATTTGTTTGAGAACTATCAGAGCATGCTATGCTTAAGACTTGTGGTAACAAACAATAAATTATTTTATAAGTCATAAAAGTTGTATTAAATGAAGTTAATAAAAATATTTTATCACTATATAAAAGATTATTTTGAACATGAACCTTGAAGCAGGATCAAAAATTGGGCTTGATCATTAAAAATTGTAAAGGAATGAGTAATAAGAAAGACTAATCCAAAGGACAGGGATTCCTAAAATTTTATCCATGGATTGCAAGTCGGTGGGTTTGACTTAACAGCAGATCCATAAAAGAGTAATTATGCACAGAAATACTTTTATGTCTTGTGCTTCTAATGTGAATTACACACAAGCACAGTCAACTCAGGGCCTTTCAAAGAGGTGTTGCAGTAGTTTCTGGTGTGAATTAAAGCAAGGAATGAAGCAGCAGGCATGTCATTGAGCAGAGGATCTCGACGAGCTCTTAGAGCTTCTTGGTGTCAGGGCACTTTGGATTTTTATTCTTTGACAAATTTATCCCAATATTTCCTTTATCTCTCTCTTCCTTTTTCTATCACCCACACTGACCATTCAGCCCAGTCCTGATTCATCGGAGAGAAATCCTGGAGGTGCCTCTGAGGACAGTTTGGGATAACCTTATAAACAAGTCCCTTGCAGAATACATTCAGTGCTGTGAGAACTGCTACCCTCCAGTATGCCCTGGCTGCAAAAACACAGATGTATGGTGCTGTCTCTGGAGAGCTGGTAATGAAGGACTCCATAGATCAGAAGGCAAAAGAAGCCTTTATTAAGAAAAGACTTGTCTAAAAAGACTTTTTATAGATGAGTTTGTTAGGTAGATTCATACTGGTTCACAGGTTTGCAAGCAAAGACACCCCTCAGCCCACTGGTGAAAGAACAACAACCTCTTGAAAAACATCCTAAGACAAACACCACGTGACATATATAAACAGTATGTGCAGATTATTGTTTATAACTCTTTCTCTGCACTCCCTCACAACCTCCCAAGATAGCCTGAAGAAGTTACTGATTTCTCTCTCTGACCAGACTATCAGTATCCACATGGTGCAATATGTCCTCGACATTATTTATACTGATGGAAGGAAATTAATTTAAACTGCATGAGGCCAAAGGGACTGAATTTTGCATGAGGAGGAGAATGAATCGGGAGAGTGAAATCCATGCTGCAGTTTGGTACGAGGACTTTTCCTCTCCATTCCTGGTGCTCCAAGCGCCTCCTAGCTCTTTGCAAAGTGTGATGGCAAAGCAACCAACACACTCCATGACAGGTGGGGCCATTCCCCCGGGGCTGTGCCTCCAAGGGCCCCTCCATCCCAGGCAGGGCTCAAAGTGTGATTTGTCTGAACCCTGGCTCCAGAACCCCAGAGTTCCCTGTCTGGGCACTAATTCTGCCTTGCATTTTCCTTGCCGATACCTCATTCTCAAAAGCTGATCTCGTAGCTGACCCTTTTTTTCTTCTGCTACAAAGGTGTGTTTAATCTAAGGACTGTCTGAGTCCTTAGATTGGTAGTTAGACATCAACAACTTCCTCAGTCTTAACAATTCCAGGAAATCATAGTCTGAAAAAATTTGGATGCGTGCAATTATTGGAGGACACTAATGCAAACATGAATTAGCAATGATACAGCCATTTTCATAAAAGAAGGGCAAAAAATGTTTTAGAAAGTGAATGGCTGTAATTTTCCTAAGTTTTACAGAACTATCTTATAAAGTCCCAAAAGCATTGAAAACACAACATGTTATCAAGATGACAAGCTCAGAAAAGGAAAAAAAATAGTTGATTTAGCCATATTTCATTTATCTTACTACCTCTGCATCTTTTCTTTTTGACAGCTTCACAAGGATATAGCTAAGTATTTCCAATAATCTTCTTAGACTTGGGAATTCAATATTTTCATTTCCAGTACATAAGGTTGGTTTAAGTGAGAATTGAAGAAAAACAAATAGTCACTCACTGCTTTGAGCATGAGCCAAACTGAGTGAAACCTACATGAAAGATATTGAAGATGAGAGGACAATTAAGTGAAAAAATAACAATACAGATATATATGTAATATTGTGTATGTATATATATATATACAAACACTCAGGTGTTTCAAAATCTTTTGCCAAGGTGTGTAGGTATATTTTGAGTTTTTCTGCTCTTGTTCTGTGATACGAATTCTGAAGAAGATTTTAGTACCACAATAGAAGAACAGTCATTATTTCACTAATTAGTCCCATTTCTGCTGTTAGCACTGAAAACACCGTTTTTTTTTCCCCTAGTTTGCCTCCTTCAAAGACATGCCAAATGAGTTGGGGCTCACTTTGGAGACTGTAAATTAATAGCAGTATTTTGATCAAGCTGCATGTAAAATGACTATGATCACTTAAAAAGCATGTTAATTCTGAGCCCCTGAAATGAGTGGCTGATGCTCTTTGGCTCCTTAATTCCAGTGGGCAGCTGGAATCAGAGCCACAGGACTGTGAACAAAAACCAGAGTGATGCTATCTGTCCACGGAAATGTCAAGCAACAAATAATTCGGTTTCTGTAACATATTTTTTTCCTTGAGTAAACACAGAATCTGACAGCCAGCTTTGTTTTTCATTTCTTTTCTTCATCAGCAGTAAAAATAAAATTATCTCATCAATGAACATGGCATGGAGGGTCACACAGTGCTCTGAGAACTCTGCCTCTACCTCAGTGTAACAAGATGAGTTATGGATTGAGTGACAATTTCACTGAACTGAGTTTTCTTTGCTTTTCAGCCTTCAGACAGACTCTTAAAGGGAACAGTGTGTGCATGCACTTTGAGAGAAGTGCACATCTGCAAGTCAAGGAAAAGGTTGTAATTATTTTAACTATTAAAAACTATTAAAAGTTGGGAAAAGGAGAAAAAACATCTGCCGTAACAGAAAAAGAATCTATGGCAGCAGAACTCCTTGTTCAATCAAATGTTTCAGCTTTCTTTTTTTTCTTTTCTTCTTATTTTTTATTAAATGATGGAGGAAAACTTTTGAAGAAATATTTGAGACTTTCTCAGGTTTTTTATTTTCCTTTTAAACAACCAGCATTTTTTCCCAGATGAGGCACTTTTTTCTTTTTTTTTCTGAAGTTATTAAGAGTTTAAGCTTAACAATTTTAACTTCTTGCTTGTTAAGTTCTCCTTAAAATTTATTATTCTTTTTTAAAAAAAACCCTGCAACTGATGAAACCATTGCCTCCTGGCTTTGCTGGACAATGCAGAGTTTCTTTGGATGCTTTTGGAGTATGTGATGTTGGCAGCTGCTACATAATGAACATTGCATTTGGGAAAATAAGCCAGAAAAGCATGTGGGGGTGGTGGGACTTTCAGGTTGTGAACACCTGTGTTCATAAGGTACAGCACAGAGAACTTTTCTTTAATTTACAGTGCCATCGTCTGGCAGCATGCCTGAGTTCCACTTCAACCCCACACTTCAGGGTTCCAGGAGGATTATTTGGGAAGCAATACCTAAGCCTTCCTTTTGCTTTTCCTTCTCTCTAAAGTTGGCTTAACCCTTCCCTGGGGTCATAAACAAAGGAAATTCTTGCCTCTAAGAGCCAAACTGGGGGAATAACTGTACCTGTTGGCTTGCTGAGAGCCAGAAATTATTTAAGTTGTTTATTGCAGTGTTTATTGTAGGTTGTTGGTTTGTTCTTTTTTTTTTTTGCCTCCCATCCAGTTGAAGTTTGACCTACAACTTCATTCCCCTTGCTTTCAGGTGAATTTTATTCAATTTTTTTTAAAATATATGAGCTAGCATTGAGTCCTAGCATTGAATCCTAGCACTGCCAAGCCCCCGCTAAACCATGTCCCCAAGTGCCACATCCACACATCCTCTAAGTCCCCTCAGGGCTGGTGACCCAAACACCTTCCTGGGGAGCTTGCTCCACTGCTTTTCATAAAGAGATTTTTCTTACTGTGGAGCTAAAACTCCTCTGGCCCAACTTTAGGCCACTTTCCCTTGTTCTGTGCCCTGGTCTCTGGGAGGAGAGACAGACTCCCACCTTGCTTCCCCAGCAAGTAAATGGAGCTGCAGCAGTTTGCAGCCAGCTCATGCCAGGCTGGAGCAGCCATGAAGCTCTTATTAGAGTTTGCTGTATGCAAAAAGCTCAGTTTGTGGATGACTTCATAAAGAAATCACCACCTTTCTCCTTTTGGAAATGCTGGGCCTCTTTAAGAACTTTGAAATATGGTGAGTTGTTCTTTTTTTTTTCTTTTTCTTTTCCTTTTACCTTCCTCAAATTGTTCTGAAGCTTAACAGCAGTACCACATTTCTAATTAAATGGACAGATAGGATTCTGATAACATCTGCTTTCTGTAATAAAAACTATTGATATTGTTGACCTGACAGATTATCTGCAAAAGACAGAGCACAATGGCCAAATGTAAAAAGCAAGGGAGGAAGAGCAGCTTAGCACAAGAATACATATATTATTATCTGTCCTTCTGCCTTTTGGAATTATTAAGAATGATTATAGAAATTATCAGTCATCTCTGCTTCTTGTTCTGGCATGTGGAACAGAAACAGTGATTGAATGTCACGAAGAACTGACTTTGATCTTTTCTTTTTCTTGATGAAATGACTTTGTAAGGTGCTTCTTATTTTTTTTTTATGATAGTGTCTCTTACAGGAATACCCAAAATTTATAACAGCAGCTGCTATTTTTCAAATTTTTCTCCATGTTGTATAGAGCAACACTTCAAACAGTAAAAAATATCCTAATAGTAATTGACATTTTCAAAGCCTTTCATTGAAAAACCTTAGCTTGTCATAGCCCAAACCTGATTTCTATTTAAAATTGCTGTTTTTTCTGGGGTTTGCAGTAAAAATCTGTCCCTCTGTGAATTCAGGTCATACAATTCCCTAGCAGACACCTACTCAACAGTTTTAGTATTCTGCTTAAAATCCCAACATTCAAAAATCTCACATACTTTCCTTACTTAAAGCATTAATCGTGGCAAAACATTAAAAGTGGCAAAACCCCTGGCGTCTCAAGAAAAAAAGAAAGCTAAAATATCAACTTGACCCTTCAAGCAAGGATTTAAAAAACCCCTAAGAACTCAATTGTTCCATGTGGCTTTAGATTTGCAGAGGGACAGAAACGTCTGGACTTTTATTTTAGGGTAACTTGGCTCATTTATAGCATGGAGGAAGCTTCAGTTCAACGTCTGCTCTCCTCTCCAGGAGGATCCTGGAGCATCAGGGATTTCCCTTTCCCCAGAGGAAGCACTGGAAGGTGCCTGTGCCACTCAGTTTTGCACATCTCTGGATGTTTCAAGGGCACGGTAGAGGCAGCAGCCATCTCTTTATCCCTAGCTCCTGAATTTCCAGGGGTAAACAAACAAGCAAACAAAATGCTACTGTAGCAGATTAAATCTCTTCTTTTTGTTCCCAGTGCCAAACAGCAGCACCTTATTTTCAGAAGCTGACCTACATCATTTGCCAAGTATTCAATATTCAGGAGTTAGTTAAATACTTCAGCCCGACTGGTATCCAGTTGTCCTTTTTTTTTTTTAATGCAAGAAGGTCTAAATGGAGAGTTTATCTGCATTTGCCAGTAATCACAGGAGTCAAGGAGCATGGGCTTTAGGAAAGAAACAAAACAAGCAAATATCTTGGTGGCTGGGTATGTAGAACCCTTATCTTTGGATTACACTTTGATTTTCTTTGTGCAGATTTTCTATGCAAAAAAAAAAGTACAGCAGAGGGAGAAATCAAAATACAAAATTAATAAAGCCTAGAAATTCACCACATATACTTAAATTACCGTGCCTTGAGGAAAAAAAACCTAAACAACAGAGGGCAGAAATGTAATGAAAATGTATTTAACTTTTACAAATTTTTCATTTATTCCTCCTGAAAAAATGTTCTCTTTTCACAATATGAACAAAAACCATTCATTTAAAATCAGATGGGAGTTTCCAACAGCCATTTCACCTTAATTGTCTGTAATCTCACTCCACATTAGGTTCTCCTGCCACCTAATATGTACTAATTTTAAATTAAGCAGGACACTGATAAGATAATATTCTCGGTCATGGTCTTCAGTGAGCAAGGTTTTTTGTCATTATTTTTAGTTGATGTGAGGCAACTTCTCCTAAATTACCTCCTAAAGCAAATTCTCAGGCAATTTTTGGGCTAAAAAGATGTCTACCCAGATTCTTCTCATTTCAATCAGCTACAACTCCAGGAACCCACCTCAAAATTTTCTCAGATTCCAGAATTTTGCATAACTGTGTTCTGCCTCCGTTCTGACGGGCTCTTCTAAGGTGAAAGTTCGCTGCCCACCCATTGAAGTCTGCTGATAAACCTTTCTTTTTTTGTCTCTGGTGATGCAAAACTACTCAAGTGCTTATAAAAAAACCTATTAAATTTTCCTTTTTTTTCAAATTTAGAAGTTCCTGTTATTTAGGTGAGAACATCTATCAGTGATGCAACTGCTTGATCAATACTATTGCTAGACGCTGTTCTTAGCTTATGCTCATTTCCACAAATATGAGGCCTCATATCCAACATCCCCTGAAATTCTCACCCAAATTTGTAGATTTGTAGATCTGAGTAACTTCTGAGGGAAAGGAGGGGACTTTCCTGATACCCTGCAGTAGCTGAGACATCAGATTTTACAGCTTTAACATTGTGAACAGGCTGACTCATAACTATTTTTCAAAATATTGTTCTCTCATTAATGCTGGTTGTAATTTTAAATCATTAATACGGATTTGTAATGGCAAAAGTGATGCATTTAATTGAGGTAAACTTGAATATTCAAATAAACCTATTTCTCTCTACATACCTATGAAAAAATACTGCAGAGTCAACAGAATTATGCACAAATATTTGACGAATTCCTGAATTCTGGTGACCTTGATTCACTCTTTATCAGGAAAAGACACAAAGCAGAGCAGAAGCAACCTCAAATTCTGAGGCATGAGGTCACTTTCCAAATTAAGACAAGGTAGAAAATGTGATTGATGGATATATTGATGAAATATTGATGATATATTGACTGAAACAGGAAGAAACAGAAAGATCATGGGTGTACACACAAAGTAATGTGTATATAAATTATGTGTTTGTAGATAAACTAAAGGAAATAACTCCTCCCTCCTGTAAGCGGTAAGTTTAATCCCCCATTCTTTTAAACTTTAAATATAGTATTGTAATTCTGAGGTGTATCAACAAATTTCAAGATTAACTGCATTTCTCTTTGTGTATTTTTGTTTAGCTATTAGGGAAAATGTCTTTACTGTGAGGGTGGTGAGGCACTGGCACAGGCAGCCAGAGAAGCTGGGGCTGCCCCATCTCTGGAAGCGCCCAAGGCGAGATCANAAAAAACCCACCCACCCCCAAAACAAAACAAAACAACCCCCCACAATAAAAACACAAACAAAACAAACAAAAAAAAACAACCAAAAAACAAAACTAAGAAAACCAACCAAACCCAAACCAAACAAAAAACCAAAATAAAAAATACACAAAATCAAACCAAAACATAAACCCCTCCAAAAAACCAAACAAACCTCTCAAAACAAACAATAGAACTAACCAACACACAGGTTGGTAACAAAAATATAGTATTTACCACATTTCTATGTATCCCTGCAGAATTATCCTCTCAGTAACTAGAATTTTATAGATGGACATCGTGATTTTTGATGCAAAACACATACTGTGTGAAATAGCCTTGAAACACTGCTTTTGTGACTTCAAAAGACATATAAAACTACTCTCAAAAGACAGGGATCAACCTAATCAGGAAAATGTAATCATGATGAAATGTAATGAAAAAAGATCCAAAGCAAATCTTCCTTACTTGGCCACATCCTCAGTGTTTGTTATTTAGGAAACCTACTAATGATAAAACAATGATAAATACAAACAATGATAAAAATGATAAAACAATGATAAAAACAAGCACTACCACATTTCTCCTGCAAAAACACATTTTGTTTGAAATACTTAAACCCATTTATTTCAGCTGAGAAATTCGGTTGCTGCCTTGTTGCACAGAGTGTAGAGAATTCCTCTCTTCTGGACAAAACAAAATCTTCAGAATTTGCCCTTCCTATGAAGATTGGGAAAACTGGAATACAGTGCTTCAGAGACTTTGCACAGCCCAACTGTCTGAACCTGACCTTTCTTAATTCCAGGGAAAAGCAGAAGGCTGTCAAGCTTCTCTGTAGGACCAGGCAATTTTTTTGTTCTGAGCACTATTTACTGCTCTTAAATCTTATTTTTCTTAATAGAGGGAATGTTTTATTAGCAGCACCTTCATCTCTGACAACTTTCTTATTACAGCTTTTGCTTTCTACTCCAAAGGCCTTGGAATATGCCTAATAACTAAACTCATGTTATACCTTTCCATCTAAATAGCAATGACTGCCATTAAGGAGCTCTGACAAGCTTCAAAACCTTCTAGCTGAATTTTTAGCCATCTACATTTTTAAAAACTTGTTTATGCAACCAGACAGCTTTTCTTGTAAACAATTTTTCCCCTACTTTTATAAGTTACAAAGCAAACTAGCACCACTTCCACAGCCCAAATGAATTTACAAATGAATGCAAAGCTACCACTACAGTTATAAATACAAGGGAGATTTGGAAACACTTCAAATAAACCCAGATTAGTTTCTTGCTTTTGAATACATGGGCCATCAAACTTTGTTTTGGCTTTAAAGTCTCTTAAAAAAAGGAAAGACAATCCAATACTCTTAGTAATCTAGAAGTGAAAGTAAAGGTAATAAATCTGAAGCAGGAAGGCAAAACCACTGCTTTCTACCCCCCATTATGTTCTGTCTTGGGTAAAGAAGCTGCCTCATGTATAAAGAATGGATAAAGTCATGGAAGAAACTTCAAGATTATTATCTTCAAAATGTAGAAAATGAAAGGACAGATGCAATTGAAGTATATAAGTTGCCTACAGAGTATCTCCAATTTTTGTGGTACCAGTGAAAAAAAAGAAAGGTGGAAATTTGCTCTACGTTGCATGGAGAGACATTCCTGAAATCTTTTGTGAGTAAGTGTGCCTTTCAAAAAGAGCACCTTAATTTAAAAACCACCTTTTGAATCCTTCATAATTTAATTTGTTTAGGTTTTTTAAAACTTCTCAGGCTTGAAAAACATTTGCCTGATACAAAAAATGGTTCCCCGTGGTTCCACAAGTATTCTTTTTTTATGGTTTTGACTTTAAGGCCCAGGACTAAAACAGTTTTGCCATTCCCTGGTCCACACATGACTAATAGTCAGAGAATTGGAAGCTTTTCTGCCACCCACATCATCTGCTCGTGTTTCTGCCATTACATCATCTGTAAAAAACCCACAAAGGTAATTTCAACCCAAAGAGAACATTCTCACACTGTTCTGCCTTCTGGTGTGCGGGGAATCCCAAGTGGTTTGGTAGAGTCACGTTAAGGTTGCTCTTTCTGTTCTAGTCAGACTCAGACCAGGAGCAAAATTGAAACCAAATCTTTCCATCTCTCACACACACGTGCCCACTCACAGAGATATGTGGGGGTTTTTTAATGTGGCAAAAACTGAAGCTAAAAAAAATATTTCTGCGGTGATATCACCTTGGATATTGTTTGTCAAAGGTGTTGAGTGTTGTGGGTTACTCATCATCCACAGCTCCAGCAGAAATTGTGGTTTGGCAATTAGTGGGGAAGTTAAGAAGCGAATTCTCTTGCTTCCAGCAGAATCTGAAAGAAATTCTGATGCTGCCACCTCAGCAGAACTGGCAGCCAAGAAGCCCAAACGGGCAGTGCCCGGTGTTTTCTGTGCTCTCACACCTCACCCCATGCTCCCTTCTCACCATTACTGCACACTTTGTAGTCTTGATAGGACTTAGGGGACTCCACTTAACATTTTCCTCCGTTTTTCCTCTGGCAGAAGCACACACTGCAGCAGGGATCAGATCTGCTTTGGCTGCCCTGGCTTTCACAAGTCAGCTCTCCACAGTCCGTGCCTGTGGCACTCTCAGTCTCACAGGACTGCGTTAGGAGACAAAGCAAAGCTGAGGATGGATCACTGAAATGCAGGTTTGCTGCAATCCCCAAAGAAAGCAGAAGATGTCAATACCATCCATCTTAATGGCTTATGTGCTTCTCACTGCACAGTTGTCTCTCAGAGCTAGCTTGGGGGAAGAGGATTTTAACGGGACCAAAAAGATCTCGTGAAACAGGCGGGCAGTGCTGCCCAAGGTCTTCTCAGCATGGGACAGAAAGGGCAGCCCTGGATGTGGCATAACTCTGGAGGAAACATTCATTGAAGGTGAAAAAGAAAAATATTTATTAGTGTTAGGAGAGGTGAAAAATCTATTTTCCAACAGCCAAAAGAAAGAGTAAAGAAGAAGAGGAGAAAAGAAAATCTGGAGGCCAAATGAAAATTACTTCTCTAATTGGAAATCTGTTAATCACAAAAGTAATGGGATTGTAAAATAAATTTCCTTAGTACTGTCATTACGATTGTTAAATAAGGAAAATAATAGAATGAGAGCTGTTTGTTCATTCCCAGAAATTTCATTTTCATTAAGTACAAACCAACTCATTAAAACAACTAAACCTTCAGAAACAGTTAAACAAACAGAACCCTGCAGCATTCAGATGGAGGAACATACCAGAAATCTGTTGAGGTACACAGACAAGGAATAGAAAACTTTGTGCACATAATGATGTTTACAAGCTACCATTATTAAGTGGGATACGTTAAACACTGCAGCATTATGTTTGATGAATTAAAATGGGAAAAGAAGCCAGGAAGCAATGCAGTCAATCCATATTTGTCAATCCTTTGACAGCATAAATAAGCTGCCATTTATATCAGTGTGCAGACACTCAGGCCCAAACTAAGCCACAGAAACTTGGCCCTTCCCTTCCTGAAGAGCTGCAAATCTCAGCATCACTAGAAAATATTTTTACGTATCTATATCCTCATGCTCTGAGCTATGGTCGCTTCCAACCCAAATCAGCAGATGATTCTATGATTTATCTCAGTAACTGTATTTCCTTCCAGCTGAGGTATCCCACCTCAGATTGCAATTTCTGAAGAAAAGATGATTTGGAAATAAAATTAACCTCAAAATAAAGGTTTAATTTGGCAAAAAAAGCACAAACATTTTGGTTTAATTTAACGGAATATATCTGAATTTCCTAACCCTCTCCTATTCCCTGAAAATATTTCAGTCTCATCAGTAGATGAGACAGCATTTTCCAACTAACTGTTTTGATGAAATTTTTTTAACCCCTTCTAATTACTAACACCACAGTCTATTTATCCTTGAGGAGTTTTCTTATCCTTAATCCCATTTAACCCCAAATCTGAAGAATAATTTTCCATTCATAATCCTATTGATGTATATAATATTTTCAGATCACGCTTCCCACCAGGCAAGGTAAAACAGACAGTGCTTAAATATTGTAATAAAGAGATTTTGTACCGAATGACAGTTTTTCTCTTTATGATCTCGGCACTGAAGAAAAAGCACTGAACTGATTATATTTCTTGTTTTAAATATTCATGTGACAATGTTGAAGAGAGAAATGAATATCAGAATGAAAAAATGACAAGAAAAAACGACTACAAGAAATCTCTAGACATTTATCACAGGCCTAGAGGATACAAACCAATCAACTTCTAAAATCTGCTCTTTGATCGAGATGCCCAGTTAAAGCCTACATTATTAATATATGATTCTGTTTAAAAAGTCTATTAATCAAGCAGGGATGAATGATTAAGTGGATAAAGCACTAGCCTTTGACCTAACAGGCAACTTTCACAAATCTCCTGTGAATTCAATTCATAAAAAAAGAAAAAGAATGCTTCAATAGCTGTATAAATTATCTGGAAACAATGGTTCTCACCGTTTTTCTCGGTGTCATTAAATGATTTTCATTTGCATGCAAGCCCACCTCCATTACCCGATTGCCTGGCTGATAGCTCGCTGCAGGATGGGGGTGATCAATAAATCCCGTGGCTGGTTGTGTTTTATCTAATATCAGTAACAACGGCAGAAAAATCTTCTCTCAGCACTGCACCCTTGTCTTACAAGTATTCTCCAGACCTTTGGGAAGATTAACGGGCAAGGCCTCGATCCTGGGGGCAGCTCTGTACGCAGGGATTCTTGTTTTGGTGGTTTGGAGGGTGGGGAAACACTGAACAATCTGAACACAACCACGCCTGAAGATCCTAAAGAGTTCAAAACGAAGCCCTGTCATGCACTGGCTCTCTCCAGGAGCACTGGAAAGCCAAGGATTCCAGTGAAGTGTGTATCAAAGCAGGTATTAAAATAAGCAAGAAGGTGAATACATGGCTTTTTAAATAAATGACAGATTCAAAGTATTTCACACTCTACTAATGCTGCTTAATGTTTGGGGTTTTTTTTAAACATGCATCAGATTGCCCAGTGATAATCAGTGTTTCCAGTACCTTTTTTGCACTGGCAGTAGAGATAAATTTACTAATTCTGGTCAAGGGCAAGAAGGGGTCTGTCTCATTTAGCATCACAAGTGAAATCCTGTTGACTTTGGGCACCCAGGAGGCTGCAGTCTGTTCTTTTTCTCCTTGTTTATAAGAAGAAAGTGATTTTTGTTTTTTAGGGCTTTAAACACTAAACCACGCAGTATCACAAGCTTTATCTGCTGTCACTGAGCACTTGGTTTGTCACCATGCAATATTTATTGAGCCGTATTATAAAATATTTCTCTTTTTTTTTTCATATTCCATTGCAGTGTTCTCCCCACATATGAGAAAAAACATTGACTTTGTGTTGATATACAGCAATTATGGGCTTGATGCAGGAATTCCTGATGGAGGCTCTGCCCCTGTGCTGTGCTGGTGGTTTGGTGGGATCACACTTGATCCTCCTGTTTTGAAATGGGGGAAATTATAAATACTGTCTATCTAAAAACATCCCTGGAAATAGAATTTGCCAAATTCGTCTCACAACTGACGTCACCACAGAATACCTTTGTGTTTAGCATGCACGTTTTTCCTTTAATGGAGCAGTCTGTCTGGAGTACAACAAAAATCTTAATATATAAAATAAATTATTAAAGATTAGGGATTACTATTCCTAAATATTAAGAGTGACGACTAGCAACACAAATAACAAAAGTTCTGCTGACAAAATACTGTTTTATGTACCAATTTTATAAATATATTACCATAACCGGACCAGTTTTCCTGATGTTAATTGATTGAAAATTAATAATCAATTTTTTTGACAAAGAGGAAAAAGAAACAATGCTACCTCATGTTCTCTCCATAGGTAAAGAGCTTCTGATGGGAAAATAGCATGAAATATTTTTAAATTGCATTAAAATAAGCAGAGTGTCTGCTGACACACACAGGAAGAGCTGTGGTTCATGTTTGTGGTTTCTTTACAAAGCTGAAATATAGACCAGCTTTGTAAAGTGGGGATTTGTCTTGCTTAGGATTCTATGGGAAACTTTCAGCCTTTTAAAAAACTTAAAAAGAAAAGGATTTTTGAAAGTTTTTCTCACAATAGAACCAGTATTGCTCTTTACTCATTTTAGGAACAGACTGTTCTATTGTCCCAATCCACACAAAACCTCAATATTTTTTCCCTGTCTAGAATGGAAGTTATTAATTTCTGATCCTATTGGTGCATTCTTGATATCCCATTCAGATATCCCAGAAACTCTAGTGGGGGTGACTAGAAAATTTGCAGTGTTACATGAAAAATTCAAGTGTAATTGCTTCACCAACCCCTCACTGAAGGACTCTGAAGTGTCCCTTCTCCCCAGGAATGGTGTGAGGTGGGTGGAAAACAGACACAAGATCCGAACTCTCTTGCTTTTCAGCAACAAGAAGAATGAAAAATAGCAGAAACTGAGTTCAGACATTGGAAGAATTTAAAAATAAATGTTAAGTCTATTTTTAACGTCTTGAGCAGAGATTTTTGTCCACAAATTTAATTTAACAATTAAACCACATTGTTAACATGGGAAGTTTCGCAAGTTACACTTGCACAGACATCGCACCTTTCTTAACAAGTGTCTCACAGGGCTGACTTACTGGAATTAGGTGGGCACAAAAACCCACCAGAATATCCAAGTTTTTATATGAAGCATCTGCCAGAAGGTCTCAAACTGGTGTTGCATCACTGCTGAATCCTGCAATGTCATGTACAATAACCTGACATAAAAATATCCAGTACTGTGAGGGGTTATTGTTGGAATGCTCAAAGTGAAAGCGGCATCTGCCATTGAGGTGGAGGATTTGAATACTTCCAGAGGAAATGTGAGGACAGCAGCCACCCCCAGGGGGTTGTTTCCTCCTTCCAAAGACCTCAGTCAAGTGGCTGGAATGGAGAAGATAACCTGGAGAGAAGGGTTACAGTCTTTGCACAAACTGGGACTCACGGAAATGTTTCGGCCCAAATATGTGGAAAAAGAAGTGGAGTTCCCACAACCTTCAGCTAACAAGGTTGGTCACAGAGAACCAGATGCACATGGAGGGGAAGCAGAGCACACACACTGGCCATGAAGATTCCAGATTAGCTGAGACCAAAGCAATTTTCCGTGCATTCTTCATGAGATGACCTGAACTGAAGTGCTGTTTGAGCAGCTCACATCACTGAGCTGTCACAGGCTAAGTATTCTAAAGATGTAAAAGCTGGGGAGCAGAGGAGGTTCAGCGATATCAGATGAGCAGATGCAGGAAAAAATGAAACAATTTCAGATTACTGACCTACTTTTACTGAGACCCTTCCCTGGGGTTCAGTGCTGAATCCCAGTGCCCTGTGTGTTTCGAGCAAGAGCTCACCAACTGTGTTACATATGTAGGGATAGACCTTTAAAAATTATTTAAAGATAAAAATCTACTAGGAGGAGTTTTAGAAGGCAATTCTGTTTGGAAGAAAAGGACTAAAACTTGAGTCAGTTCTCCACATGATCAATTATTTTCCATTTTTCACAACATAACGCCTATTGAATCGAGAGATCTTTTGCTAGTCCCTAACTAGCTAATGATTTCTCCCTAAGGGGATAATAAATTCCCCAGTTTATTGGGCAAGAATTGGCCAATACCCCCTCATTGGAAAGAGACTATGCACCTATGCCAGATAAAATCCTTTCTTATTTTCTATCACAAAACCTGGAAATTTTATGCCCTTATAAACAGAAAAACTTTCTGACTGTAAAAATCCAACCTAAATTCTTGCTTATACATCCTGCCTGCTCCAGAAATTTTCTGATCTGAATTAATTTTTGACGCTCATAGCTTAGCCTACATTTGATCTAAATCCAGATGTATTTCTGCACTGAATTGTTTGACAATACCAACATTGTCACAATGATTAGGAGCATGATGTGAAATCCATCTGTCATTGAGAGATGTCCTGACAGAGCCAGGAGAGGAATGATAACTCCCACTGGAGAGTGCAGTCCAGTTAAAGACTGGGTGCACATTATGAACCACCCTCCAAATTTGTTATAGCTGGGGAAAAAAATCCTCCTTTTCCCTTGGATGACGAAAGTGATATTTAGGAACAAATATAAAAATGCCTTTGGTGATTTAGAAGGATGAACTAGGAGACTTTATTTCCTTTTTTGGAGAAGCACTGGTCTTAGGGACATAATGCCTGGAATTCATTCATATTATGGCTATTTACTGAGCATATGTGAAATGATACCTGCTCCTTTACCAGCTCAAGAGTGCCCAGAATCCACCTGGGTAGATTAATGCCCTTAAAGCCTTTTGGCAGGGCAGGTGACACATTGTGGCTCCAGTCCCCTTGTTGCCCCTATATATTCCTAAGAATTTATTTTCTCACTCCCTTGATTTATGAGAGACATTTCTAGTTAAATGTGTAAGTAGGTAAACATTTTGTAAAAGAGTACACTCAATATTCAGAACTCACAAATGCCAGGAGAGGCTAAAAGACAAAATCCTATATTCTTTAACCATCAAAAGTCCTGAGTATATTCGTAAGCCTCTATGTAATCTTGAAAGGTCAACAGACTTGGAGTTTTTTGGGCCTGAAGGGAATATAAGTTCCAGGGGGTAGGTTTTTCTACTTTTTGCCCACTGCCTGCAGTCTGAAAATGTTGAAACTGCAAACATGAATATCAAATTAGGGATATTATTCCTGTTATGTAAAATTGAAGTTCTTTCTATCTACAATGTGAGCGGTTCTTCTTGCAAACTTTAAATGGTTACAGGAAAGACTCAAACCAAAATCCTTTGGCTATGGATCCAAACTTTAAATAAATCAACACAGAAGGCAATTCCAAATTGTTTTTTGAGGACAGTATTAAAAAAATTTACTAAGCTGCTTTATAGTTTTTGCACAAAACTTATAAATTCATTTCAGTGGCAAGTATAATACTGAGGTTACTTTAGCACACACAGAAAGTTCCCAAAAACTTAGAATGGGATAGAAATTGTGATGTCAGATGTAATTTAGAGTGGAGGGGTGATTAAACAGAATTGCTCAGCAATGATTTGACAATGCTAAAATCCTTATTCTGCAAATATTAAGGAATATTTATAAAGCAGAAGCAAAAGAAGGGACTTCAGGTTTTTGTTTAATGCACTAAAAGGGAGCAGTTTGTGGTTATTTTTGCACCAGTTTGAGTTTTAAGTAAAAATCTGGTTTGATCAGCTTTAATACATTTGATGTTTCTCTACTTTTTGCTGAGCGTGTTTCCTTCTCTGTCAATTAGCAAACTTTGAACTGCATTTCTTATTTTAAACCTACTTAAATGTATTTGTATATTTCTTAAATACTGGTTTCACTTTGCTCTGTTTGCCTTTTATCTGTTCAGGACTGAACATCCCTATTGTCTCTGCAATATTTACATGTATCTGGTTGTTTCAGATACATTGCAGCAACAAATTATTCATGTTATTAAAAAAACCCCTTAAAATAGATACTGCTATAAAAATTATTAGGTATTTTTTATGGTCACATGCCTAGTTTCTATCTAGTTCTGTTGAAAAGAATGAATAGAAATCACACCTAACACTTGGCCATGACATAAGCCTGAAGACTACATGGTAAAAAATATCTATCGTTTGCAGCACAGTGTTTGTCATCAGTCTGAGCGCTGCTCTGATAAGGCAAGCTTAAATAATCACTTCCCCTTGCCTGGTTTTAATTAAAGTGACAGTAAGCAAAGACTGACTAGAAATCGATCAGAATCAATGGCCTTATGGCAAACTGGCAGAGAAAAATCCAGTGTGTCAGTGAAGATCAGCCCAAAGAGCCAGGCCTGGGTCTGCAAGGGAACAACTGAGGTCCTGTAACACTCACCAAAACAGGGGAAAAGCCCCCGGTTCAGCATGGCAATGACCCAAGCTGATACCAGGGAAAAAGGCAATATAATACTCCACCCTCCTGTTTCTATCGCAGAAGCCTTTCCAAGAAGAACAAGTGGCAAAAGGTTTTCTATCAACGGTTTGATTTGCAGCGGTACAGCCACTGGAGCAAGGTTGCAGGATTTGGATTTTTTTTTCAGTATAATCTGCTAAAGAGAGCAGATATGTGGCAGCACACAGACAATTGTTTTGCTGCCTGGTCATTTAACAAATTTATATTTTCCCTGTATTTGTCTCCACAGTTGTGCCCTAGCTCTACACTTGTATATTCCTTTTCTCTAATGAGTCTTTCACAACCACCAAGAAATTAATAAGAAATAACTTAGAACCATGCCGTGCACTTCTCACATTTCTGTTTGACTGACATGACCCTGGCCTCAGAAATGCTGAGGTGATTTGATCAGGGAAAGCCAAAGCTCTGCCATTTGGATCTCTTTCATTGCCTCAGCCCCAGGAATTTCCTCCCCCTACAGAACTATTTCAACATTTCTTCCCATCTCTTTCTCTGCCCAGACAGGAGGCAGCCTATCTATTCCTGAGGTAGAATATCATGTTTGTCTTAAAGATAAATGAAGGTATATTTAAAGTCTAATGATTGGATTTTACTCCTTATCAAGGTACTTTTATTTTTCCTAAAAAAAAAAAGTTGGATTTTAATTTTCTTTTTAATGCTTTTAATGTTAAGGAAATTACACTTCCAAGTAACTAGTTTGTAATTTGTGATCATGCATGATTCTGATAGTGAAGGAATTTCATTACAGGTACGGTAAAAAGAGGAGAATGCATGTACATTTGCATGTCCATGTGCAGGTAAATAAATAGTAAACCACATTGATAACAGAGGCCATTATAATTTGAATAAGATTATATTCTCTCCAGGAGAGATAAAGGGTAATGAAAGACAATTCAAAGCTAGTTTGTTATTACTTCATCAAATACCTCAGCCTCAAGCTGATAAAATTCCCTTGCATAGCTCCCATGAGACATTAACTGCAATGATGCTGCCAACCATTTGTAGTGATCTCCAAAAACATTAATATTACTATTTAAATGAGTTTGTGATGTAGTAGAACAGAGGGTAAAGCTAGAGGTGAAACTGCTACATAAGCTTTCGTAAAATGACTACCAGTGTGTTACTGGGCATGACAAAATGAATTATTTTTACAACAGACAGGTGCTCCAAAGAGACTTGGAAAGACTTATGCAGAAGACAAGTTGGAAAGTGTTTTGTGAAGCAACTTTCACTGTCCTCATCACCTTCAATGAAAGACAGAACTTTTGTTTTCCTTTCTTTTTGAACAAGTAAGGAGTATCAGACTCCAAATTGTTAGGGTGTTTAACTCCAACATGTTCTTTTTTTCCCTAGAATTCTGGGTTTTTTTCCCTCATCTTTAAAGAATCTTTCCTTTTGTGGCCCAATTATTGAACAGGTTTGGACAAGTGATTGCCATATCTCTGTACAAGATGCAAGACAAAGCACATGTTGGTTGATTGCCATGTGTATATCTGTTCGAAGATTGGAGAATTATCGCAAAGGCCTGGTGCCATTCAGAGAGCACAAATCTGAACCCAGCCATGGTTTTGCACTAAGCACTTTAGAAGAAAAACAGTTTAAACCCATTTTGTAACAGATCTACACACTTTTACTGTGTTAATCCCTCCCTAGAACCAGAAACTTTCCTGTAGAATTAGACACTTTCTAGGACTGTTGTCTTGCAAAACAACTTGCAAATCTAAAAAGCAATTAATTCACATTTTCTGAACTGAGGAAGTGATGGGGAAAACGAGACAAGTGAGGCAGTTGTTTGTCTTATTTTAGATCAAAATGTTTGCATACTTAAAAAAAATTCATGCTTGACTACAGAGCTATGTTAAAACCTTCTTGTTGTGAGCCTGTTAACTGAGACTTTCTCAGGGGGAGTGTTTCATTAACACTTGGAAAGAAGAGGCACAGAAGCAAAAAGTAATATTGTCACAGTGTGTCACTTGACAGGCTGTGAGGGAATTCAACAGTCCTTGGTAGAAGTTCAGGCCCTTACAGGAATGCTCTGGAAAACCAATGTAATTTTGTTAAAAGGTGAAAAAGGCTGGGCTGAGAAGTTGCTCAAGGCAGAGTGTTATACACAGTTTGTGTTGGTGTTTTTCTTAGAATACAAAAGAAAACCAAAAACAACACCCCAAACAGGGGTCAGAAGCTTCTTTAAAAAGCTGAGCCCACAGTTACATGGTCAAACAGCACAAGGACTATCCTGTTCCAGCATAAATAATCAGTTCATAAATTAACCTCTTGTCTACAGAGACTAATATTGGGGCTGCTGATCAGGATTTAGCCACTAGACACGAACTTCAGCTGGGAAGCTCCTGGAGATCGAAGTAAAAACCAGAATATTTTGACTTGAAATTTTATGTAGTAGATCAGATTTACTTAAAAATAATAACAATAAATACCAAAAATAAACCAAACAAAATAGAACACAAAAAAACCCAAACAAAAACCTAAACAAACAAAACACCACAAAAAGCAAGCAAACAAGAAACCTCAAAACACAAACTGTGAAAGAGCAAAAAATGAAAGAAGAGGAATTATTCAGGCCTTTGCTAATTTAGAAAGAAATTATTTACAAAGCTTACTGTAGAATTTAAGGATAAAGTTTTAAAGAATTTCTACTGTATGGTTCACAAGCAAGTGTCTTTATTTCACTGTCTGAAATAAATTGCACATAATGCACGAGTGATTATTGAGTTTATTGAGTTTCATTCATATCCAGATCCAAGGCAATTTTTTCTCTCTTCTTCTGCCTGTCTGTGATACCTATGATTTGATAATATAAAATAATTGATTGGGCTTAAATTGCCTTTCAAAGAAAATTTTTACTGTAATCAAGAAGCTTTTGCCAGAATAAGGTCAATCAAAATGTGAAGTAATATGGATGCTAACCTGATTATTAATTGGTAGTATTCACAGGATAGGTTATTTTCCCCACAAGAAGGAACAGTAGAAACATTCAAGATTATTTTATGGATTTGATTTTCAGTGCCTATTTTAAAGATTCTCTTTTGGAGTGACACATAATGTAGTATTTTCTTTCTTTTTTTTTATTTTATTTTTTTTTTTTATTTTCTTAGAGGACAGAAAAAAAATACTCTTATTCTTTTAGTTGTGTAGTATCTTTTCGATCCAGAATGAATGCAGTCACTAAAAGTATGTGGTAATAGTGAAATGAAATTTTCTACTTCCAATCTGTTCTTTGTCCTCTGACAGTTACCAAGTGATGGAGAATATTTCATGATATCTGGCAAGCATTTGATTATTTTGCACTCAAAGCTGCCCCTTGTTCTGAGCTTACAAAATAATGAGGATAAGAGTGAAGTTGGAAGTAACAGTTTTCAGTAATAAATATTTTTATTTTCTACAGCAGTGGAAGATACATAATCTTTGTGGTGTTTTGTGTTTGGTTTTTTGCTGCATTTTGTTTGTTTTTCTTTGAACCATTTCCTCAGCTAAAAGCAACTCTACTACGCACCAATAAGAAGTGGGCCAGTGCAATACTTGCCCATCTCTTTAAAAATATATTTCAATCCCTGATATTTCAATCCCTGCCATACACACAGGCAGACTTCAGAGCTTGCTTGTCAAGATTGTTGCTGTCAGCAGCTGAATCTCACCCTTCTGTTGGAGACATCTTGCATCAGGACTCAGGGCTGTTCTTTTGCAGCAGAGAGGTGACACTTGCTCTGCTTTGCTTTGCTTCCAGGCTGTTTGACGAGGGGTGGCTGCTGAGTGATTTTCAGTGCAATATGTTTGAGGAGATGGGCCTGACCCCCCTAAGGAACCTCCCTTCTGCACAAACCAGGACAAGTAGAAGGAAAAGCCCTGGGGAACACAACCCAAACTGCTGTGAAACCAAAGTTCAACCTGCATGACTGCCTAGAGGTGTATTTGTGATACAGACAAGAAGAATCTCTTCAACAGGTACTTTATAATTTCACTAATATTCACAGAATTCATTTCACTAAACTTCACAGAGTTATGTCCAACAGGACATGAGAGGAAGCCATATCCCCTCCCCACAGGTCTGTCCTCACCAAGATCATCAGTAAAATATTTCCATCCGCCTAAGTGAAGGCAGAACTGGGCACACAGTTAATATCAAATGCCAGGAGGGAAGAACTGACAGAAATATTGACCACAGAACTTTGTAAAGATTAGACTAGAAACCAGAGATTAAAAGATTGCAATTTCAGCCACAGAAATGCAAATGGAAAATTATCAAGTTTGTGACAGTTTCTAATGGTTGATAACTTACTAAAAGCAATTTTTAATGCATTTTCTCCAGATATGCAGATATGCAGAAATACTCTCCTTTGGCATCAGAGATGATGTGCAGAGTACATCACACCATGACAAAAGTCTCACAAAGTCAGGGTGAAACATGCAAAGCTACACTTGAGTAATCAAGAGTTTTTTCTCATTTCTCTCTTCAGAAAAATATGCTATGATGCATTTGGAGAATGAAACTTTTTCATCTTCCAGCAGAGGACCTTCTCCCAGCACCTTTGGACAGGGCAAAACAAAAACTGCTTTGGTGGTTTAGCGACAGGATTAAGGATCGAGATTGAGATCAGCCTCAAATCCTGGTTGAGCTGTAAAACTTTCAGTAGAATAAATTTGGATTTTAGTGTTTCCTTCCACCAGCCTCTGCCCCGGTCAGCAAATGAGCAGTCATGGCAATGCAGGTGCTACCAAAAGCCTTCCACTGTGAGATCAGGATGCAGCTAGGGGAGGGCTGTGCATCCCACTCCCAAACACGGGCCCCAACAAGTACGTTCTGTTACCCGTATTGATCTTGACTGATGCTGCACACAAGCCTGTCACAGATGGTTTTAACAGAACTATAAATGGAAACTTCAAGAAATGCTTATGAGACTTAAACCCAGCTGGTGATAGGGCTTTCACAATAAGAAATGGATCTGCAAAATCAGCACAGATCCACATTTTCATTAAACAGTTCAGATGTTGTTCATGTTCAGCTTTCATATTAATCTGCAAAGTTTGATTGCAGACCCAGCTCCCCAGACCTGATGGAGATTCAGCAGTAGCACCTCACTTGGAGTTTTCACAGGGGTAATAGTATGTATTTTCCACTAGATGGAAAAAAAGGTTAATGCATGTTTTAATGTCCCAAATAAGGAGCACTGTATTATTCTTTTGAAGAGTTTTTCCCCCTGGGGAATAATTTGGGTGAAGGCTTTCCAGTCATATCCCAGACCTTCTAAAAAATCACAGCAGATATAATCAGTTTTTGAAATGCCCTTTATACCTGTCAAGCTAAATAAGATTACAGATTTGTCTGCTCACAAAAGTGTGATGTCACATAGTCCCATTTGCTGCAGTTCAAGTCATTATCTATCTTGTCTGAAAGCGCAGTGTGCATGATCTGCAAGATCAATGTTGGGTTTGTTGGAGGGGGAAAACCAAAGGTGACGGCTGCCGAATCCTCAGCTGGAAAAGCAGAAGCCAGGATGTGATAAAACAGGGCTGTCCCTGGGCATGTCAAAGAGAGACAGGGAATTTTGAAACCAGAAAGAGGGAACTACTTAAAGGCAAACTCCAGGAAACACAAGAGGAGAGGTGAGCACCGGAGCAGCTTAGCGCGCTTCTTTCGCCGGCTGATAAGCAAGATCAAAGATGCAAGTGTGAGAGAAAAGAGCAAACCATTTTTGCACAGATAATCCCAGATGCTCTCAACTCATCTCTCTCAACATCCATGGGGGCACCAGGCTTCAGAGAAGCATTTCCCTCTGTGCTGTTCCCACCTTGGGCACACCTGCCTGCGGGAGACGGCTGACTGCTCCGTAGCATCCTCACCAGCAGCAGCAGAAAGGGCACTGCTTGGCCTGGGGAAGGCAACAGGAAAGGCTGGATCCATAGGTTGAGGGGCTGAAATGCTTTTAGACCAAAGCTCTAAGGAGTAAAAGAGTTTTTCCAAGCACAGAAGGAATTAGGGGAGCTGTGATGTGCTGCTTTCAGATGAGTGCTTTTCCATAGACATGCCTGGACTGAAACTCTCAGCCTGGATTTCATGAAGCTGTAATGAAGTTCATATGTGAACCATGATGTCAAATCTGCAGTGCTCAGGGTCTGCTCCATCCTCTAAAATTTATCATTTTCAGTTGTTGCCAGTTATGGACTATCATATTCCCATACCAAAAGACCTCTTTTCTGGTGTTTTTGTAGAGTTTTTTCTATCATATGTCTCAACAATTCTTTACAAGGTGACCTGGTCTCAGATGGATATATCTAAGATTTAACTATCAAAAATTATTTTGGAGAAATAAGTGCCAAGATAGGCACAGATTTACAGGGGGAAAAGAGAAATGGTAAACCTTGGAGACACTAATACAGACATAGGTTCCCTAAATAAATTCCTAAACTGAAATCCCATGTCTCTCTCTCTTCTCTCTCTGCTCTGTCAAATATTAAAAGAAGGCAGCTCTTCTTTCCATATTTGACACAAGCACCTTCAAGAATCACAATATTTTGTTAATTTATTGGCATATATTAAAATCTCATAAGCAAAGACATGAAGTTTGTCTCAAAAACCCAGAAGAGAATACTGAAAAGGTTCTAGTTTTTAATGCAGTGAGCACTGAGTCTTCTTTGGGGTAGAATTCTGTCCTGTTTGTTGATTAGCAGGGCTGGAGTGAAGATGCCTTGCTTTGAACTGGGATGCATTTCACCTGTTTTATTAGAGACCAGGCTATTCCTAAACCTACTTGGCTGATCTGTTCCTACAAATAACACTTCATGAGTTCTCAGATACACTTGACTAGGTAGAAGGGATTCTCTTAACTACCAGGGTTCAGTATGGACTTGGCTATTTTACAGTGCATTAACCATAAAAAATGTTTTATTTATTTTTGTTGTTAAAAAAAAGAGACCTGCCTGCTTTATTTCAACTTGACTTCAAACTCACTTCACCCTTGCATGTGATTTTCTGACAGTATTAATCTCCCAGGCTGTTTGCACTGTAATATACATATTTCTGGTTGTTCAGCTCCTGAATGCAATTCCAATTTTCTTCCTGTATGCCTGTGATGGTTTTCACTTCAGATCAAGCATGAGCTGTAAGCTTATGTCTTATATTGAAATCTAATATTGGGTCAAATTGTTTACCAAAATCTCTATCTTTGTTCCACTAAATAATTAAGTCTATATTTGCATATAGTTACTTTGTAACATAGAACACTAGGTATTTTATAACCATATTCAGTGTTAAACTATCACTGACACTTAATTTAATGAAAGCCAAAGCTCATCTATATCTTCCTGCCTGTTCCACCTTTGGAGGCAGAACTGGTACAGGGAAGGAGTGCTTTCACTGGTGAATTTCAGCATTTTGCTATGTGCTGGAAAACTTATCAATTAGCTTCAGGGACTGATGATGTCAGTATTCCAATCCCCTAAATGAGACAATGTGAGTAATCTCAAAATTGTAGGGTTAGACAATTTATCCAGACCTCCCATTTCTGACTGAACTTTCTACGCAAAGATGTCCCGTATGCAAACTTGATACTGAAACTTTTAAGAACTCCCTGTCCATAAAAAGATGATGACAGCAGAAATTTCAAACATCTAACAGGATCTTTTTTCCCCACCTCAGTTGTTGTTAGCTTAAGGGTAAGTTTTTTGAGAGTGCCCAAAGTGGAGGAGGGGGACACCTGTTATTTCATCCCCTAATGATACACACTGATGCTTTGTTATATTTTAAGGGATATTTAAGCAGAAAAGGAGACACCACATGGATTTTTGGTGACATTATGGGCCCCATGGCAAGCTTCACTGGCAACAACAGGGCTGAAGTGTCCAGAGGAATCAAACTGATTTCCAAACTATATTCCTGTTGAGATTAAGACATCACTTCTCCTTACCTCTGGAATTTACTGCCTTCTAAGTGATTACCCCTCCCAACAGGGCCAGAAGCACAAACCCCATAACTGCTCCTTTTCAATGCAAAGTGGTTTTCTTTAGCTACGATTCACCCATCACAGCTGTTCTTACACATCTTTGTGCACCTCACCTTCCTCTACCTATCTGAGGATGATATTGAGGTGATCAACTCAATTGTGCATGCCAGCAGCAAACAGGACAAGGAAACAAGGAGATGGAAGAGGCAGAATGCTGTTGAGAGGGGTCATGATGTTATTGAAGGAATATCCTGCTTCTACATCTGTTTTTCTCTTCCCACCACTATACACTTTGCTGTTTCTTATTTTGAAAGAAATAATTCCAAGAACCTAGCCTCTGGGTTAAAAGCATACTAAATATTTAAAAAAGAACAAATCCTTCACTGGAATGACTCAAAAATGCACTCGGTGTTGGGGGTGCTGGTGAGGTGTTCATTAAGAATTTTGTCAGGTGCCCATATTTTAGAATAGGTATTCTACTGATGTAAACACTTAAGTCAATGAAATTTCATGTACATGAAATAAAGCTATAATTAATGAAAGTTCAAATTCAAATGTGCAATTGCAAGAGATAGCTTAAAAAAAAAAAAAAAGAAAAGTCTGGCAAAATGCAAGCCACCCCTGACTGTATGATCAACAGGATTGCGTTAAGTCACTCAGTCATGCTAATTCATCCAGATTTATTACTAGCTCTTCATTAACACTCACACTCTGTGTAATTATGCAAATATCTCTGGAGAGAAAAAAAAAAGTTCTTCTCAAATCTGTTTTTTACTTCTGGGGGAAGTGTAATAACATATGTTTTTCAGATACTGAGAGATGGCTCCACCACTAAAAACATGTCATTAACTTCAACTGAGCAGCTTCCTCACAGAAGTGTGGCCCAATCTTTTCGTGTACCTGATTATAACTTTAGTCCAGTGCAGGAGTTCATTCTCTCCCAAGGTGGGGTTGCACCTGGTGAAATTCCTTTTTTCCATTGTTATCCTCCGATATCTCATGGCTTAAGAGATATTCTACTCTGCTTGAATCTTCATTTTGGGGATCTGTATTGGCTTTCTGCTTATCAAAGTCCTTACATTCACAGGTCTTTACCTGTCTTTCTGCAGGTGCCAGGCATGTTAGGGATGGGAAGTCAAATAATAAAAAAGAGAAGCAGAGGTGTCTTCCTCTTTTGGAGAAAGAGGAGAGTCTGGCATGTCAGATTTTCCCACCCTGTGCACAGATGTGGTGCTGTGTCATGGGCAAGAGGAGAAGGCTCTGGAGGGTTCTGAGCATGGCCGGCCAGGGATCAAGAGGCATTGCATGATTTAAAGAAGAATATTGCATCTCCATACACTTGGTTTGAGGGATAGTCAAATCAGGAGCATTTCAGTTCCAACTCTGGGAACTTTGGGTCTGCAAAGACTTGCTGTCTCCGCGTAGGGATGCCCGGGTCCAGCAGCCAATACGCAATGCCAGAGACACAAGTGAGAGGGGTAACACCGAGCCTTTGTAGGCCCAGGCTGGATCCACCCAAATTCTGGAGCTCAGAGTCTGCTCAAAGCTCAGGGTTCATTTCATTAGTGAAGAGAAACTAAAGGAGATCTTAAGATCCTTTACTTCCAAATGGTTCTTGCTAAAACCACCACAGTAATTTGCCCTCTGGGAGCCCCTAGGCTTCTGCAACCCCCTTAGATCCCACATGAGATCACAAATCATGAGGGTCAGTGAACAAATCATGCACCTGTGGTTCCATTTCCACACACAGTCAACTTGGGCATCCAAACATGTTCCTGGAGTTCTGTTAAAGCATTGAGCCCTAAAATAAAATTTCTGTTCTGTTTGACCTTGTGACTGGATGTGTCCATTGCTCAGCATGTTCAAAATTGAACCTCAGGAGCAGCCCAAGGAATTCTGATTAGTACAAAGATAAAAAAGTTCAACATCACATTTCATCTCCACACTTTTCTGTACAAAAACGCAAGAGAACTGAACATAAGTAACTGTTCTGCTCACTGAAGAGCTTAGGATCAGGTTCAAGCTTGACTTAATTTTTTAGGGTGGCTTGTTTGTGGGGAATTTTCTTTTTCAGCAATAAGGAGCAAAAGGACTGAAGCTTTGGCCACAGGGAAAGGGGAAAATAACTTTTAAAAGAAGAAATATTTCTGCATGTTGTGAGTGTGTCAAGTGGAGGGAAACTTCAAGACAGGGTGCCTGAATGTCAGGTGTTCAGCAGGCCATATCAGCGAATCTAAGATGGGGCACTACGTGGACAGAACCTGCATGAACCTGAGCAATCTCCTCCCAGCTCTGCATCCGGCTCTGTACGCACACACATCTGAATGCCCAACTGCCAAATATGACAAATGTGACAGAAATTTGAACTTATTTGCCTCTTGAGTTTGACTGATAACATTATTTAGTGAATGTATTTTTCACCTTACAAGTCACTAAGATGAAGAACTTGTTCTACATCGGTCATGTTGTTTCAGCTTTTTAGGACACCTTCATGCATAAAATACACACTGACTCCTCCCCTCCCCCAGAAGGGCCAGTGCATAGCAGAAAATTCCAAAATAAATGAACACATTATAATAAAGACGAGATTAACAGAAAATTCGTGTCTCTGGGCACGTGCACACGTATACTTCACTGCTCCATGATCTCACGCCTCACAAAAAACAAACTGTTTAATTCTGATTTTTAAAGAGAAAAATCATTTGCTATATTGAAACAGCCCATTCATCACATAAAGCATTTGATTCTGTCACCTCAAGTACTTGTTAAATCACTTCCAGCTGCTACAATCAAGGGCTAGGTACTTCCAAGGTCTGACAATTTCTGAGCTCTATTACACCTCTAAGTATGATTCTTCAATCCAATTCTAGCCTTCATAATAATCAAGTGCCCACTCCACTTAACTTCAAGGCAGCTAGGGAACCTGGAATTCTCCATATATGCCTGTGTCTGATTTTCAATCAGATCTCTTCAAGCCAAGACTGAAAGCTCCTGAATACCAGCTAAGTGCTAAAATGGCATCATTTGCAACTTGCAGCAGTGTCATCGGTAGCACTTCCATTGTTAAGCTCCAATTTTTCCCAGGTCCAAAGCAGTGTGTTTAGGCTGAGGCTGAAATTAAATATACAAGGCAGAATGTAGGTGCAAGCATGCAGTGTTTGGCAGATAAACAAACCTCTGTCTACTCACACAATTTTGTTTTGTGGGTCTTAACTAAGCTGCTGCAGGTTGCTAAATTATGTTTTGTGTTCTAAAAATGGGGCTGTCACACACAGTAAACCCTGGAATGCAGAGCTGGTAAGAAATGTGACTCTGGCAGGTCAGAGGTTGTAGTATCAACCTCAGAATTAAAACAGGAATCCGAGTCATTCCAAAGGAAGCATCATTGCACTTGGGAATTTTTCCCACTTCTCTTTCCTTCTTTTTGGGAAGATCATCTGTTGGTTTTTCCTTTTCTTGCTCTCAAAGCATCAGCTCCTGTCCACCTCATGAGAGGGGCACTCAAGAGGCATTATTGCACAGCAATTCCCAAGACCTGAAACTGTTGTTATGGCAGGAGGTGCACACACATCACCCAAAACTCTCTGCACCCTGCATCCCTGTTCAGCATCGCCTGTGTTTGCCTGCCTGTGCAAACCTGCAATTCAGTAACCCTCACGTGCCTTCTATTTTCTTTTTTTTTCTGAAGAAAATCAGGATATTTCTGTTGCAATAACTTGTAGGAAACAGCAAGAAAAGTGAGACAGCAAGTTTTCCACAGACACAGACTAAAGAAACACACAGGACTTCAATTTTCTCTTCTTCTGACAGAAAAGAGAAGAAACTCCACACTAGAGTACACATGACATTTAGTCAGGCTTCCTCTACTGCCAGCTAGAAAACTGTTAATATATTTATACCTTCATTAAAAAAAAAATCCTCAGATCCTAAAACACCCCTCACAAATGCAGCAGCACAAAGCAGGTCTTGCACAGCTCCATTTTCTATGGTTTTGTGTGCTGTGTTTGGTCTCTCCTCCACTAATGCACAAAGGATGTTTAGTATTTTCCTGTGGTAATTCATTCCTCCAACACTTTCAGGTATTAATTCTCTAAAGACTTATAAACCTCAAGTCCCTACTGTGGTCTTTTCATGGGAGAGACACTTGTGGAACTCTGTCTACTTTCTTGAAACTTGTAGGATAAAAAGTGCTCATAAAACTGTTCCTCTGCAGCACAGTTAAAATCAGACAATGTATTTAATTGTTGCTAGCAGGGTCAGACAGACAACTGGGAATTCAAAAGCTCAAGTTTTTCAGAAGGTCAGCTTAAACAGGGTCAAGATTTACCAACTTGCAGAAACATTTCTATTTGGCACAACGGGTTTTTTAGTTGAGTCTGCCTGTTATGAATGCTTAGAACACCTCAGAAAGATTTCTGTGGTTTTCCCTGAAAGCATTTTTTTTAACCCTACTTTTCAAAACATATATTTATTTAATTGTGGCAAAATCTTCCAATTTTTCCAATGCAATTACCTTAGAAATTTAGCGTCTTAAATACTCTTGGAAAATCTAAATCAAATATCAGAACTGATGACATGAAACATTCTTAAGAAAGAGGAGCTTTTCCTTTATTTAGAAAGAAGCATTCCTATACTCTTACTGAGTGAATACATGCCACATGCAAAGCTGAATTACACAGTAAGTGCACACCAGCTAAAATACAAGGTGTCGAAGAACACTACCAATATTTCTTGAACTAAAAGCTTTCTGTGTTATGTGAGAAGAGCACCCAAAATACTCATAAAAGGAAGGCACTTCTAATGAGTTGGGTATTTTTTTTTCCCAGACACTTCTCAAGGAGCACTCAGAGCAATCCTGCTGCTGCTGGAAGAGGCAGTGCTGCTGACTCGGGGAGGGGTAGGAGCACCCTCGGTGTCGCTTTAATCCTTTCAGACTGGAGTCAGAAATTCCAGATGCAGCACTCCTCGCTGTTAATGGGCACTCAAAAGCTGCTCAGTGACAGCAGAGAGAAAGAGAAGCAGGGATATGGACACCATGAAGCAGAGATGAGAAGAGCTAAGGTTTGACACAGATGCATTGACTGCTGCCCTGAAAGAAGGGGGAAAAACAAAGCAATATGGCTTTTTCTAGTCTAGTGAATGAATAAATAGAAGATGACAGAAAGTCTTTTGGATGCTTATGAATGTCAAATACTTTTAAGTGGCTGCCTTTCCTTGTCACTTAACATTAAAGAGGCATCTAAAAATACACTTATGCTCAGTCATTTGGTTAGGGACATAAGGCTTAGCTGACTTCTAACTTCAATATCGATTAGGTAAAAATGGTAAGGCTGGCTTTTCTTTTAAAACAGCCCCCCTTGATAGTTTATGCATTATCTTTGTATAGTTTTCCCACCATCTGTGTGTATTACTTAAACAGATTAAGAAATAGAATTGTAAATTAGTCCCACAAGAAACCCTTTCAAACTCACGATCTTCTGTTTGCCTTTATTATTAATTTTTTCCTTCCTCAAAAGAAGTGGCTGTACTGTATGTATTCAAAAATACATTTCTCCACGAGGTTTTGCAAACTGAGCAGTCCAGCATTTTGCTGGTGCATGAAAACATAAAAACTTAACAGGGAAAAGAAAGAACTAATCCTTTCTAACTAGAGATGAGTGTTTTGCTTTCTAAGCACTAGAAGTAACAGATCAGAAAAAGAAAATCATTATTATTTCTCATTCTCCTGTTAGAAATTTCTATCCTTTCATTTGTGCTAACATGTAAATTAACTCTTTGATTGCCATTAACAGAGTAAGAGAGCAGGAATATTTGATCCCAATGAAAACAGGAGTGAGCAAAGGCCAGAAAGTCTGGAATTGTATCAAACGCTTGGACCAGCTGTCTGCAAGTTGGGGGTGTGGTTCAAATTCTACCTCAGTAGGTGGGAAAACTCAGGGTGAAACCAAACAGCACCGTTTGTATCTCTAAGGAGTTAAAGTTTTCCTCCTTGTAATGGTGAACTGTGCTATTGCTAATCAGGGAATGATTTTCAACTCCTTTCCCTGTGCCAAGAAGCCATAATTCAGGTGTGCCATTCAAATATTTCTGTCACTTATTTTTTTATTTATTTTTTCCCCTCCTTCCTAATTGCTCATCTGCATGACCAGATTATTTTCCTTTTCCCACTCAGGCTCATCTCTGCGCTGTATAAATAGGTTTATATAAAAATTAGATCCCAATGAAGAGTTAGGCTTTCAGGCAGCTGAAGTGATTTTGAAGTCACTTAAAAAAAAAATCTAACAGAAGATGACCAATGAACCAACAACAAGAATAAGCATCCACCCCAAAACACCATTGCTGCCAGAAAACTCATCTTACTGAAAGTTTCAGACTAAGGATAGAGGTTCAAAAGGTCTTTAAGGGAATGGACACAAAGCACAAGTCCTGCTGTGGTCCTGCACAGAGAGATTGTTCCAGAGCACTCCAGTATTACAAAATATTAATGCACAGCATGATGGTGGAATTAACTCCTCACAGCCACGTTACTCTTTTCCCTTTTCGATCAGTCCAATTAAAACATAGTAGCATAAACCCATTTGTTCCAGGTTTCTGTGATTCAGAGTTCAACTCAATTGTATTTTCAAGATTTTTAACACTAAAAATTTTTAGGATTTTTAACTTGCCACAGTTTCAGTTCACTTACAGAGAGAGGATGAGTAAGGAGCTCACCACAGACATGGCAGGTCTGGCTGTTTGCCAGAACATCGGAAAATTGAATGTGGGGGTAAATAGGGATGGCAAAGAGTGCTCAGTACTGCCAGCAAGTCGTATTTTGGATGAATAGTGAGATAGCAAAACCAAAATCTGTTGTAAAGATTTGTGGAAGAATTTCATAAGAGCAACACATAAATAAATTAAATTAAATTAAATTCAGTGCACATGATGAAAATAAGCTTACAGTATGATTACACACTAGTTATTATCCTTAAGAAACTGGATCTTGGAGCTATTTTAGCTAGTTCTGTAAATATGCCACATCAGAGATTACCAGGGATCAAACAAGCAGACAATGTTGAGAATGAGCAGGAAAGGAACAGTAAGCAAACCAGGAAATACTGTCATGATATTTCATGACAATAAAGCATGTTCATGATATTTAATGACAATTTAAATATTTAATGATATTTAATATTAAGGTCAGAAATATTAATAAAAGACTAGAAGGATGCTATGAAGAGTGACCCTTCTTAAAGGAAGAATAATGCAATATCAGTAAAAATGTGGGTTTGATTTTATGATCACTAGACAATGGACACTGTGCATTCAATACAATCACACTTTTGGCTCTTTAGGATTAATCCTGTGAACTCTATAACCTGTTGAAAAGAACTAACACCCCACTAGGAGACAGTACAAAAGACAATACAAAAAATGGCTTTAGCAACACCCTGGAGAACAGGAGGGATGCAGGACCATGCACAGGCAGCCCCTCTGGGACACTGCTTTCTGCCTCGGACCCTGTTCCATAGAATCCAGTCAATTATGCAGTTCTCTCTGTTTTCACAGAGCCCTTTGAACTGTGCTGCTGGAAAGCCTCTGATGAGCAAGGTATTAGAGATCAAAACCAGACTGGAACTGCAAACACAGATCCATCATCCATGCAAGTTTTGATTGGGACCTCCACTTCAACTTTTGCTCCCTTCTATCCATTGCACTGGCTGAACACAAACCTGAAGGAGAAATTCCTGGATTCTGTCCTTATTTTTACTTTAAAGTGCACCTCAGTGGCAGCCTCTTGCATATGGTACATTCTCATTGAAGTGCTCATTTTTTCTTGTAATACCAAGCACTTCAAAGCATGCTCCTCTGTTTCTCTACTGCTCGCTGGCTTGAGCAGCAAACAGCAACTAGGTTGGGAGTATTATATCTGACTTCTAATTCCACACAACATCAAAGGGACATATGTATATTTTAAAGAATTACAGCTAGAGCTGTGCAAAACTTGCCTTACAAGCCCCAAACCTTAGTAATGTGTTTGTATCTTCACCTTTCCTTAGATTATCCTTTTCATGCTCGGTGTTAGAATCACAGAAAATCTGTTGATAGAACAACTCCAATTATCCCAAATAAAACCAAGCTACTTTAAAGGTTCAGATAATAAATGATGTCCTTGGTATTCACAGGCACAGGGGAGACTAACTTCTTTCAGCTAAGAAGGAATGCCAAATAATTGCACAAATAATACATGCTTGAAGTTTGTCATATGCTTGGTCTCCTTCCTTTTTACTCTGCCTGATCTGTATTCCCCCAAGTTCTCTAATTCTCTCCAAATCATTTGCATGACTACTCTGCCTCCCTGAAATAATGACACAAAAGGACTCCCCACCCTGAAAAAAAACCCAACATCATGCAAACCACTTGTGAAGTTTGCAAATGTGCACTTGACATTTTTGAGTTTAGGGATGCAAGTGGATGTTTATGCTGAAGTTGTTTACCCAAAGGCACTTTAGGTGCCCCCATTAGTGGGTCACCATGCAGCAGCTACAAGCTCTCTCCATCTTCCTCGAACTCATGTTCCCAATACCCCACGGGAAGGCAAGAAGTGCTATTACCTCTGCTTGATAATTAGAACAATGAGACAAGAGAAGCCAAAAGCATGGTTTCCACAAGTACTCCTGCTCCTAAGTCACTTAACCCTTATTAGGAGCAGTGTTGTGCTGTGCTGCAGGAAGAGTGTGGCTCAGCCTTTTCTGTGCTGCTCCCTGGGCTCCTCTGGGAGCAGCCTACATGCTGCTGCTGGAGCAGGAATCATTAGACATGTTTACTTGTCACTGCACCTAAACCACAGAGACCTTTCTGAGAGCAGCAGGCTGCTTTCAGGCCTCAATCCGAGATGTTTGCACAGCATCACAGCTTCCCTGGTAGCTCATGATCCTTGCACCTCTCTGGATTTCTGCTTAGAGAAGCCTGTTAAGGGACGCTCTGAGTTTGTAAATGTCACTTTGGCTCCTGCAGAAGGAGCGTTCCTGAAAATTTTACCTTTGTACAAGTTTATTTCCAATGAAAGGTACCTGAAACTCCAGTAACTGGACACTTCTGCCCCGCCTACAGCTCAGAAATTCAGAAGGAGGTAGAGACAAACAGCAATGGCTAGTGTGGTGCATTTTAAAGTTCTGACCATTATTAAATACCAAAATTAAAATGACAAGCTTGCAGTGAGTTTTAGAGTCATAGAATGGTTTGGGTTGGAAGGGACCTTAAAATCATCTCGCTCCAACCCCACCTTTGACTGCACCAGATTCCTCAGGGCCCCATCCAACCTGCCACTGAACACTGCCAGGGAAACAACCACAGCTTCTCTGGGCATCTTGTACCCCAGCAGCCTCCCTCCACTGAATTATTTACACCCAGGAAATCCATGAAGTTGATTAAACTGGTGAGACTTGAAGCATTTTTTTTTTCCCTTCCTCGCAATAAACACAAAGACACTATGATAAAAAATAAAACCAACTCAAGAAAAGCAATATAACATAAAAGATTTCCCTGCTGCTGGTATTTTATAGATGACAAGGCATGAAATGATTGATCATACACTGTAATGACGGATAAGGACAATTGGCTGAAAGGTCAAAACTATTAAGTAAATAGTAAAAAAAAAAAAAAAAGAAGAAAGAAAGACAAGACAGTATATTTCTCTCTGAGGCATAGTAAGTTTAAATGGCAGGAAACCTTCATGTCATAGCCACAGTGCTTCCATTTAAGCTTAAAGATTATTGAACTGAAATATCAGCAATTAGTTAAGCATTTTTTCATGTTCTTTGACAAGGAAAATTTGAGCAGGGTTAAGATTGTTTGGATTACCTCAAATGCATATTTACATGGACAGCTAGTGATAAGACCAGGAGGAACATTGTTAAACTAAAAGAGAAAAGATTTAGATTGGATGTTTCAATTAAATTCTTTACTGAGGGTGATGAGGCAGTGGAACAGGTTGTCCAAGAAGCTGTGGATGCCCCATTTCTGAAAGAGACTAAAGTCAGGTTAGATGGGGTGGGAGGTGTCCCTGCTCATGGCAGGGGTTGGAATGGGACGACATTTTTAGGGTCTCTTTCAACCCAAGCCTTTCTATGATAACATTCATGATCACAGCATGATAGTCAAATTCATTTCTTCCCCTTAATTTATGTGTGCTCTACATAGACAAGAACAAACTGGGAAAAAAAAAAAAAGGAGAACAAACTGAATATATTCATATTTCAGGGCTTGTGGACCTCCCTGGATTGTAGTTTTTCCAGGTCTGGGTTTAACTCAGCACAGAGTCCTGAGGAGGTGCTGGCTACCCTCAAAGACTGAGACCCGAATTTCCTGGGTCTGATGCTACAGATGAAGGGGCTCTGTAGGAATTCTCAGTACCCCCTAACACAGCAAGACGGCGAAAGCACTTCCTCACCCTACCAACTACCAAACTGATCTGTTTCAATTTTCTAAAAGCAAAAGCATTTTTCATTTTCTTCATATGTAGTATTTTTTGTTGTTCTTTTCTTTCTTCTCTTCCTAAAGAAACCTCTGCAAACATCTTTCTTACACCCACAAATCACTGAATCTATTTAGCATTTCCTGAAGAGGTGCAATTTTTAATTTTTTTCATATGTTACTTTTTTTTTTGTGCCAGTGCATTTGTCAACATTAGAGTAATTAGCTCAAGTTTCATCAACTAGCTGGTGCAATCTGTTCAAAAAGCAACTTGGAATGTTAAAAATCCTAATAAGCTTCTCCAGCTTCACAGTTAAAGCCTGAGGGATTTGATTTCAGTTGTGTCTAAAATCAGAGGAGGTCTTTTAGTAGATAAATCAATAGCACTAAAAAACACAAACAAAAAAAAAATTAGACTAATTAAGAATGATGCTATTAGGCAGAATAATTTTTTATGATATGTTAGTTTGCAGCAGACTTTAAAAAATTAAGTAGTATTCCACACAGGAAAAACTGAATTAAAGCACACCTAGAGATACAAACCAACAAAAGCTTCCATCCCTCAGTAGCCTCACATTTTTGAGTAACCCAATTGAAGTAAAAATATTTGAACCACAAATAAGAGGCTATCCAATACCTACTCCTAGTGGAACAGATACACAAAAATAAATATTTCTGTACTGCTCTTGATTCTTGCTTTTCTTGTGGCTCCTTGTGTCCCAACATGCATGCTTTTGTATGTTTTAAGTGCAGATAGAATCAGTCAAGGCAGAAACAAGGAAAAACATGCTTTTCAAAGCATAAAAAGCATTTATTGATAGGGGTTTGTCTCCACCAAAAGGCAGCATAAAAAAATGGAGCCTCTGGAAAACATCTTTAACAGCTGCCTGATCAAAACCATTATTTTTTAAAACACCAAAGCAATCTCTCTCCCTTGGAAGCCTTTTACTTTCACAATGCAGGAGAAAAGAGGCTTGAAAAACTTTCAAGTAGAGAAGTCAGTGAAACCACGTTAACAACACTGGATTATACAGCATGAATGATGTGGGGATGTACATTAAGATACACAAAAGTATGATTTGTGTGGAGGGTGACTTCCCTGAGGCAACTGTGGGGGAAAACTAATGTGGGAAGAAGATAAATACAAACACTGACTTGGTCACCTTTGTTCAGAAAAGTCCTACAAACCATGTGGGAAAATTCATGGCTGGTACCGTGTGATAAACCTGGGAATATGCACTTCCACTGTGGCTCAAATTTCCTTCTCTCCCTGGTGTACTTCTCGCTGCACTCTGATAGATAGCACGTGCTATTTTCACAGTGATAGGACCAGCAGATGAAGACCAGAGAACTTTTCCTGAAAGAGTGAAGAAGCTGCAAAGGCCCAAGGAAAAAGGCAGCAACTGATGCCATGGATATAAAATATGAGTATTGTTCTTCAGCAGCAAAAAGAAGAAAAAAACCCCAACCTGATAATGGCATCCTCCTTATTTAATGACTTCACAGAAATGTCATCTTCCTAAAATGTGCCCTCTCTGAGAGATCAAATTAGGCCATAATACATTTACTAATTAGCAGTAATGTACTAGAAATTATAACTCGCAGGGTTTTAGCTAGTACCCATTATTTCTCTAGCAAACAAAATTAAACATGCTTTTACAATCTGTTCCTCGACAATTTTGCTGGCTCCCCTTCTGTTTTGCCTCACACCAACAAAAAATATAGGGCCATGTTTTGATCTTTAGGCAACACACCTGTGCACCCATCTTACGAGCACCGCTGGGCTCCAGAGCTGGGAAAGCAGGGAGAGAACGCTTCATTGCTGTACCACTGGGTGAATTCAGGCATAAATTCTGCAGCACATCTTGGTCCGTGCCACGTTTGTGCGGAGATCAGATCCCATAAATCCAGCCCCCAGCGGTTAGCCCATAAAGCTGAACCCAAGGCCGGCGTGGGGATGCCAGGACCATGCTGAGCTGCAGGCTGCACAGCGGTGGCATCTCACAGGCAGCCAAACCGCTCTGCAGCAGCTCGAACGCTGCTCTGGGTTACACTGGGAGCTTGGGGAGCTGCCAGGGGCTCTCAAACCCACAGAGCAGGAGAAACAAAACCTCTGCGTCTCCCTGTGCTGTGGGGGAGGAGCGGATCCGATGCTCCCAACATTGTTCCCTTGAAGCTGTGCATGAGTGAGAGGTTTTGTCAGTCCTTTGGCCCCACGAAGGGATGGGGACACAGCTGAAGTCCTGTTGCTAAAGCAGCAGGAGGGATTACAGGGGACACTGGTGTCCCTTGAGGGAGTTCTCAGGTGCCTGGCTCATAAATTCCTATTTCACATTAGGAAGATTGAGGAGGGAATTCTACTTCTCATATCATAATAGTAGGTGCTGTAGAAAGGTTGTTTTGATGGCTTTCATTGTTTTATTATATTAGGCCTTCTTTGTATTTTTTAGCATGATTCAGAGCCTATTAATTGAAATATTGATAATAACCCTGATCTTTCTTGCTTCAGTAACAAAATGGTGGCCTTTACCACAATTATTTTTTAAATATTTTTGGCTGATTTTCTAGCTAGTGTCCACTTCTTGCTCATTCCTTTGGAAGGCATTAACCAGCATCTGTGTGTCTCTCTGCTCTCTCTCCTTTACATGTAGTTTTTTTCTTCCCCCTTTTGTGGAAATCAAGTGAGCTTTGACCACCAGTCCCAGGACTGACACTTGTTATCGACTCTGCTGTGACACCAAGAAAAACAATGGCAGCAGGCATATACAGGTTGAGAAGAAACAACTCTTGTTGAGGTCTGTTTCGGTTTTGTTCTTTGTTTTTGCAGATCTACCTGAATAAGTGTCTATAACTTGTGAACCATACATTCCTTATTAAATAGAGAGTATTAATAAATAAAGGCCAATTTTCTAAACAATATTTGTTGCCTAAGCTTGTTTAACATGCATTTTTCAATCTATTGTTGTGTTTCAATAAAAATTGCGGCTTGTCTGTTACTACTTGTGCTGCTCTGGGTATCTGGGTTTCCCTGCATATATGGCAGTTACACAAAAAACTCTTTTTCCTCCAATTTGGTTACCAAAAATGTATTACAACCACTTCAGTGCGGAGCTCTGCAAGGCTGAATGCATTGAATACTCTCAAAGCTCAATTTGAAATTTCCTTTCTTATTTCAGCCCTTCATTGCTGAATCCTGCCTATTGTGGAGTAGTTTGTGAAAAGTTTTATAAGATCCATAGTAATCAGCAGTTTAATTGGCCACAATCTGAGAAAAGAGCAATATCTAACAAAGAAAAGAAACTAAATATTAAGGCTGGTGTTCAGCAGGGTGATCCAGTCTCAGGATGAGGCAAGCAGGCAATACTCAGTTGGTCCCTTCTCAAGTCAAGACTTCAAGATTGCTGCCAGGCCTATTTTCTCTGTTAGCAAAAGGCTGGATTTTGTCCAAAAAGATGGACATTTAGAGTCTCCCAGTGCAGTGAAAGCCTCATGTGACACAAAGACACTCTGATATTTCATCCTGGAGGTGCAGGATAAGCTGAAAAGACAAATGGGGTAGGGAGGGAAGAAAGGCCTGTGTGGTCAGCACCCCCTGACTACAGGGACGGTGTGCAGACAGCACTAGCCACGAGAAAAACTGCTCCGATTTTTGCCTTTTCCAACACCAAAACCAACTCCCTTACAAAGAGGGCAGAGACTGAGGGGGCTTGAAATCGTTGTTCAGTTTAGCAGGTGTGAGAAGCTTAGGCACAGAGCTGCAGATACACATCTTCTACAGCAAAAAACCAAAGTTGAGTGACAGTCTTAATATTCCTTTCTAATATGATGGATTATGACAATAAAAATCTATTTGTAGTCTTTTAAAATGATACAGCATACTGTATTTCAAACAAGATTAAGTTGTTGACAAAACAAATCTTCCACCAGTTAAAGTGCCATGGCTTTTAAGATACCATAAAGTGTTGTGGAGTTTTTCCCATGTAAGCAAAAGACTTTTGCTTTTTGAATGCCTCATCATCTATCAGAAGATAGTCAAGAAGATTGGATATCCACCTGCTGCTAATTTTTAATTTCCACTGTAATAAGCTCATTATACTAATAATAAAACTACTATGCAATAATTTAGCAGCAATCACAAAGACCACTGGATTTTCAGCTGTTATTGTAGGCAGAGGCTAAATCTGATACACAAGTAAGCAGCTCAAGCAGACAAACAGCACCCACATTTCTGAGATGCTGTTTGATTTAAAAAATAAAATAAAATAAAATAAAATCAGAAACCCTTTAACAGACGTCAAATTTGATTTTGCCAGCTAAGGTTACCCTTGATATACAAGTGAATCTCGCTGGGGTGAAAAGAGCTAATTCAACAAAGAAGAATGTGGTGTGTTATCAGATATATCTAGTGATTTTCTAGTTGAAGTGACTCGTAAAACAGAGAACAGCTGGCTTTTATATGGGAGTTTTTTTGTGGGGTTTTTTTTTTGCTTGCCTGCCTGGAAACAATAACAGAGTATTTCACTTGCAGTACTGTTTGGCATCCTCACTCCAAGGGCAGAGCTCTCCAAATTCCCAAAATGTTACCCCTTATTTATATTACTGAACTGCATGCCATCTGTGGGCCTCCCAGATTCTGAGTGCTGCCAGGGTCTACCTTGCTCCCAGTGTAAATCAGAGCAGCCTCACAGAGCAGTTGCTTTCCAGGTTGCTGCAAGAGGGGGAAGAAATCAATTCTCAGCTGTGCCATTGGCTCTGTGCCAGTGGAGGATACCCCACAGATATTTTCAATCAAAAACTTGCATCCTTGTGGCAGCACAAAATGTCTAGGGTTAAAAAAAAATACAACCAAATTGGGCCCTCTAGTTCCTCCCCTTTAGAGATAGAGATATGAATCCAAGCCTGTTTATCAGCTCCAAATATGCCAAAACTTTGAAGAAAGTTTGGATCTATAGCTGTGTTTTATAAGATGAGCCCATTCCTACTCCTGACATATCTCGCTGTGCCTGTGATTAGGAAAGGTTATGACTGTGAATCATGGCTTGAGGAAATGTGTAGTACACCTGTGTACAAGAGTAAACTGAATTCAGTTTGCTATTTATCTACTGTATTTATCTCAGTTAAGTAAACTTCGAGTTTGTCAAGATTTCCTGCTGGAAATTCTCATGATAATACGAGTATAATTGCCTTTTTATTGCCACAGACATCTGCTACAGTTTTCAAACAAAGAAAATGCTGGGGTTTTTTTTCTTCCCCTCCCCAGGCTTTCTCTATAATAAGATCCTCTCTTATTTTGTGTGTGATAGATTGCAAACCCAGCTGAGGGGCAGAAGAAACCAACCAGCCAACCCTTTCTCCTCCAGCCCCTCTTGCCCTCCACCATGAGGACAAGAAGCAAAAAGCTGTGCAATAAAGATTGCAGTCCACTAAATGACAAGTCTGCACACTGAGATGCAGAAGAGATCAAACAGCTCCTTCCCATTGCACTAATTTTCCTTCTAAGGGTCTTCAATACTTTCAAAATGCCTGTGTCAAAGGCAATGTGGCCAAAAAGCATTTGTGTTAAACTCCTGGCTCTTCTTTATTGTACAAAGAAGTCCCTAAGGTGTCCTCGTGCTATTTGAGCAGATTAATTTGAAAGTACATGGACACTTCAGGCAAGGCTGAAGGGGTCATATCCTCCCTTTCACCTGCTCCCACAAGAGAACTTGTGCTCTCCCCCTCACTGAGGGAGAACGAGGGGATCACAGCTTTGCACTTGCTGGTTTTAATTCAAACTGGTATGAGAACCAAAGAAGTTGAAATAAATAAATCCACTGAAATAAATCTGGTGCAGTACCAAGGAAGGCAAATACTGTCCTTCAGCTAAAAGGCACTCCAGAAACGTTTTGGGAAAGCATGCATGATACCCCTTAGAATCATTTCCTTACTTGATAGATTTCAATATCTTGAGGGATGAAGAGGAAAGAGCTTCCTCAGCTTTCACTCAGAGATATTTCTAGACAGACCTTCAGTGAAGAGAGTCAGAAAAGCCTGTCTCTTGCTGCAGGCCCCCCCTGCCCCAGCTCATCATCCCAGGACCATAAGTTCACTTGTCAAACCACTTGCCTCTGAACCAGCTGAGAAATATCAGAGCAAGCACGGGCCATATGGGCATGGGCAGGGGCTGGGTGCTGCTGAAAGATCCAGCTTGGGAAGGGAAAACGGATCAGCAGTGAGAAGGCAAGCTGTGGAGGAGGCCGTGGCACAGGAACTAAACCAGAGACCAAAGGGAGGCATCGGGCTATCAGTTTTTGGTCCCAGGATTGCACCATCACCAGGACCTCTGAAGAAGTGTTGCCCCAGGACACTGACATCCCACATGCAGGTACCAGCTCACATAAATATTTGCATGCACCATGAAACACAGCGCGGCCTGACAGCTGCGTGTTAATGGAACAGCCTCACCCCTGGTTTGTTCAGTCACTGCAGGACACAGAAATATCCAGGTACTGCTGCAGTTTGGCAGGAGTGCATCCCCCCTGTTTCAACAGGATAGGCTACAAAGTGATAGCTCAGAAATTATTAAAGGCCTCCAGCTGTGGTGGAGAGTTTACAACCAGGTTAAGGTTTATAAGCTTGTAATGAGTGACAACGCACCTCAAGATACTCAGATGTTGCCTAAATGTACTCAAAGCCTTGCTCAGCTTCTTCAGGGACTGTGCTTGTTGATGCAGGGCTACAAAGACCATGGCACAAGAGGAGCAGATGTGACATTTTTGTTGCAATGTTGTGTGTGATGAGAACAAGGAGACTGACATTCACCGGCTGGAAAAAGTCTAAGTTTCCCAACATGCCGCTGAGATGCACATCAGTGTAAATGAAGTAAGCCCAGGCCCTAGAATATGATGGACTATACACCTGAAGGCTAATTCCTGTGAAAAGTTTAAAACTACTGTATCACCAAAAATGTCTAGAAACCTTTGTAAAACATCACATGGAATTTTGCTCTAAGTACTTCAATGTGTAGTTAGAAATATGCTATGGAAAAGTATAATTCTACCTCTCCCCCAGCCCCAGCATCTGCAAATTCACTAGAAACTCTCCTGACAATGAGATCCAGCTGGAGTGGGAAGGCAAAGATCTGATCCTGTAGTCAGGCAGAGGAAATTCAGACACATAAGTAAAAAACATTAATAACTTGTGTTCTTCTCCATTTTCACACCTTAATGTTTGTTCTGTTCTTTATGTGGTGAAGTGTTAGTGATTAAAGGAACTTTTTACAGATTATTCAATTTATTTCCCTTAAAATGAAGCATGTTTAAAATGAGATTGTCAGAAAGACAGCAGAAGGACAGATTCCAGAGACACCCAAATCTCAGATCCCTCAAACTCATCACTGTGCTCTCAAAGCAAAGCTCAGCATACAGATACATCAGCACAGAAGATGATCACCTTTTGCTTTGATAGAGATTATGGGTAAAGTCTGTTTAGGTGAATTATATTGCTGTTAAATTCATATTATATGTATTAATTACATTAAAATATATAAAAAGACCAAAGCTCAGCACTTAACTTTCCTAAGTTAAGCTTTCCCCACAATTTTATAAAAAAAAAAAAGTTTAAATAAACACACTGGAATATCTAGTGACTCAAAATGGTGTAACGTTCAGATGAATAACCATTAAAAATCTGGAAGCACACCACTTCTATTAAAACTGCATTGAGGAAGAAAACTTAAGTGAAGTTTTCATATATTCTGGGTTGAAATCAAATATATTCCCAGTGATAAGAATCATTCTTATAGTCAGCTACCAGGGACAGCAAGATAAGTTAGACAGCTAGCTGGTAGCATAATTATGCTTCAATATAAAAATATAACCATTCTCTTTGCTTTGTTAATAGCTCTGGCAATTTGAACCAACTCAATAAGAAGCAGAAAAGGTATTTGGCTGTCTGAAAGTCATCACACAGCACTCTTGTGTAATGCTTACTTTGAATAAAAGGCTGACACTGTTAGAACATGACACACCAGTCACAGTTTTTCAAAGGACAGAAGTGGTTTTTAAATCAGAAGTGAATGTGTGTTTAAGCCACATTTCAAGACATTCTTACTGCTGTCCTTATGAGTGGCATGTTCCAAAGTCACTGCAGCCTCATTAGAGATGTGACCTTTGGGCAATTCCAAAAGATTAAGAACTGAAATCCAGGGGCTGGCCAAGGGTGTCTGATACAGCTGCAAAATTTCCCACTCAACAAAATAAAAATTAAACATAAAGATATTTTAAAAAATGACGAATCACCACACCTACGAGTGGACACTGTTATGCCTTTCCTTTTGGATTTTTTCATTTACTTGATGAACAGAAAACATATTCCCACAGCCATGAGCACATCAGAAACAGCGACCTTGGTTTTGCAGAGCCTATGGGGATCCAGTGCTAGGAAAGAAGCAAAATCCATCAGCATGTAGAGAACTTGGCTCCTGTGTTGCCATGGGCCTCTTGCCCTTGAGGTGAGGAATTATTTCTACCCTTCAGACTTAGGAAATTATTCATAAAATGGGGAAAAAATTCTGCAAAATTAAATTAGAGAAAGAAAAAAAAAAAAAAAAAAAAAAGTTGTGGTGGTACACTGAAAAATAAGCCTGGACTCTTAAATCAGTACAAGTTTGGCTTTGCATGCTGGGGAAATAAAATGTACAGATTGGAGGGCTTCCTAAGAAACAGCCTCACTTCTGACTGACACACAGCAAGCCCCACCTGCTCATTTCCCACCATCAGCTCTGCCAGTGCAAGCTCCAGAGCTGCAACCTAAACCATCTCCATGAAAAAAAAACCAACCAAAAACCCCCAAAGCAGGTCTCATGAATGTTGCTCTTACTTTAATAGCAAATGTATCAGAGTGGCTTCCTTTTCTTGCCCATCAGTGACGTATTATTCACAGAAAAAAGCAAAACCAAGAGAGTGTCCTGATCTTTCCCCCCAAAACAACAATAATAACAAAAATCACAGATTTGAACACATACTTGGCTGCTTAGCTATCCCTTCTGACAGCAATCATCTTAATAAATTTGTTATAAACAACATTAACAATAATTTTTCCCCTCTGCTGTCCCCCTACTCCCCCCACCAGTAGCAAAATTCAACATAATTTTCTTTATAGAGACTCAAGCTCTTTTTTAGTAACCTTAATATTATAGGACTGGATTGAGGGTGGCTGCATAATTTCTAGCACAGTGAAGTCCTGAACAACTGGAATTACTAATATCACTGAAATTCTCCTATTCCTAATAATAATAAATTGAAAATGACTGCTTGGCTTATCTCTGTAAGTAATGGGATCACATTAAGACAAGTGCACTGAAGATAAATATTGGATATAAACTCCTGACAGGAAGACATCTTAGAATGAGAGATGGGAAGAAGTTCTTTCCCTTGAGTTATATTGATTTAGAACAAGGGAAAAGGAGCAGAAGTTGTAACACTGGAGAAAGAACTGGACTGGCCAAAAACACAAGGTGGAGAGGGAAAGAACACCACAACCTAGATAACTCACACTATAAAGCCTGCAGCAACTGAAAATAAGTATTGGCCTAAAATCTCGTGTCATCCTAAGTAGTGTTATTGAAATTTGTGGCTGGAAAAAAAATCAGGGAAAAAAAAATCATTAGGGCAAGTATTTGTTAACAGTTGATCTAGACTGCCTTAACAGTTGAATTTAGACCATCATGAACAGGATCCGCCTCTGACATGAACTTCAAATACTGTTGCAGGGTGCATCTATAGCACCTGGTGCAGAAGTTCTTTGAATTAAAGGAAAAAGGGTGTAGATCAGTTTATTTGTTTCTGCACATAGCCCAACAGTTGCAAGACGAGCTCTCTTGCTTGTAAGGAGGTTTAATTTTTTTTACCTTCCACCTTACAGGTGGAGGACGGAGCACTTCAGGATCCCCTCTGCATGCTGGCACTGCCCCACAAGGTAAGAAATGCTAAAAATGACATTTTTACTGATCAGCTGGCAACTGCCAGGCCCTCTGTAGTAGAGCAAAGGGAGAAAAAGGGGAAAAAAAAAAGGGGGAAAGAAGTCTTGTGGCAGGAGCTTAACTGCATGGTCCGAGTTAGCTCAGAAAACCCCTCCATCATTTGTGGTGGTGGCCTTGATCAGGACCTGCTTCTACAGGCAAACAAACAAAAATTTTCCAACACAAGAACCACAGCAAATCTCTGCATTCAGCTAGATGCCATGTAGCAAAGCCAAATTGGTTATCTAGGAATTAATATATGGGTATCTTCTTACCTCTGCCAGGCTCTTCCTGAACCAGGAGGGCACCAAGACAAATTTGTTGAAGCTGCATGGCTGCAGCAGGGTGAGGGAGCTCTCTGCTGGGCTGCATTTCTCTGTTAATGACTAATGACAGCTCCCAGTGACTGTGGCCAGCCTCTCCTCCCCATCTTTTTAAAAGAACAATTAATTGTCTTAATGTTTCGCAGTGTTTTGCATAGCTACCTGCTCTCAACAAAGAAAACTCTATTTGACTTGGTGTTTTTCTAGTGCTTGAGCAGCCACCTGACACCTGGGGAAGTGGGAGCTGGCTCCTGCCCAGGCCAGGATTCCCACAGCAGCACCAGGGGGGACCAGGAAATTCCCAAGCAAGGTTCCAGCTCTGCCAGGCTGAGCAAAGCCAAGCCTCGCTTTGCAAGTCGATTTACACTGCATCGAGGCCCCTCACTGTGCTGACCTTGTAGGGCACGGCAATTTTCAGAGCATCTCATAACGAAGGAGCTCTCAAATCTGGTTTTAGCAAAGTCAACAGCCAAGCAAGTTCAGGCCTCCAACCCAGCAGTGTCTGGGCTTCACCTTCAGTGTACACAAGCCAGAGAGGAGTGTGGAGAAGCCAGCTGCCTCACCTCTGGGTGGGGGAGGCAAGCAATCCTTAAACCATGCCTGCTTTTTAGCCTTGAGCTTCTCAAGTGCTGAGCTCCTTTTGGCTTCCCCTCGATCAGCAGGACCCCCTGAGGATGCTGTGCCTCCCTGCAGGGCACAGGGGCTGTCCAGGTGGGAAAGTAAAGATACTGGGGGGTGTTTGCAGCTACCCACATCTCAAACCCTTCAAACCATCAGCTCCCATACCCCAGGGCCTGTCCTGCTGGCACTCTGCCTGGGATAATTTCAGCACTTGATCCCCTTAATCAGAGATTATCAGCAGAACAATTGATAACAACCTGTTTTAATGATCTTGTTATTCCTTTTCCCTAGGAAAAAAAATCAGGATCACTGAATATTAGTTTATTCCAGACTCACAAATGGATGCCTGCCACTCTTTAGCTCCTACAGTGCCAATCAGCTGGGTCATAGGTAAATAGAGAGAATTAGTGTGTGTATATATTCAATTTCTGCATCCCTGCATCACTAATAAGATCATTGCAATACTATTTGTGAGAGCAAACCCGCATCAAGGGTTATTCACACAGTAATCACCATAAAACAATGCAACAAATCTGGATTTCTAACTTGAGCCTGGTCAGAACAGAATAATGCTGCTCAAAGAACATCCAGACAATATGGCTCTGCCCATTACCTATAGATAAAAAATGCTCTTTGGCAGGGGAGATGTTTACAACTGCCCTAATCAGGAGCTTCTCACAGATTTTTATTCCACCCTGCACCTTCTGTTGTAAATCAGGCATTAAAAAGCAGATAGCAGCACAGTGATCTCATGTCAAGAGTGAGAGATGTTTGTTTAATGGGCCTTTAAATTGTTTGTTTTAGAAAATACACATATCACTGCCAACAATAACTCCCCACCATATTTTTTTAGTTTGCTCAGTCATTATGCAACTTAAGAATAAAAGAAAAAAAAAGGCATAAAATCAATATAAAAAGACATAACTTTTGCTTGTTTCCATTTTTCCAAACCACTCTTTTCTGGTTTCATTGTAGACAGCTTGTGCTGAAATCAGCTTTTGAAGTACACCCTCTTCAACAATTCAAGAAAAATTTAAAAAAAAAAAGCTGATTCTATGAATCTGAGCTGAATGGTCAGTCTCTTTAGCAGAGGGGTGTTTGTGCCTCTTTGCGGTGCAAATGAAAACCAGAGGCCATGGAGCACCCAAATCTGTTAAACCTCAGATTCTAGAGCACAGCAAGGAGTTTTAGGCACTTGGGGTTTGCATTTCACTTCTTCCTGGGCTTCTTTGAGAGACTCAGATGTTTTGTTTTTAATAATTACTTGACATGGGCTGTTTAAAGCACAACCCATTTTCTTGCTCAATAAGTGTGTGTCTTGAACCCTTTATAGATCTGATGAAATATAGTTTATTATGTACATGTATAATTTTTCAGAGGTCTTTTTTTCCATCTTACTGTGTAGACTGCTGCAAATATCAAAGAGTCCAAGAACCTTTTGTTTTCCTTATCAGGTGACAACCAAATTGAAAATAGGTTTTTAGCTTGTCAACAAGTTTGCATATTTTTCCCGTTAGGTCCACTTTGTAGGTCTCAAATATATGAAAGCTTTAAATATAATTTGTTCCTAATGGCAGAACAACTTGTTTTCTATTTTTATTTCCTGTGGATACATCTATGTAAATTTGCTTCAGTAACAACAAATTATTTCAGGTCATAAAAACACTGAGCAGGGGGATAGAAAAAACAGTTGGTTCTGAGGGTCTGCTGCATCTCCTAGTTTTCCTTAAAAGATACAGAATTATAGTGCTGATTAACTTAATAAGCTGGGCTAATTACAGAAAGTTCCAGAAGACATTGGAGAGCCAGAAATTCCCTAAAACTAACAGCAGGTGATGCTATTTATACTTTGTTTTTATAAATTACAAAATTATTTAGAAAATTAATGTGTCTTGAGTGATAATAAACTGAACATAAATTGAATTGAAGAAGCAAACACTTCTCCCTCCCTGATCCATAATTAAGGTTTCTGGTTTCAAAAGTTTGAGAAGGTTTAACTATTAAGGAAAATCTGAACTGAAAAGGTAAGAAATGACAGAGTGCATAAGCTTTCTCTACTTGTAGCCCCAAAAGCACACAGACTGGATAGAATTTGTATTTTGCACGAGGGAAGAATTATAGAGAAGGGCTCTGTGCACAACAGGATTAGTAGCAGTGTTTTAAGAGTACCAGAAGGAAACAGAAAGCTTTCAAGGAGAGGAAGATGATATTTATTGGAAAGCAGACTATGCTCATGGCTGACAATAAGGATTTAGTGAGAACAACCAGAGTCCAACAGACTGAAAAGTAATGAAAATAAATCATAAATAATTATTCACTCATATGAAGCCAAAAGGAAAAGCTGCTGCTCTGTAAACGAGGAGAAGAAACTGAAAAAAAATTAAAACAAACAAACCCAGAACAAAGAAACAACATACACACTTCCCATAAACTAAAGTTTGTCTTTTGATAAGAGCAATGCTGGCAAACCTGTTGGCAAAGGTGGGATACATAAAAAAGAAAAAAGTGGTAAACTCACACAGAGCTGAAGCAGGAGAAAAACACAGGACCTAGATGCCCTCATGTTAAAACATCAGCTAATGTCTGCACAAGTGTTAAGTAAAAAAAGAAAGGAAATCACAAATTATTTCATGATGCTTCAAAGAAATATCCAAGTTCAGGCAGCACAATGCACCATCAGCCACTCTGGCATCATATCTGCATTTATAGACTGGGAAAGAAGTGAGCAGCTCTTTTCCCTCAGAACACCACCTGACCTGACTAGTACAGAAAGCTTCAGGAAAGAAATCCACAGTGGAAAATGCTGACAAGAGAATTGCAAAATAGAATAGTGACATAAGGAGAGAGTAAGATAAAATGCAACACAGGTTTGCTAAAGGTAGGAGTTGACAAACTTGACATCCTCCTTTGATACAATTTTCTAGACAAGGGCAACACAGCAGATCTAATCTATTTGGTATTGAGAAAAGCACTGGGTTTTGTGTTACAGATGGCATTCCTAGTGAAAAGGGAGGGGATAAGGATTAGAACGGCACAGTTAGCTGTTCATCTAGTCCTACACAGATACAAGAGTTAGCAGGGCTGGCACATCGAAGTGCCAAGCCAGAGGGATGCCTGAAAACACTTTTTCAATGGCTGACCCTGCAACAACCTTTATTTTCATTCAATACTCTGATACACAGTAAAGAGGCCTGCTGAAGTTTCCCAAGAATCACATTTTTCAGAAAATATTGTCAATATAGAGGAGGAGGCAAACACTGCAGGGCTGCATCTGCACTTGTGTTTTCATTTGGAGCAGTAACTCTCCCTGTAAGCAAACGTCTGAGGAGTCAGTCCAGTTTTTAGTGGGGTCTTTGCTATTCAGGATCAGGCTAGAGCTAGAAGGAGTTCCTCTCTGCTGTCATTGTTCAAAAGCTTGCAGCAGAGGAGCCCTCAGCACAATGAGACAAGCAGTTTTGCTGGGTGGAACAGCTTGTGCTATTTGCTGATGCAGACAGAGCACTGGTCTCCTCCAGGACTTCAGTCACAGAAAAGATATGTAATGTACACAGTTCCAGGTCATATATCTTAGATTAAGGAAAAAACCTTCATATTTGGAAATGCCAGAGCAGAAAGGAGGTTACAGCTTCATCAGAAGATGATTTTGAAGTAGAAATGCAATGCATTAGGTGTGCCTGTGAGGAGAGGGAACACCAGGACAGAGTAGCCCAGAGTAACCCACACCTGCACCTTGGCTTGCCCGAATTCCTACACATCTCCTATGTTTGGGCTACCGCATCCTCTGTTCCAGAGCCTCTCTGTCCCGCTGCAGCTCTCAGCCACCTCTTCCAAGCAGGACTGACTGCCCAAGTGAATCAGAGCTCAGTTCCTGGCAGGAGGCACCCAGCAGCCACATCCAGCAGGGATCAGTGCTTGCTCTCCTGGAAGAGGCAGGAGAGGGGCACTGCCACTGCTCTGGTGCACTGCTGGCTGCTCCTCCCCTGGGGCAGATGCCAGAGGTGCAGGGGCCTCAGCTTTTCCCACTGACTGCCCAAGAGCAGAGCTTGGCAGCTTTGCTTCACCCGCAGAGGAGATCGCCCAGAGCTGCCCCTCACTTCACTCCAGGGCTGGGCATCCTCCTGCTGTCTGCTGCAAGTGCTGCTGAAGAGAGCAAAGACTGATTTTAGGTTATTTTCCTTAAAAACAGGGGTCCAAGGGCAGCCTCTACCACCCAGCAGGGAGATGCTTGTAAAATTTCCTGTTTGGAGAGGCTGACACCTGCTGCCTTCCACCTGAGACCCAGTCTGGGCATCTGGGAATGGCCAACAGCCCACACTAAAGCTCAGAAACAGTCTGGGTTAAAACACACACACACACATTCCCAACACAGAAAATACAACATAGATGTAGTGACAAACTGGAAAAATACTGCTATGACCTTACCCCATCAAAGGCCTGAGCACACAAGCAGCGGAAGGCAGAATTAAATGTGATGAAGAGTTAAAAGTGGTCAGCCCAGGCAGCCTCCCCAGATCCCCTTCCCTGCCTCTGAGCTCCTACTCCACTGGCAGCAAGAGCTTGTGTTTATCTGGAGTCCCTGGAGCCAGTCTGCAAAAGGAGATCTACCCAGAGCCAGGATTATGAACTATTCAAATTCATCTGGTAAATTTCTGCCTTTTTAAGGTGTGCTTGAAAGCTATTTAAGAAGGAATCATTTTGATTCTTCAGTCAAAGCGAAGAATTTGTCAGGGTGGAAACCTCCCTGAAATCCTCTCTGATTCGTGGAATATTAACCTACTTAAGCTACATTATGCTCAAAAGCTATGGTGCTGGATGACATGGAAAATCCAGAGGGAACCAGATCAATCAGAAATTAAGACTTCCAGATGCCATTTTATAAATTAATGATTTGGTTTCCCATTTGTACAAGTGCTGATGTAAACAACAATTCTCAGAAACCTCCTAGTATAGAAAAAACCAAAGGGCCCAGCAGCATATTTTAGTGTTACAGTAGTTCAATAAGTGCATTTATTGCAGTTCCTTGGGGGGTTGTGCAATATGTATCATAGACAAAAATATGTTTTATGGGCCAAATCCTGCTCTCAAACTTCATTAGTGGCTTTAAACTGGCATAATGGAAAATGAACGTGCTTCCTCTGAGATCTCCAAATCTCTTTTGAAATAAGGACAAAAATAGGAACTAAAAATATTTACCATCTGGAAGGCACATATAATCTACAAAAGAAAAAAAAATATGCAAAGTAGCCACCTACTCATTAGAATTGATTACCTCTTCTAGATATAGAAAGCCATCCACCCAAGTTTTCTTCTTTTGGCACACTCTGCCACAAGTTAAAACTGTGTTTGACAATGATCAAATGAGTGTTGATGCTTATTTTTTTGCTGAAATCTCAACTAGCTGATTTATCTTTATTAAAAAGGAAAGAGCTGTTTGTTCTAATTGAACTAGAAATATATCATGTGGTTGGTTGGGAGTTCATTCTAAGGAAAGGCACAGACACCATCCCATCTGCAATTTCGGTTGTCCCATATTATCATTCCTTACGTGCTCCAGTGTGCACCTACAGGTATTTGATTTGCTGTATTGCTGTGAAGGAATTGAGCTGGCTAGAAAAGCCCTTAAAATAAAATAAAAATAAATAGTTAAAAAAATCAGAGGTTTAAAGGCATTCCCATTTTTTTCTGTCAGCACTGCAGGATCAGCCAGTTGAACTGTCAAAAGAGGTTCACTGATAAAATATTGTGTTATGTCCGTGTGCGCTCAACATCTAAATAAAAAAATTCCTGAAAAATCTCTTCCTCTAAAATTTCTTCCTACTTGAGTGCCACCTGAGAGCCTACGTAGAAAACTCCAGCTCCCAAAGGTGGAGCAAGGTATCCTAAAGAAGGCTTTTTGCTTTTTTGGTAAAATGCCTTTATAACAATACTGTGGGAGCATTCAGTTACTCCCTATGCTTAGAGTCTAGCAAACAGTCCAGAAATCACAGTGCTCTTAGAAAGAGTGATGGTTGTTTCAGTTACTTATCACAATCATTCAAAATGCTTTAAAAATACATGCTTCATTTTACTTAATGTGTTTAAGACCACAGTGAAGGGGAAAAAGAAAAAATGCATCCCAGTTTCCCAGGAATAATAATTGCCAAAGCTGAAGGGTCAGTTTCTTTCCCTCCAGGCTTGAAACAAATCAAAGGCATTGCTTGAGAAATGACTATGGATAACTAGGGAAATAACTAGGAAATCACTAAGAAGGTATTTTATTATGTCTATGAGAATCCAGTTAAGAACCGATTACCAAAAGAAATAATCTATCCCCGCACCCTAAAATTGAGCTGTCTGTTCATTATTTCGAATAAATTAGGGCATCCCAGAGTGAAGGAACATTGTGTTGCCATTTGTACAAGAGGGGCTCAAGCATGAATTCTGGTAAAAGTAACTGAGCCAATCCTCCTGTCTTGTCCAAGGGTAGAGACATAGCAGAATGAAAACTGCTTTTATCTATGCTGCTTGAGACAAAGAATCTGAAGGAAAGGGACTTTTGTGCTCTCTCTGAGGAATGAGAGGAAATGGAAGATCGTTTTTGGGAAGGTTAGAAACAGCACAAGCCTACTGAATGGCCATTTATGTTTAGGATAACTCTTGCCATTGCAGGTTAAACTACTGCTACTTGCAGGTCCTCTGAATACAAATGGTTGCTCCATCAGGCTTGATGCCTTAAGTTTTAGCTTTTGTATTTTTCAGATTCTGTGCTGGTTTAGTGTGCAGTTCTGGCCTTCATATAAAGGGTTGGGAAGCTCTCTGCACAGAGGAGGGAGACAAAACAATTCCGTTCTAGCTTGGCACCAAGGAAAAATTTTAAGTTAGAGTGTAAACAACAGTGAAGAAAGACAGGGAACAAGGAGGATGGAGCTTCATAACCTGAAGCTGGAATTGGACAATTCACTCCAATGTGCTGATGGACCAAAACCTATCAAAGTGTGAGGCCTCATGACCGGCGGCCATTTTGTGCCCATTTGTGGGTTTGCCTTGGGTGTAGGCCCAGCGGGGTTCCTGCACTGCCCAAGCTGGATCCTTTCAATAAATCCCTTTTATCCTTTTATTCTACCTGGTCTCTGTTTCCAGGTCAGCCTTCCCAGGCATCAGGCTCACTTCCACAGACGCTGGTTACAGAGCATTACACAGACACTGCTATTAAATAAAGCATAAGCAATCTGGAAGAAAGAAATGCTGTAAAACAGACACCAAACTGACCAGAAGGTCCACGGGGCTTGTTATGGGCTGCACACATTTCTACTTGGGGGCACCAGTTGGAATCAAGCAAGAATCAACAGCATGACATTTACTCAGTGAAAAAATACATGCAATAATCTCAGCACATCAGAAAGCGCGTCCACACAAACACATGAGCACATCAATCCTGCATTGGCAAGCACTGGAACACCTGGCAGGGAGAGGGCTCCTGCAGAGACAGAGAGAGGAAGAGGCAGAGCAGGGAATACTGCTGTCAGCTCTGAGGCAGATCATATCTGGGGTACCTTGGAGCATGGCATGGAAACAGGCTTGAAGAAGCAAGCTGTCAGCTAGGGATAGACCCCAACTTCAAGTAATGTTCCACTAATGAACACCTACTCGATGGTACCCAGGTTCCAGTGGATCATTCCAGAGATGAACATGAAAAAAAACAGCAGGCTTGGGCCAGTAATGGGTTTTCATTTTTGCTTTCTCAAATATGATAATGCAGCATGCTTATTCCCCAAGGAGATGGGAACAACTAATCAAGAAATCCAGAGATATCACCTGTTTCATGTCTTACTGAGTTGAAAGCAGTCCTGATTTATCCTCTGAAACCTACACCTAAAATTACCCCAAGTGTAGGAAAAACTCATTTTGTTTCAATGGAATTTTGCTGGATTACAAAGCAGTTTTGATTTATTCTGTAGACAGACAGTCTTCTATTTATACCATCTTCTGAAAGCTAGTTTAACACTGCAAACCCTTTTCATATTATCTTTTGCATTAAAGACCTAAAAACATAATCCAAAGATGAAAAACCTCTTTTCCTGACCCACCCTCCTTCAAGTGTTCATTATTTCAGTTTTATGTAAGCTTTGCTATGGTAATTCCCAAGGTCAGACCTTCAGGACTGCATGAGATTTAGACTGGAACACCATTTTTCTCCTCACATCCAGATTCTCATGCTCACAAAATAGCCAAAGCACTTTGGCTAGAACTTTTCAGCTCCACATGAAGGCACCAAATGAATTACAGTACACACTGTATTCAATAACAGTGAATACTTCAAAGCTTCCTAATAACTAGGGCATGAATGTAAAATGTGTTGCTCTGCACATCTAAGAGTTTTCCCCTTTCTCATCATGTTCTTTGAAAAGGTGGCTTTATTCAGATTTTTGTGACTGTTCTTGTTCTACAAAAGCACTTTTAGGATTTTATTGAGGTTTACATACACCAGTGTTCAAGACGAAAGGCTTTCATGTCAATTATTAATAACAAAATCTTTCATCTGTCTATTTAAAAAAATAAAAACATGATCCTTTTTTTCCTCATTTTGATGTTTAATTTAGAATGAAAATCAAACTCTTTAAAAAAGTTTTCCTCACTATCACAAGGGAAACTACGATGTTTTTAAGAATTCTCTCTATGAAGATAATGCCTACTAAAAATAAAATAGAAAATAATAAAATAAATGGCTTAATCCTTTTTAAAAAACATTGAGCTTATTTAATGATTTCAACAGGAGTGGCAATGCAGTTAGGATCTCATGGAATCAGACCACAAAATGCTTTTCCTTCTAATGTATTTGGGAATAATCAGCTCATTGGCTTGGAAAGTGACTCAACAGGGACTTAAAGAGATGTAAAAAAATTGAACTTCTCCTGATATTTTTTCAAGAAAACCCTATGTTTTGACATCTATTCCTTCAAAACATCTCAGAAAGACCACAGACTATCCCCACAGTAGCAGAGCACGAGGGTCTGTCCTGTGATGACCTGGGTTCCTGGTGTCCTTGCCATGTTCACTGTAATTCCTCCTTGGCAGGCACCTAAGCCTGTAGTACAACAATTAAAGTCCCTGGTGCTCTGCAAGAGCCATTTCATAGCCCTGAGTGGAGCATTGCTGCCCAGGACCTCTGTCTGTCACATTTCTTGGCATTTTAAGATCAGAACTGCAAATGCATTCTATTGAATTCATTCTTTATTTCTGCAGCACTACCTACCACAGAGACATCCTGCTTCCCTGGAACACTCATCAGGTACCACTTTATGCAGACTTCCCTTCAAAATTTCAGCTAGACCTACCAAATTTCATATTTAGAGTTTGAAATGAAATGGTTTTGTTTGAGACAGCAGTGCTTTCAGTTCTTGAATCTAATTTTAAAAAGTTTTTGCCCTTCTAATTACATTTATTTTTTAATCAAGATGCAATATTTCTACCCTGATTTCATGTTTCTACCACATTTAATCTCTGAATTTGGAGCTTTTGGTGGACGTACCTTTGGGTACTTTCCTACAGCCCCAACAAATGTTGTTCTAGCAAGTGCTAGAACAGGCTGCACAACAAAAGCCAGGTGGTTTCACTCCTTGTCTTGATGTGGTCTCTCCCATCAGCTCTACGAATCACACTCACTAAGGTGTCCTGTTTGCAATACAAGCAGAAAAGGATACTAAAATGCATCTTGGAATTCATATTTATAAAGTATGACTAGGTTATTTTTTGAAAGGAATCAGCAGACAAAATAAACCCAAGGGTATTTTGTCTGGAACTTTTTCTCCCTGTACACCATGTAGCTGCACTTCAGAGCAGCTCCACATCAATTACTCTGTACAGAACTGATCACACATAGATTGTCTTCTCTAGCAGCTCCTATGAAAATTAAAGCTGAATTTGTTTCATGGCCTTCACAAAAAAAAGAAACCCAAACAAACTCAAGCCTCTAAAAAGTTTGGAAGCCATTACAAAATTCTATTTAAAAAGCCACAGGAGTAAATTCATATTACGCATTTGACAATGTAGAGAGAGGAAAGATAGAAGGAGCATGAGTTGGTGCTTAGATCTAATGACAGGGATTAAAATATTTGAACTGCCACTTCAGCTTCAGTAGTGATTAATCATATAACCTCTGACACAATATAGCCACACCATGCATCAGTTTTCCCTCTATATATTGAGGACAACAATAGTCACCCCCATTTCTGAAGAGGTTTAAAAGTTTTGTGAAAAGAACACCAGATAAGTAAAAATAATTGTAATCATCAGTTTTGTTTATCGGAGAGCTTAAGGGCCTCCCTTCACACGACTGATGGGTGCTTTGGGAGGAAAATGAAGTGTTTGGGCAAGATTTTGCCTTTTGTTACCTTTTCTGCCTTTAATTATTAATTTTCATCTTCTGATTAGGCTTGTGCTGATCTGAAAATCTTAATACCCATGCTCTTCAGTGAAATAAACCCCTCACCTTTTTATTTGACAGCACTGAAGCTCTTTCATTGTACATGGAGGTACGTTAATTACCTGTCCTCACTCCCCTTCCTTCCTCCCCCTGCCACACACATGAAGAGGCTAATCCTGTTTTACTCATCATGAATGATAGCCAAGGTGTGATTCATTTGCTCTAATTTAGTCACCATCTGCCCAGGGTGTGAGGCAGGTACCCTCAGCTCTGTTTATCATCAGTGGAGAGAAGCAGGTATCTCCAGAGAGCAATTCATCTTATCCCGAGATGGGGGTGTCTGAAAGAGGTCAGAGAAATCACACTCTGGAGATATCTACTGGATTTCTGGGAGCATTAAGGGAGGTGACTGGCTCAAACTTGGGTGCATAACTTTTAGACATCCCACACAAAATATCCACAAGGGCTGCTAAAATGATGTAATAATTCTCACAGCAAGCTGATACCATCTAAATGGGACCGACATCTCACAGCACAGATAAAGTCTGGCACGGACAGTCACAGTTGGTAACTGTGAATTTGATGCCTGACATTAATCAGGAGATAATAGTGAGATTGTAGCTTTGAGAGCCATCAGATGAACTCGACCCAGTCATCATTAATCAAACAAGCTTTACTTTCCCATCTCATACTTTGGGGCCTCCATTCATGAGGCAGAGATGCTAAAATGTGCAGCTGAGCATCTCTTTTTCTGGAACAGCAAGTTCCTTATTGCTAATAATAGTAAATTAGTTACTATTGATTCTCAAAACCCTGGTTATCCCAGTCTAATCACTAACCTTCCTGCAAGGTAGGAAGGGTCCCTTTCAAAGGAAATCAATTTTATATTTGGGGTCTCACTATAAAAATTTTAAAAAATAGAATACTTAAAGTTTGTCATGATTGCTCAGAAGATTGATTAGAGGTACTTTTGACAAAGTAATAAAGATGTGGGAAGGTTTATTTTACCATATAAATCCAAACACAAGACCCAGATCTCCCAGGTATGTGGATAATCATCACTGCAATGCAATCACCACTTAGGGGACTGCGGTACATTTTATAGGACACACTGCAACTGCACAGGACAGCTTAGGACAAGAATTAGCTAAACACAGAGCTGCTGGCACTCCTTGCCAAGAAACTTTGGTTTCAATGCTATTAGGAGAGAGGCCTCAAGTGAGAAGATAAATTAACAAAGAAACTGCCAACAAATTCACAAAAAGAAAGGCAAAAAGGTGGTGCTTCTGTCTGTAAAAGCCTATTGGTACCTCCAGAAAGCTCTCTGCATCTGTCCCATCCTTGACTTTTTCTCTCCTGCAATCCTGCTGCCATCCTAATCACTTTCAAATAAAACAGTTGTTTCTTTTACTGTTTTATTAAATCCCAACTCTTCAGACTTCAGGTGTTGGAGGCACTGAACATAAATTATGTTCTGCCCTGGGAAGAACAGATTTTCTTTCCTTAGAAAGCTGGCTTGAGTTAATTCAGTGTGACACCATCACCCTCCTCCCCAGCAAACAATTACCCTGCTTTGAACTCATTCCACTTCTTGCTTATTATTTCCTCTTTTCTTAGTTTCCATTGACTCCCAGTCTCAGCAGCTGTCCCACAAACCCTCAAACACAATTTTTCATCCCAATATGAACATCACAAAAGGAAACTTTCCTCTCCTAGAAATGCCTTTCAAGGGACCTTACACTTCAAAAACAATCCAATTCTTGAAAATTACACTTTAAATTTTTTTACTTTTGAGAGAATAAATTCCCCCCTAGATATAAAAAAGCTGAAATGTAAAAAATAAAAAAAAAAAAAAAATTAAAATTGGAGTACTCACAAGAGTGAAGAGATCCCAGCAACCAACAGCCCTTCTGCTGAGCAGATATTCAAGCTAGAGTTCCCCACCTGATCCAAATTTAAGGGTTAGCCTGAAAGTGGAGTGGCTCAAAGAAGTACTCAGACTTAAAAAAAAAAGCCTTTTCAAGAAGCTGTTACTTCTCTGCATGAAATGACAGACTGTTGAGCTCTTCTATTGACAGCCTTGCTCTTTGTTTTATATAATTTCCTATTAATTTTGTGTTTTGTGGTAACATGCACAACAGGAACCCTGTGGAGAAGAACTCATATCCAAACCCTCCATATTTTCAACAGGAATCAATATTGATCTTGTTTTCTAAGCCAGAATTTTATTCAAACGATCCCCCAAATGCGGGAAACTTCACCCAAACAACAGAAAAAAGCCATTATTATAATCTTTTACAAGAAAAAATATGGTTAACAGACTTACAGTACAATATATATCTGTGAATCAGGCTTGAATTCCCAAAGTCAAATGGGCATTTGTCTGTAGATATTTGGTACAGATTTTACAAATGCTACACTTGCACATCCACATCTTAATTTACTGTGTTTATCAGGTTTAGCTCCACAGACACCTCCTTGTCTCGCAGTCAGCAATAATCTTCAATTTACATTTTAAACTAGTAAAATTAGACTAGAAAGAGGGTACCAAGGAATAAAATGACTTCTACCGGTTTGCTTCTTGGGCCCATATTGGAACTGGTAATAACATCAAATTCTCCTGATCCCTGCTCTAGCATTATTAACACAGGCCCAATTTTGTTTTAAATCAAAGTTGTTGGAAAACAGAGCAGCACCTTGTCTAAAATGTGTGCGTGTCTCGCCTGAATGCAAATGTGCAGTCAGATTTTTGGCTTTTTATAGCTATCATATAGCACCATACAGATTTTTCTGTGTTTATTTTATAAAAATGATAATTATGATAACTGAAGAATGCCAATCTCTTGACTGAGTCTTAGGGAAGCAAACTGAACTGAGTACAGATGCACAAAGGCTACAGCCTGCACCAAAGGTATAATCATCCTGACTAGTGGAATAAAAACGATTTAGGTCACACCAGAGAAGTACTCAAAAATCAACACTTCCCTGAATGTAAAATGAGGCTGAAAGCAATAGCTAGCCTGAACTTTGTTCACAAATTCAAATTTCCAACAGCAGCAATGCCAGCTCTCACTGTTTTCTTTGGGACTGTTGTGATATTTGTTGTTCTTCTTAAAGTCCTGGCACCTGTGGTCGGGGGATTAGGTGTTGATCTCTGCTTTCTCCTAAAATAAAAGTAACTTTTTCAAGTTTGAGGAAACGCTTCTAAATGCTGCCTGTGCACGGCAGGCTGTGGACCAGTTCTTCCTGTGCTCCAGAGCAGCCATTCCCAAAGCAGCTCTGAAGCAGAAAGCACACGGTGAGAGTGCTGTTGGTAACTCCTGTGGAGCTGTATGGGCTCGAGCTGTCTGCTGTTAAGATTTTTGGAAAGCCCTTTGCCTGTGCTCTGCTGATGTAAAGGGTAGGCAGATCAAATTCATGTTTAACTCTTCAGGCAAAAAGATAGAGAAAAAGAATGAAAAAAAAATAAATACCTCGGCCCCACATTTGCCCCGGGATTTGCTCCATTATCATGATTTTCTTGCCAGGTGAAATTATGTGGGATGCAGAATGTTCCTGTAGCCTAAGAGATTATGAAGGCACACTTGCACGTGGGAAAGCTTTGCAGTGCTGGCCTTCCCATGACCTGCTCCAAGAGGGCTGTACAAATCGTGTACAGGATAGGGTTCAGCTTTTAGTGTTGAAATTTCAACCCACTCCCACCTCTTGTGGGACTAAAACTGTCACTTTTCTAAACTCAAGGAGGTGTTAGGAAGAGGAAGAATATTTTGGCTATCATTTGGTAGGCACTCTGATCAGGTGCTGATCATAAGCAATATGATGTATAGACAAGAAAATAATATTTGTGGGCAACCACAAGGCAAATTTTGCTGTTACTGCTAATTTTGCTAGGAATGGCTAGTAAAAAAAGAAAAAAAAATTACAGAAATCAAAGACTGGAGATGGCCATGGGAAGAAAAACAAACAATATCTTCATATATTTTCTGTTTTGCATGGAGTTTTCCTGGAAGGGCCCATCTGGATCAGAATAGTACTGGTTGTTATACTTCTAGAGAGAAGAATTCTCCTATTCAGTGTGTATGAACATGGCTTCCCTTACCCAGTAAACCCTTCTTATTTCTGAAGTTGCTTGAATCCCTATTAAAAAAAAAAAAAAAAAAACAAAGTTCAAAACGTGAGAAACAGAAGTCAAGGATACAAATTCTAAATATTTGCTTGATTTTGCTGCTTGTGACTTTCACTTATTTGCAAAAACCTTTGACACCAGTGAAGTTGTTCTGGGTTTTCATCTTTGTAAGGGCCTCAGCACCAATTCCTGCATGAATGAATGATGTGTGCTATTAAAAGCTTTCCTCCAAGATATTCCTGTTCAAGGGACTGTTATCAGTGCAGTGCTAGCTCCCAAAGTTCAAATTCCAGCTTTCCCAGTGTTTGTCAAAACCATAATATTTACCAACTACCTTTAAATTTTCAGTTTTCATATACATTTACATCTTGGCACATAAAGAAATATTCCAAATACTTTATAACTTTTATAAAGCTTTTACTTTTAGCTTTTTATAGCTGTTTATTCCAAATGAAATAAACCAGGCAACGTACAGACAAGATTACAAAGGAGATTTTGCCTGCTGCTCTGAGGCCAGATGTGCATATAACCAACACTGGGAAAGCACATTTCTAATTTTGCTGAACCACAAGACTGGAAATTAAATGAGAATCTCCATTCAGGGAGAGCAGGCTTCCTTTAAGGGCATGAAGGGAAGATGTATGAGGTAAGAAAAGTATATTTAGGTATTGTCTGCCTTGATTATACCCTCTCTTTTAGTTTTTCAAAGGAGTAGGAAACTATCTGGCTCGCATTCTCAGCAAGCTGGGCTTACAAATGTTACCGAAGTGTAATAGCTCCCCCTGCCAGGTTTAGATAACAAGCTACATTTCATACACGTGTAGATACCCTCTCACACACTCCAGAAATAAATGAACACCTATGTTACCATTTGCTGTCACTCCTTTAATCTTCAGTGATTATTAGATCAAAAGAAAAAAAGAATACGTGCACCTGATACCTAATGTGTGTTAAAGTAATGTGGTAAAACTTTCAAAGAGGCAGATATTAATATTAATTTGAATTCAGTGTGGGCAGGAGAAATGTAAAATTATTCCAAGCAATAAGGGAGAAATAAACTAAATTACAAAATTTTAATTTTGCTTTAATTTACTGTTAACTTTTCAGTCTTCTATCAAATTAACCTATTTTTTTAATCTCAGGCAATTAATTTCATGAAAGATAATTGTGGTCTAAAGCTGTTGACTGCTGGCAAGCTAGGTCCAAATTCTTTTGGTGTTGCACTTTGTTTGGTCAATTTTTGTCTTCAATAAAACTGATGAAAAGAGTTCAGAGCTAACAGCCTTAACCTTCAGAAACCTATATTTATGACTGATGCCAAGAAATCCTTGAGGACGATTCTGAAAATCAAGCTATTAAAAAAAAATGTGTATCTGAGCCGGTAGAATTGAAATCTCTCATGAAGTCCCCAGTCTTAAAAACACTCAACAGCTCCATGGATATGTGAAAATGTCTACATATGTGTCTGTATTTACAGAAGAGATACAGTGGTAATGACTCGGCTGAAGTCTTGAAAATCTGAGTGGGGAAGCATGTTATAATAAGAAGAATATGAACTTATTCAAGAAAATATTTTTTTTTCATCCTCTGCTTCCTCCTCCCTCTCATCCTCACCGTGGTTTATGCTTTAATTTAGACCCAGCATTTTTTTTTTTATAATTTTGCAGTTAATTTACAAGGAGTCAGTTAGACATCCTTCACTTTTAATGCAATTTACCAGTGTATGTGATTAATGCATTTTTTATTGCTGGCTGTTTACTGTAGTCAAAATATTGAGGAACTCTTAATTAGGTCCCATGGAAATCATGGAACTGTTTAGGAAAATGTAGTCACAATATATGAAAAAATTGTTCTTTCACTTTTCTTTTTCAGCTGCTGCTATTTGAGATCACCTGTGTTCAAAAGTGGGACAAAAGATTTTCCAGTGAGTTCACCAACTCCTTAAATTTCATGTCCTATTCTGGAAGGAGCTGGGCCAGTAAGAAGGAAAGGAGAGGTGTGACGGGGTACCTGTGGGAATCTAAAGGTGCTTACTGAGAGAAAAATTCCTCCAGGAGCCACCAGTTCTGACTTGGAGAGGGAAGGCACTGGCAGAGCCAAGAACGGCTGGTGGTGGAGGCTCTTTCCTCTCTCTGTACAGTATGTTAGAACAGGAAGTGTTTCTATGGAACTGGAAGACCTCTTTGATCTCATCGTAGTGATGGAGTTGACAACAGCAGTAAAGAGTTGCAGAGTCTATCTGTCATGATTTGAGCTGCTGAGCTTTAGGAATACACAGAGGAGATAAAATTGAGATGAAGATAAATGCATTTATTTCCTTATGGCTACTCCATTTCACTGCCATTAGCATGAGAATTCTTAGGCACAAAAAGCACCATACTCAGAAAAACTCATTCAACAGACACCTATTTTTTAAGGTTCTCCATTTTTAAATGAGAAAGACAAGTGTACACTTTAATTAATTTTTTTCCCCATTGTTCCACCCTTATTCCTCTCATAACTTCTCAGGAGAAAAATAAGGAACAAATTCCTATGATTGTGATATTAAACCATCGGACCTTTCTGAGGCTGTGATCAACTCCAAGCTCAGATCCTGTGCTGCTGACAACTGCAATAGTATCAGTACGGATGCCAGGAAAAGCTGCAGTAAATTGAAGTTAAGGAATTTTAGCAGCTTGAGGTCTTGTGTCCTTTATAAGTGATTTTTTTTTTTTATGATGCCCATTTGTATGAAATAAAAATCAAAGCTCCTGTTCAACACTGATCTACAAATAGGGACCTGATTTTCCCATAAGACGAGAAGCTTAAGAAGTTCATGTTTGGTTTAAGAGACACCAAATAAATACAGGAACTTGTCAAAATAAAGTTTGAGAGGCAATATTGCAGGTTCTCTAGATCATTACTCGCTTTTGGACATCTTACATTTCCCTCCTAGGGTCTGGATTCAGGAATCTGTCTATCAGGAGGCAAACCCCATAAAAAGAGAATGAAATCACAAAATTAATCACACATCAGAGAACTTTGTCTTTTTGGCATTTTGTCTTTCATAAAAACATCACAGTGACAGAAAATAAAACAGTACATGTTGATTTTTGGGAGAGCACAAGTCAAGAATAAAGAAAACCATCTAAGCTTTCATGGGAGGTGGACAAAATGCATAATAATTTTCATATTGTAATGGTCTGCTTTCACCATGAGATGACTTTAAATCTCTTTTGGATGATTAAGGTGCACAGGTTTTAAAAAAAGAGAAAAGTGAAATGGTTGAGAGGTGACCAGGACGAATAAGTACAGATAAAGGACAAAGCGCTTCTGTACATGTCTCAAAGAGATTGCAGTGGGTTTGATTTGAGTTTATATCTGTTACTAAGCACAGAAATTTTGTAAATGCATAATTAGCATGTCCATTTGACAGCCTACATGATCTGTCAGTACATCTGAGGGAAAAGATCAAAGCAAAGAATTCACAGACTTGTGCATGCAACTATCAAGTTATTGTATGACGTTTTTCAGTTTAACGACAAATTCTACTTGTATGTAAAAATGTCATTTACATTTCTGCAGAAGTTCTTCCAAATTAACTTTCATTATTTATTCATTTAACCTGATGATGTCTTATAATTAGAACTGCTGAGAGATTGACTACAGTGTGGCACTTGCCTATAATTAGAACTGCATTGTTCACGACTGTAGAAGTTTTTAATATACTCACTCACACCTCTGGTTGCTTGAGGAATGAAGCAGGTGAAAAAACCTAAAGACCCTGAAAATATGGACACATGTAAATACACAGAAATACAATGTTACAAATCTAGGCTAAGAGTAGTCTATTTTAGGTGATTTAGAAGGCAAATAATTATTCTGATATGGAAAGAAACAGTAGACATGTGAGTGGTAGCCCAGAAGTTGTTAAATTATACATATGGGTTACTTGGAGTTCTGTTTATATTGCTATATATATGCATTTCGATATAGGAATAGTGGCAAATGATAGTTGCATAATAATAATTATTGTATAATATTATTACCATAATAATAATTAATTTTTATTTGCAGGAGTATGAATTACCTCCATTTTATACTGGAATAACACAGACAAAGATCTGATCACTGACTTTGCCCAGCAGTCCTTTCAGCCAAAGAGTGACAGAACCAGAACTCCATTCTCTTTTAAAAGGAAGAGAAATCATGGAGTAAGGACATCATCAAATTGCAGCTTTAACTCATTCCCTATATTTCATATCAGAAGTGTTTCCTTGTGCATCTGCGTCTTTAATGAGCCCAGCAAAGACAAAAGGAAGTTGCTCTGTCCTCCCTGACCTCCCTGGCTGTGGCAAATCCCTGAGGTGCAAGACAGGGAGAGCAACTTGAGCTTTTCAGGGGAGCTAAAACACCGGGATGGCAAAGCAGCAAAACCTTCCACTCTCCAGATGGAGCATTGTTAATATTCTGGATTTGTGGCGCTGCGCTATTTCGAAACAAATAAAACAAAGTAATAAAAAAAACGAAGTTCATTTGCCATATGGCTGTTTATTTCTCTGTGCTACAGCTCAGAGATAAGTAATGTATGGTTTCTCAGCATGGCACATCCCCACGCTCCTCCCAGGTGCATACGATCTAGCACACCTAGATTAACACAAGCCAAACTCCTTTTGATTGCATTGAACATGTGGCATCGTGGCTTAAGGGATTTTCTCCTTCAGCTGAAGTATAAGACACGTTTGACAGCCAGCAGAGGAAAAGATAAATTTAGGACTGAAAGGAAGAGTACAGGGGGAAGAAGCAGGTGGATGCAAAGGCACAAATGATAACGTGGTTAGTTGTTCAACGTTTTCCATGCGAAATTAGTGCTCGGGAATTTGGGAATCTGGCAGCCCAAACAAAGAAAGATTTGTCTAAAGGGAGAATGAAACATGAGCAGCAGCATCCCTGGCTCAGCACCATCAGGAGATTTTCAGCAGATACAAATTTGAGCAGATACAAATTTCTGATAGCCATCAGAGAATGCCCAGAAATGGCAAAACTTCCAGTACACCTCAGACACTTACAGGTGCGTTCAGGGAGGAAGTGTTACCTGTTTTACAGGCATTTCATGGCATTTGACAGTAAATACAAATAGCATATATAAACATATTTATATGCAATAAGATCTAGAAAGCAGTATCTAGCTAATGTTGAATCAATCTCCAGAATTTCCCTCTGCAGCATAGGGCAGCCACAGTATGCTGGCCTTTCTGCCCTTTCCTCTCTTATCTCAGCACCATGAACTTTTTTTTTAAAAAAGGTAAAAATAAAAAGAAAGTTGCCAAGGATCTTAACATCACGTGTTACTTGATTTTCCTGAATTTGTCAAAGCAATCAAAGGAAGGCCAGGCCTGCCACAACCACAAGCACTTCAGAAGTTTAGAGCATGTATGTCTGTGTGTGTGTTGTGGGAGAGCAGAGGTGTGTTCTCTGCTCTGCTGCAGGAGGATAAGAGCATGGCTGATGTTGCACTGTAGGTAGCATTATCCTTGCAATAGGATAGTTCAAATCTGGAACAGGTAACTTAGAGAAGCTACTCCATCCCTTTTACCTTTGCTCCTAATTTGAGTTTTTTTTCTCTCATTTCTAGGACATGACTGAAGTTTGGAGTATAAACACTGTGCCAATGCACATAGAAGTGAAGTGCAGGTAGACATAGACGTGTTCTGGGGGATATTACCACTCCCAGTCTCACAGCTCAGTGTTGACCACATAATGCTCATGGGAAAAAATAAAAAACAGAAGTGTACTGAGAAGCTCACTTTCAAAGCAATGATTCCCACACCTTCCCCTGACTGTTCGTCTAGGACAGCCATTTAAGAAAATCAATGACAACATATAATTTAAATGACTTTGCAACCAGTGACATTCCAACCAAAGGCCTAAACCAAGGAAATATGGATGTGGTGCCCATAGAAAACCAAAAACATCTTTTTGTTTGTTTGCTTTGTTTTAATGGAGATGAGACCTCAGAGTTCCTGGAGGTTTTGCTGTGCAGAAAGTTCCAAGCAGGCTTTGAGAGTAACTTGAGGGGGAAAAGTGTGGTAGCTCATCCATTTTAATTCTGGATAACAAGGCAAAACTTATCTCCTGATAGCTCTCTGGCTATTCTGGCGATAGGAACCTCAGTACGAGGCACTTACGCATGCACTTAATTTTAAACCCAGCAGTAATCCTGATCGAATCAAGACGTCCACCTTTGTGCTTAAAGTAAAGCATGTGCTTAAGTACCTTTTTGTGTAGGGGCCTTAATTACATTATGTGTGTGAGAGGATATGATAATTTTAGTTGGCTTTCCCAAGAGAGCCTTTAGTTAATAAAATAACTAGGTTTAATACTCCACCGAGTCGTATGGGAACAGAATTGTGCTCCTCCTCCTGAAGCCCAGAACACGGTAGACTGTAATTTAATTGTTGGAAGCACAGAAAGTGCTGAAATGCTGTATATCTTAATATTGTACTGCAAGAGCATGTTTGTTTCTATTATGGAATACCTTGGGAAACCACTGTGCAATGCTACCACCAGTTATTCACAACTGTGTTTGAATTTACTGATGTTCAGTTACAGACTTTAGTTGTTTTACCAGATGAGAGAAGGGGGAAAAAAGTAACAGGAATTCCAATTAAGAAGAATTTCTTTAAAGAGAAGGAATGAAAAGAAAAGCAAAAATAAAACTCATGTTCTTTCCCAACAGAATCACATGCTCCAGTGAGGAAAATTCAGCACAATAAAGAGAAGGACAAATAAAAGTAGGGCAGATCTGTTTGCAAACTGTTTCCTCAAAAGCCCTTATTTTGATTATTCTGTGATATTGTTCTGTGTGAAAAGGGGTGTGTAAGCTGAGCCTGGGAAGTCCATGTCTGTGAGAGACAGTGGTGAACAGAGGAAGGAGTGGTGAACTCACTGTAGATCCTCAGAGGTGCTCATTTCAACCTTTGATTTTCCACAGCACCTCACCAAAATGTTTCCTGCACAACCAGCTGCTCCCAGAAGTGGTTCCAGGTAACACTTCAAGGCAGTAATTTGGGCTGGGCAACTGCAGGCAGGTGGATCCCAAGAGCCAGGATTCCACCTGAGCCTTACACTGCACAATTCCCTCCAACAGCTACGGGGTCCCAGAGAGATTTTTTCCTATTTGTTGTGTATATTTCAAGTGGTTTTATGCATATAGCACAAGTCTTTATACAACATTACATTGAGCAATGCAGGCCAGAGCTTCTCAAAAGCAGTTTCCCATAGAGGTTACTGACTGCAGAAGGTACAAACTGCTGGAACCCTTGTGAAACAGCTGAAGCAAAGCTGAGTCGTATCACATCAGGATCTGACAATTTTTCAGCACTGCATTTGTTTGCAGAAGCAAAGCTGATTTTGCTTAAATGGCAAAGAGCAACAATTTATACTGGTTGATTAATACATACTGTGCTTTTATGCCATGGACACGTTCCATGTTTTGTTAGTTTGACAGCATCACAGTCTGCTTTTGCTTAAAAAGCAGTCCTCAGCTGGAAAAAGAACAAAAATATTTTGAACTAACATTAGAAAGACACTTACATAAAAATAAAATAAAAACAAATAAGAAGGTAATTTTATATTATTTTTGCGTATTTTTTAATGAAAAATTATTTTTAACCTCAAAGTGGAGAATAAGATCTTAGCCCACTCTTGTAATATAGTATATGCAGTAATTTAGCATTAAGTTTTACAAAGTTAAAGATTAAGAAATACATCCATTAGAAGTGTTAACTATAAGTGGCTTCCAAGAAATTTATCCTCATTTCTCTTTAGAATTGACTAGCAAAAGGGATTTATGGAGCTAAGTACAACTTCATGCACGCAACTTGCACAGTTTAACTCCTCCTGGTCTATGGTCAGATGGCAAGGTGGCAACCCTTGGCCATCAGCCTGTCTGTAGTTCAGTAGAACCAGATATTCCATACATTAGATATTCCTAATATTAGACATTCCTAATGCTTGGAAAGCAGAGATCCCTTTACACCATCTTTTCACTAAGGGAGGAGTGGATTAACAGCAGCGACATACCCATGGGGTTTTTCACAGAGAACCCAGCAGCTGTGACAACCTGCAGGGGTGCAGTGTAAATGAAGGTCTGCAGTCCCTTTCTGGACTGCAGAGTAATAGAGAAATTACTATTTTAATAGCTACATGCTCAGCAGTGTCCTCCCCAAATGTGGGCAAACAAGGCTGGCTGCTTTTCCAGGCCCGTGTTAATGGCTGTGCGGGTGTACAAGCCCTCATGCAGGATTTTAGGGGAGAGGTTGGATAAAACCAGCCTGGGTGTTGGGAAATTGAAGTTAAAAAAGTGATTTTCAATAATGTTACTATTTACAGGCTTAACCTTGCTTCCATCTGAGTCAGCAGCAGACATCCAATGATTTCAATACTGGAGGCTAAAGCACTCAATACCTTTCAAACTATAAGGTCAGAACACAAATTCTTGATGTATGGACCCCCAGCCAGCAAGGGAAAGAGGGGAAGAAACCAAGGTCTATAACAAGGATGTTCAGAAATTTGAGACCTTGGTTCATCAGCATCAAATTTCAATTTGAATATGTATAAATTTCTAAGTAAAAGAGGAACTAAGTTGGCAAAGTACATATATATTAGTCTAAACTCAGATTAATTTCAGATACATGTAACAAACAGCATCCAACTTCAATCGCTTGCATAGTTAAGTATTTGAATGGCTTAAACTTAGCCATATGCTTAAATCTCTAATGAACAGAGACCAGACTGCCTTTTTTAAAAAAGTCTTACATTTAACATTTGCCTAAATACCGATTTAGGCTCAGGGACTTAAATCCATGGAATAATTTTAATTTGGAAAGACAGAGGTAAAAAGGGGGAGGGAATTCTTTCCTTCTTCTGAGATGGAAAATCAGACAGAAAGGGACTCTGATATTCCTTGTAACACCCCATAGCTTCCTCCCTCTGTTTTTTTCCACTGTAAATAGAAGTTCACTTACTGCCATTCACTTCACAGGAATCAACTAATTTGAAAACTGCTGTTACATCTCCCTTCAGTTTTCTGATCTTCAGACTATAGAAGCCCAGTCCTCTCAAATTTGCTTGTAAGACATTTTTCTATAGGTCTTTGATCATATTTGTCATCTTCCTGTGGACTGCTCCTGCTTTCTTCACATCTCTCTTAAAATGTAGTAACTTGAACAGGAGATCAGAGTTGAGGGCTTTACCAGAAAATTGAAAATATTACTTGCTGGGATTTTTATGTGACGCTTCTTTTTATACATGGTGGTATGAGTGGTTAAGTGATTAATTTATGTACAGATTATTTATCCTTATAACCCCAAAATAATTTCTGTCAAATCTACTGTGCTCTCCCTCATCTTATATTTGTGCAGAAGTCATGAGTTTGGTCAGAGAGAATAAAATTAAGCACAGCTGCATGGCCTGTTCATTATTTAACCACCTCTTATTTTTCCAGACTATGATTCTAATTGGCTAAAACTGTTTTGAATTCTAATCTCCAGGGTGCTTGAGGGTTGTCCCAATTGGATATAATCCACAAAAATTAATAACATGCTCAATTCCACCCTTCATTACTAAAAAGGCGGAATAATACCAAACTCTGGAGAGGTCAAAGTACAACTCCTCCTTTTCTGCATTGCTCTAGTGTAACAGAAACCCATTTAAAACTGTTTTGGTTTCTTTTTTATTTTTCTTTTAATTCAGTTTTCTGACTGGATGTGCATACAACACTTGCCCATTTTGCATTTTCTTGGTTTATTTATGGTAACATCTTTCAAATCGTGTCAGAATCAGATGGTGACTCACAACTACTTCACTCTATGAATGCTGTTACCCTGTCATTGAAGGAAAAGTGATTGGTTTGACAGCTTAGTCTGATGTATCTGTCAGTTGTTACTTATCACTTTTACATCCTTTGCTTACAGGTGAGTTGAGCATTGCTCCTTATCTATTTGGCCTAGGATTTCTTTATCTGCAATTCTCCCCTGTTTAAAAATCAGATACTACATTTTCCCATTTCCTGAATTCTAGGTTTACAATCATTCTCCCATTTTCTTATTCACCTGTTCTAGATTATTTCAGCCCATCTAGAAATAATAGAAAAAGTTCATATTTTTCAAAGTAATCTCTAATTTATTCTTTGCTTTTATGGATCTCATTTCTTTGTGGGGGAGAACTGAACTTTTTTTTTAAGTGAAGAATGGAGAGAAAAGCCCTTGGGAATTCAACAACATCTTTATCATCTTTTATGTAATCCAGTAGCTAATAAGGGAACTAACAAGGGATTCTACTGGGCAGAATCAAAATTAGCACAATATATCCAAAACATACCCCAACAATGGAACCGAAGACATGGGGTTTAATTTAATATTTTTCCTGTACTGTATGGGCACACACCTGTATAAATATACATCTATTAAATTGCATACTGAGCAATTGAAAAATCAAATTAGCAGGAAGATTAAATAGCTTGAAAGCTATTTCAAAAACACCTTTCAACACCTGTAAAATTATTAGAATCCTGGGAAAAAGCTACCTTGTACTTTTCTCATTGAACTGAAAATACAGTAATTATAGTTCTGCGCCATGTTGTTCCCAATCTATTATAATAAATATTTTACATGCATTTCTTTTTTCACTTTCTTATCTATTGATTCCTATGCAAAAGTGAATTTAACATGATGCAGAAACATTAGATAGGCAAGGTTCCCCTTTGTATTTGGTGGGAGAAGTTTATAAACATTTCATTGATTGTTTCTCTACATTCACGTGAATATTGTAATTTTTTTTATTATATTTTATGAACAAAGGAAGAAGGCATGTAACAGTGTTGGGGCAAATCTGGTGACATGGAAGGGCTTTTACTTTTTCAGCCTGATGAGCAGAAAGGAAGAGAAGTTAAGGAATAGGAGGGAAAGGATCCATATTAGTCATCTGACACATGGAAAGTTTTAAAATTGCCAAAGGTAAAAACCAAATAACCATGACTGAAACTTTGCATTATCACCCTAAGTTTCCTGGCCCACTTAAGACTGCACCCTGGAAACGAGGAGTTCATAAATGTTAAATTAGACAGACTTTACTCTGTGATGCCAGCCATGGCTGTGACCTAAAGCAAGAATAGAGAATGCCTTTCAGTTAGAGAGTCTGTCACTCTCATTCCCTTTGATGCTCTTCCTTCACTTTCAGGAGGAGAGCACAGGGAGTTCAGGTTTGTGGCCTGCTCCCCTGTTGTCCCTTATTTTACAGGCATTGAAATCCAGATGAAACCTGGAGCCGCACGAGAAGCGCACACACAAAATCCCCTTCACTTTCATCAGTAACTTTTTCCTTTATGAAAGTTTCTCTCAGAGAGCCGGTGAGCCTTATTATACAGTCAGCCAGCTCTGGTTACCACACAGTCCTCAAAACGAAGCACTGGAGAAACTCCCATAAAAGGTCCCTTCATCTGAGCGCGCTCTCGCTGAGGCCCTTTCTTCCTCCCTCTTTGAGGTGTGGGGGAAGTGAATGAGTCTCTGTGGGTGCTTGGGCTCCTGCAGATCACAGGGGCTCTGTGGCCCCTCGTAACCTCCCTGGTTAGCTTTACTCTGCCAGCAGCATCCCCACAGGAACAGGGAAGGCTGAGTCAGCAGCCCAGGCCCACCATCCCTTTGTTAGAAACTTGTCCATAAACGTTAGCTGTAGGCCTGTGTTCTGGCAAACTTCTCTCTCGGTCAAAATTACACAGATTTATCACGTGCCTGGAGTTTTGGAGGGTGGGACAAAGCTTGCAGCCTCTCCTCTAACTAAAAATTGTTGAAGTCAAAACAGGAAACTTGGATCTGGTCAGAGCTGGCTGAAACAGCAGCAGCCCCAAGGAGAGAGAGAAGAATCACAGAATTACAGAACCACAGAACCACAGAATCCCCAGGCTGGAAGAGACCTTCAAGATATTGCGTCCAACCCGTGCCCAACTCCTGAACTAAACCCTGGTACCCAGTGCCACATCTAGGATTTCTTTAAACTCATCCAGGGACGGTGACTCCAGCACCTCCCCAGGCAGCCATTCCAGTACCTTATCACCCTTTCCATGAAGAATTCCTTCCTAATATCCAACCTATATTTCCCTTGTCACACCCTTCGTTCCTCCCCAGGTATAACAAAGCTGGGCCACACTTAACATATCAAGGTTTTATCGAGGCTGATTTCTTCTTAAATCAGCATAAGACTGTTGATTTGTTTTGTTTCATGCTTGCATCCTGATTAGACTGCTAAGCTGTCTGCTGTTGGGAACATGCTTCAAGGGTGACAGCATAGTTTTTTGGGACTAGTGGCAATCTCCTCAACAGGGTTCAAGCATATTGCAAAATGTCTGGAGCTCAGTCTATGCTAATGTCCCTACTGCTGCTTCTGCTTCGAGGAAGCAACTGGAGACGAATTACTGGTCTTAACTTCCTAATTAAGGAAGAGCTGGAGGGAATACATCATGGGCAGTAGGAAAAAAAAATGAAGAAAAGGAATTTTTTTCTGGTTTAGGTTTCAAATGATTCATGACTTGCAATACATCATATGCAGTCCTGGTTCAACAAGAGTCTTGGGCAAGTGCATTGCTTTCACTTGACCCCTTTTCTGGAAACTCTTGGAAAATTGAGTAGGGCTTCCTTTAAAAAATGAAAGACTAAGAGAGGATGGAAATTAAACCTGAGAGGAACTGTGTTTGTTCTACTGTTTTCAACACTTGCCAGGGATACTTTTTTCACGTTGCTCTTTCGTAGCTGATCCCCTTTAGTGGGATTGATGTGTCTATCACTTCAGAAACATGTCTTGCTTCACTATGACTTTAACAACCCTGTGAGATCTAATGAAGTTTTTAGGGATGCAGAATTCACAAACAAAACTGAAGTAACCTACCCTTAGCTTTGGTCAACTCCGTGTTCACTTGAATAAATGATCTAAATGTTTATTATGCATAAGTAAAATCTATATAGCACTGTTCAAAGAACAACACCCCTAAAACTGAAATAGATTCATGTTTTCTTTCTCTTCTGTTGTCATAATTTCTACAGAACTGATACTTTCCTGAAGAAGGCTTACATTTAGCACCCTTACCATCCTACTTCCTCCCTAAAAAAGTATCAAGAAATATTTATGACATGCAAAAAGGCTTCCATTTCTAAGGATGTGAAATGTGTTCAAGTTCTCATAAGAAACAGAGCATTACACTTGGGTTTTCATTTAAATATGATTTCTGAAAACTAATAAAAAAATTAGAAATGTTGGTGCACAGAAAAATGACAAGTGAGAAAAAAATGCATATAAAAATATCCACAGGATAGCATGGGGAACTAAATGGGGGAAAATTACTTCTGCTTTGGAGAGAGCATTATGTAGGCAAGGCAATTTTATTAACACGGTTGGATAAAATATAAAGGGTTTTCCTAATCTCAGAGACTTCAAAAGAGAATTTTTTTGAGACAATATTAATATCAAAGCCAGTTGTCACTATTATTAAAATGTTCTTTGCTCTTCATTAGTCACAAATGATCCCCTCGACTCACAAAAAGGTACTCGGTAAATTAAAAGCTTTTATGTAACACTCCAACAAAAGTTGAATGACTCCAGAGTTAAAAGGCAACTCTTGTGTCTGTCAATATTCAAAGTGGTACCCAATTTTTTCCTTTTTTAAAGTAGCAATTTCCTTGGGGTATTTATTCATTTATAGATCTATTAAGACACCGATGAGGAATGGACGATTAATGAAAAGCTTTGTCATTCCGAGTTCTCACGAGCAGTCATTAAAGAACTGATTTTGCATTGTGGGCAGCCTGCTAGTGCCATGTAAAATCCCTCTGGAGGATAAACAGGTCTATCCATCTCCAGGGCTCAGCACAGCCCGGATTTATGTCTGTGTGAGGGCAGGGTGGTAATTCCTCGTGCTGGGTGCTTCTCCTAACGCGCTGTGCCTAAGCACTTCAAAAGAGTTTGTTTGCTGATCGTGTTAGCCAGAACACAGCTCATCCCTCCAGTGGGCTGCATTGTGCCACTCTTAATCACTGTTTAATTGCAGTCTCACACTGCTGAACCTAATGGGAGCTCCTCTCCCACTCTCACAGTGAAAGACTGGAGGACAGGATTATGGGATTTTCTTAATATACACTCAGAAATGCCACACATGGTGTGGGGAAGTCACCGGAATTTTGCCCACCTCTGGATTTTTGTGCTTGCTTAGAGTTTTGCCTCTGCTGAGCCCTGTATATCTCTCTGAGGCTGGGATGTGGGGACTGAGGATTCACTGCTGGTTTTCACTTTCAGATGACCTGGCTGATGGTACCATTTGTCTATTGTGTCTTGGCCTTGTGGGAAGGTTGGTGCTGGAATGGTGGAGGCAACACTGGAAACCAGATTTCCAGGACTTTATGCCTGCCCTGATACAGATTTGCCTTGTGCCTTCAGTTGTATCACTTTTCCCCTTTGTGCCTCAATTTTTCTATTTATAAAATGGGAAAAGAAATGGGCTAAGGCTGAATTAATACCTTTAGACTGCAATGGAAAGGTAATATAGTAGTACAAAGTATTAATTATTATATTATCTCTCTCTTTTTAATGGATTTATATTTAATTCAGTTACAGAGAGACACTTTGTTCGCATAATAACATTTTCTACTGCCTTTGAGGCTCATAGGAGCAAGCTTGTGGGAAGGAAACTAGTAAGTGTTTGAATTTAGAAATGCTGCTGGTTTCAGTGTATTTAAAATGCTGTTGAAGTCGGGACGATTTAAATGTGTGAGATTTCAAATGTCTCATTGACACACATCGCAAATTCCTTCATTGCCTGAGGGAGCTACAGCAAAAGGGAAAGTTGGAGTCTTTTAGTTTCACAGTTAAGGCAGCTTTTTTGAAAGTGAGTTAATGATGGAGCATTTGCCTGTGCAGTTGTAACAGAGCAATCTGTCACTGTGAAAAGACTCCTGGGGTGACTACCAAGACATGTTAACTAGCAATGGTACCTCCATTGTACATGACCCGTTGCTCGCCCCGGTGTTGCAATATATTCCAGCCAGATTTTTGAGTGAGAAATGGGAATGGATTCGTGTTTTGAACAGAGGCGCCAGCCCAACTCAGCTTGTAAGGACTGAGGTAAGGGAACGCTACTGAGGGGAGCAAGCTGAGGGTCTGAGCGATGTTCTTTTTCTGTTGTTGCCCTCAGCACCGAGAGGCACATCTGCTGTGTTTGTCATGGAACTGGCTCCTCTCGCGGTCCCCTCGGTGCGCACCCCACCACGGGATATTCTGTAGGTACACACTCATTGATCTTTACTCTCTCTGATGACAGATACAAATCTGCTGCCACTGCACCTTATGCTAATGTCCAAATGAAAACGAACAGTATGCACTGAGGCACACCAGGTTGTATTTTACCTGCCTGTATGCATTTATTTGGGAATGTGCTGCTGAAACCAGCCTTCTGGGCCCGTCTCCACGTCTCTGCTCCAGAACAGCATGAGATTTTCAGGTGTGTGAATTCCCCTATGTTAGAACTCGCTTTCTTGGCAGAGGAACCAAGATCTCTGGGCTGGAAAAAGCAACCAATTGGTCTGACCAAATTCTTGCCCTGGGCATAGGACAAACAGGACCATAGCTTACTCCTGTTTGTTTCAAGGTCACATTTTGTGCTCCATGAGACTGGAACAGTCTTTCAGTTATGCTGGATAGAACACAGTTGACTTGGACTCTCCCATTCATGTCATCCACGGTGATGGAGTATTAAATTGGATGCACTGGACATTTGTAAGAGAAAAAAAAGTCAAAGTGAAACAAGAGAACTGGTTTCCTACCTTTCCACCTTCATTCTGTGTGATGCAATTCTCAATGGAATATGGCTGGAAGAAACATGTCTCCAAAATATGCAGTGATATTCCATGTGGAAGTTTCTATAACAGTAAATGACCAAACCCTCCATTTCATTCTCCTAAGGCATAATTTCAGCTTATGCCTATATACAAATAAAAAAACAAAAATATGAGTAAACGAAATCCAACATATCTCATATACTCCTCCCAGAAGGTAACATATTCCATATATCTAATATATTGCTCTGTTTTTGGAATTTAAACTCTGGAATTACAGCTGCTGATTGTGAATAATGTTTGAAATGAGAAATCCAATGCCTGGTAACTCTCTCAGCGAAGAAATTTTTCCTGATTGCCAACTGAACATTTCCTGGCACAACCCAAGGACATTTCTAGTTCTGTTGGAAAAGTTAGGGTGCACTCTTGTCCCTGCAAGAAGAAACTCAGTTTCAGTAGATCCTGCGTGGGATCACATCCACTTTGTTTCTGTCAAGATCCTCTTCAGGAATGGAAAGAGATTTTATTTTCATGTCACACTGCTCTACATCCAAAGAAATTATTTGTTCCATTATTTGCACAGAAATCAAGAAAACCGTATTTTATCTAGAATTTTGCCCCACATCCTCTACAGATACCAATCTCAACAAATTCTTTTTCNTTTTATCTAGAATTTTGCCCCACATCCTCTACAGATACCTATCTCAACAAATTCTTTTTCTTTCCACCCCACTCTTAAGGGTCCGTTCTAAACTGCTTGTATTATCCAGCTTCCCCAGTCCTTCTTTGTGAAATGATGATGTTTCCCCACCCTGCCCTCAGATAAACTCTTTGTGTGTTCTACCACAGAGTCTCCATCCTCTCTGTGTCCCCTACCTGAGCTCCCTTGTGGCTCAACAGGGGACAGCACGTGTCGTGGCTGATCTGGTACCTTGGACACCCTGACTGATTGATTGGCCAGCCAGCTGAGATAAAAGAGCAGGGATGGCTGCTGTGTTCCCTGGTTCCCCCTCAAGGGAATAATTTAAAATCATTCTCTTCTACAACCATTTGTGGAAAATACTAACTGCCAGAAGACCTGGAGTAACTAAGACCCCTATCCAGTCTAAGGTTTGAGTGAAGCTGCCTCATAGGTGTGATTGACAGGCAGACCAAGCTATTTTTATTTTTAACTAGGTTCCTAAGGAAAAAAATATCAAGTTGTAGTATGTTTCACTCTGAAGAGAAGATCAGGAACCTTTATCATTTTTCCTCAATTTTTTTACACCATCCTTAATCTGACAGATCTAATTACACTTTATGTGTTCTGATAGAGTGGTAGAGGGTATTTCTTTTTGTAAGCCTGGGTATTAATGAGCCCCGAACACTGCTGCGACTTCCAGATGTCACTGTAGTAAAACTAAGTAAAGGTAACCTTATGAAAAGTTTCTCTGAGCTGTAGCACGTTCCCACACCTGCAGGGAATAAAGATACCAAGGTACATTACAAAACTACTCAGAATGTGGAATCATAGAATCTCCTCAGTTGGGAGGGACTCACAAAGACCATCAAAGCTCAGCTCCAGGTCTTGCACGGAACACTCCCAAAATATTCTTGCACTCTGTCAGGTCTGGGGCCATGACCACTTCCCTGGGAGCCTGTTCCAGTACCCAGCCACCCTCTGGGTGAAGAACCTTTTCCTGATATCCAGCCTAAACCTCCCCTGACTCAGCTTCCTGCAGTTTCCTCAAGTCGTGTCACTGGTCACAAGGGAAGGGTTTAGTGCCTGCTGCTCCTGTTCCACTCACAAGGAAGCTGCAGACAGCAATGAGTCCTGCCATCAGTCTATTCTGAGGGAAAGAAGAATCTGGAATGCACAGAAGAGCAGCATTGCAGGTACACCTATGCTGTCTCGATCTTCAGTTTTCCCAGTGCGAGTTCTCTTATCACTCTGATCCGCACTTTACCAGGGTGTCAGGTTTTCCCTGACTACTGAAATCATCCCTGCTTTTGTAAGAGCAGGGCCACTCAGTGTCTGTTCACAGACCACTTGGTTCAGGCTACCTTGTGTTCTAATGAACATATCACAGCAAAAGCTCAGGGCTCTCCATATTTCCAAAAAGCATATGTTAAACAATGTAAGCAAAGAGAAACCGTAACAGGCTTCACTTGTCCTAACAGTCCATCTGTTTCCCACTCCCCACTGAGCACATCGCCTTTCCTGGTTCCCTTTCAGGTGCACTCTTACCTTATGTAACGTGCTTTTTATTGGAGATTCATGCTGTGACCCTGTCAGAATTGCTACAGCAGGGGTGACCTCGGTAATGACTGTCCACAGCCTGCCAAGCTAAGTTGGTCAGTGTTAGCTGATTAAACTTTTAACAACATCCCCTGTGCGATAAAGGGCAAAATGACAACTTTGCCCATCGTCAAGGTGTCTGTATAATAAACTAATTAGTAAACCACACAGTCTGTGGAGCTTTTAATGAGTCCTATCGTCTGGCCTCTGTAATAAAAACCCAGTCTGCCCCCTTTTGGGATTCAATTAAGGCACCGACTGTCATATGCTTGGCCTGGCTGATCAATGAATCCATTCCGACCTTTGTCGGAGCTGTTTGCAAGGTCACTGGCAGGAGTGAGGGAAGCCAGCCTGGTGGTGGGGAGACAAACCCAACAGCACCCGACAGGCACCAGTATCAGCTGCTAATGTCCTCCAGGTCCTTTGACATCAGCAGAAGTTTCTCTCACACAAAGGTTAGCTGAAAGAGAATGTGGCAATATGCATACATATAAAATTTAAATATACGGATGCTGATTCTCCTGATCAGAAAGGTTTCCTGGTGATTTAAAAAGTTCATTAATTCCTTCACATCTGCATACACCTAGACACCTGTGGGGTTTTTAAGCACCAGAATGTGCTATCAAATATTTGCTCTCTAAGCTGCCTTTATTGCTATGATCCAGATACACAAAAAAAACAAACGATAGAGTAGTCCTAACTTACACAAACCAGCCCCCTTTTCAGGCTCTTGCATACAAATAATACTTATCACTGTACAATTCCAGAAGGGGTTTATAGCACTGAAATAATTTTTATGGTGCTCCATTGCAATTTTACAGACAGGAAATTTTCTTGACAAAAAAAAAAAAAAAAAAAAAATTAGACAGGCAATGACTCAATGAGATATCCAGGGGTTGTAGTGAAGGCATCCTTAAAGGTAAAGATTTCAGTCCTTACAGCTCTGACTTCCACCCTCAGGAGGATAAACAAGAATCAGGGGACAAGCAGAGTGAAGACAAGACCTTCAGTGTCATTAGCATCTGGCCTGAGCAGTGGAAGGGTATCTGAGCTCCAGGCAAGCTCTGTCCACAGCCACACTGCCACCACAGCACAGCCAACAATGCACTTGTTTTTTATTATTTTATCGGTTTTATGCTGTAGCAGCAGTCTGGAACCTCCAGGCCTCCCCAGCATTGCTTCCTAGAGCCGACAGGAAAGCACTGAATTAGGTGATATGGCAGGGCCATTAGAGACTGAGTCCTGCTGTGAAATTTGTATGCCATCAGGAAAGGAAAAAACCAGATGGAGTTAGAGAATTCATTCTGCACAGGTGAGAGCACTAACCTCCAAACCATGGGCTTTTTCTTCTGTTCTCTTCTTTCTCTTTTCATTTGAATTGAATAATCTCTCCTCTGCCACCTCGTAGTATTTTACAGCCTGGGGAATAAGGAGGTCTCTGGAAAGTGATTTTTAACTGCTGTGATGCAAGGAAAGGGAAAAAAGAATCTGGTCACAATTGTCCTGCTGATTCAGAAGCTGAGCAATCTCTGTAGGCAAAACCCACTTGAATTTCTATAAGGAGATCAGCTTCTGTTGGTCTTTAAATACCAAAAAAGCAGAAACACGAGGTGATTACAGTGGTACAATAGTGATGCCTACTATTTGCATTCCTGCTATTTGCATTCCATCAGAGGTGGAAAACAATGGAAGTTCAGATCTTTTCTAATGTAGGCAAAATAGCACTTATCTGCTCACCTTGGCTATTCAGTTACAGCAATCAGGCAGTTTACTTAGTTATCTAACAAAAATTCTATTAGTATATATATATATATATTATTATTCTTCATTATCACTACTCCAGTGACTCCATCCTATGCCTCTCTGAGTCCCTTCCTATTTTTCTTTGGCACTTCTGCATGGAACCAGTTCTGCATTTCTTGTTGTGATTCTGCCTCAGTACCTCAGCAGCCAGAGTGTTCCTCTCTTACCAGAACTGTTACAAGTCACAAAACCCTGCTGACATTTAAGACACAATTTTTTTTATGCCTTTCAGCAGCAAGTCTCTCATCCCAGCTCTCTGCCAGGGCCCCCCTTTGCCAGAGCTCAGGAGTACTGTGCATTATTCCTTCAGCTGTTGCCTCAAAACCACGCAGGAAAAGGTGCTCACAGGCCAGGCTGGCTCATGAAGCAGACAACAGGTGAAACAACCACTAAAGGAACATAATTCTGCGTTTTTCATGAAAGCTCAACAGTTTGGTTTTTTTGCTGGGGCCAACCTTGCCGGTCCAGAGCAGCCTATAAAGCACCAGCAGGAGGATTTTGTATCTGGTGGGTGTCACTCTACTTTCCTCCTTCCAAATGCAACAAGCAGTTTCAGAATTTAGCCTGTTAAGATGATTGAGAGGTGAGAGTTGCTTGAAGGGAAGCCTTCCAGAAGAGAAGAAGAAAAAGCAAACATAAACTTACTAAAAATAAAACTGAGAATGACTTTTTTTCTTAATTTTGGAATTCAAGTAGAAAAAATGAACACTTAATTAACAGTCGTGATTTTCTTTAACCCCTCTCTGAGTAATCCAACATTTAAATCAGGAATATTATATTAAGGGATTTTTCATTAAAACTGTGTCAAATCTGAATTTAGATTTCAATGCCTCAGATTAAACACAGACCAACCTGTGTATATCTCTGAATTTTTCACAGGAAATGTGCATTTTGGTACTGTCTTCATCTATTTTCTGAGATGGCTACAGGGCACTGAATATGTTTCTTTCTGTTGCATTATTTTTTTCAAGCAATAATCTGTGACTTAGGGTAACATATTTGATAGTTCTGATTATTTTCTGTGTGCTGTTGAATTAACCCTCAGATCTTTAAGACAGGCTATAAGTTGTGCCTATAGGGTCTTACCAACGTCAAGAATCTCTAGAAACATATGTGGGTGTAGCAGTAGGTCATATGCATGAGAGAAAAACTTCAAAATTCTTCAAAGAAGAAAAACTTGAAAAAGATATGCATAGCTGTAAAACAAATTTAAGATTAAAAAAGCTTTTCATTAAAGAATAGCTAAAACATTCTGCATTATTCTCTCATTCTGCATGAAGAATTTAAAACTTTGAGAAAATAAACCTATTTAAAATAATTAGTGCTTCATCGTGTCTTTTCTGAGTTTCCCAGCTGTCCCTTTATATCAGCTGCTCATTTACCGCCCTAAACTTAGAAATAACAAACATCATACACTTAGATCCTGTCAACCTAATTCTTACCAAATGAGCAAAGGTGTTTTAAAAATTTACTGGCCCAGGCCCCAAATGCAAATCTCACAGCTTTACTAAGGAAGTTACTGTGTCCAATCTAATTAGCTATTTTCTATGGTTTTCCTTGGGTTTGCTGATGGCTGGAGCAGTACTCAGATTAATATGCAAGAAGGCACCGTGAAGTTCAATGACTTGTGCCTCACCTAAAAGTCCTGCACAGACTTTGAGCAGTTTCACATTTTTTGGCTGATGGAATTCCCATGAACACTCATCTGCAGCAAGGCTGCAGCCACTGCTAGAGGGGGGAATAAGGGGCTGTGAATGCAGGTTTTTTTCACTGTATTCAATCATTTTTCACTGTGGATCTTTCCTCCACAGCCCCATGAAAACCTGCTCTTCTTCCCAGCTGTATTAAGTGGCAGATGATCAAAGAATATAAAATTTCCAGCTACCCTTTTCACTCACATTGCAGAATAATGGAAAATATTTTAGGGAAACTCTCTGAAGATGCATACTAAAGATCAAGACAGTAAAAATAAATATCCCATAAGCTAAATCTCCTTTCTTTTTATGCTTTGCAGAGGCATTTTGCACCAGCCCTTAAACAGCTGTGGCTGTGCAAGGTGTGGTTTATCCACAGGGGTCCTGTCTGCACAGAACACAGCTGGGACAGGCAAAGCAGGGCCCAGTTACGTTGGACCACTAGCATGGCAGGTGTGATGCAGGGAGGAGCATGGCAGAGCATCCTGACTAGAGAGAAGGCAAAATTTCTTAGCTGAATATAGATCAGATGAAGTCTGGAGACTGCTCCAACTTTTGAGAAAGGCTTGAGAGGCTCCTTGGAGCTCAGAGACTGCCTGCTCCTGGTGCCATGCAGGTCCTGGGGACAAAGAGCATCTGGCTGCCACTGCAGTGACTGGAACCTCATCTGCTGGTGCACAGTGTACACATCTTCCTTTTTCAGTGCTCTGTTCTTGGGCAGACACGCAGCCTAAAGAACTAACATTTGATAATAGCCTCTTCAGGTAAAAACCGATCCAAACATTCCTGTGAATATTCATAACCATTGCTGATTTCACCTGAGTTTGTTAATTTGGCATCTGAGTGGCTCTCCAGTGCAGAAGTAGCCATGAGAATTGCCCATGGGTTTCATCTCTCAGAACACTTCTGAATTGATAAATGAAGAGTGTGTCAACACAAAGATTTTGCTGCATTTATTTTCTTTTAAATAAATAGTATTTGGTACAAAAGGTTCATTGGGAAACTGTAGCTAGGTAAAAGGCAAGTTAAAAAAAAGCAGGAAAGTATAAAAGAATTAAAACTTTAACACACTCTTCACTCTAGTATCTAAAAAAAAAAACCACTGAAAGAAGGCTGCTCACATGGATTTACTGATAAAATCAGGAAGTTGAACTTTTTCTTAAGTCAGCTACTGCTTCTTTACAAAAAAGCTTCAGATTTTGCTACTTAGGTTTTAGTATGAAGGGAATGCTTATAAGAGATTAATTTCTTAATCAAGGTTTTATACACAATTCTGATTTAGCATTCTTGAAATTTCACCAATCATAGTTAAATTATATTCATCAGTCTGCTTTTTAGCTCCTTCAAAATAACTCTAAGTACAAGAAGCTGTGAATTTCTAAATCTTCAAGAATAAAGGACTGCTGAAAAAAGATTTGAGCTCTGATTTTCAGCAGTTTTATCAACTGGAGTACTAGCAGTTGCCTTTCTGTTGTAAAAGGAAAAGCCTTATAAAAATTGACCGTTTTAACTTCATACCACCTCAACAGATCATATCGCTGTCATCCTTTTAAAATGGAGATACTAAGACTAGATTTTTCACAGCTTTGACAACATTTTTTTCTACTTCTGTGCTAAGGCGTTGGAGGCTTGATTTTAAAAAGTACAGAACATCAGCTCCAGCACAAATCTGCAGTTCAAGGAGCTGCTCAGTGACCACGGAAAAACCACGACCTTCAGGTGCCCTTCAAACACGGCCTCGGTGACTTGCCCAAAGCCAGCTAGTGAGATATAATTACTGCTGAAACAAGAGTTTGTGACATTGAGAGTTTTTTTAATGCTATTATGTGTTTGTTTTGTGATAAAATTGAAAAACACTATAAAGAGTAGGTTACCTCCCAAAGACATTTTCTTGCTGTTGTCCTAGCTTTCCCTTACATTTTTCTGCATTTAGAGCATTATGGCACTTGTGGTAGTGAGAGATCCACAGATCACAGGAAGAAGTTCGCCCAGAAGTCCAGTTTTTGCAGGAGGATTTCCATCCCTTTTGACCCTTTGCAGGTTCCAAGCTGATCCAGCAGGGTACTGTAATCTAAGACAGGATTTCAGGACTCATTTAACTTACAGGGAGCTTAAAAATGCATTTAAAAATCAAATACCTTGCACTTAAATATGTTTTTAAGTGCTTACTCCAGAATTCATGTCCCAGTATATAAATGTTGTTAATGTATTATCTACATCGAGAAGGGTACATATATCTGTGTACCCGTCTGGACAAGGGAAGAAGGACATTGCAGAATATCCACATTGTGGAAAACAGGTGTGTTTCTAGGATAGTCACACAGATTTTTTTGGTGTTGGTGTTGTTGTGAGCAGAAAGGAAAGAACATTTTCTTCAGCAAGCCTTAGCTTAGTCCCACTTCATGGCAAGGCAAAAGATGCAGATCCAAGCTGCATCCCAGGAAAACATGCAGTGTGCTGCATTCCAGGAAACTCATTTCTGAAAGTTTTCCTGAATTAGGGCCTGGAGGAGGAGGTTTCCTTTTCCTGCCTCTGAAATGACCGGCAGACTTTTCTAGGATTCTCTCCCACCTCATGTTTAACGACTCTCACTTTCTTCTGAGCTTGCTCACAAAGCCTTTATCTTATTTGTCAATGTTTGATATTAAAATAAAAAAAGGTATTAATCTCTGCAGTGACCTTTCTGCTTTATTTCTCCTGGAAGGGGATGCTGCATCTTTTGTAAGTAACTTCAACGCAAGACATTCGAACATATGGCTTTTATCCAGTTAATCATTGTGCATTACCTGCTTTCATCAATGTTCAGAAACTTAATTCCAGGATTACTCATTCCCCCAAAAACCCAAATAAGAAAATCAGAAGAATAGACCCAAACAATAGAACTTTTATACCAGGATAATTAGAAAAGGAACCTATTACCCAGGATTATAATTACTGACTAACATATTAAATGACCTTTAACATTTACCTTAAGCCCCAGATTTCTAGAAAACCAGAAAGGTTATGAATGCCATATTAGTAATCTTTAATCTTTATTACTGCTGTGGACAGAATTTTAATGATTTTTAAATAGGCAGCGGTCACTAACATATCCCTATTAAAATAAAAAAAATCTCATAAAAAATTAAATGGATTAAGACTTCAAATGTACCATCATCAAAAGTATTATCTAATTATGGAGTTCAGTGAACAGGCCAAGTGAAATGGTTGGTAATATTAGTTACTTACCACATGGGAATGCCCGGGATTTATGCACAAATAGATTCTGCTTCTGTTGCAACATAGTAATTAAGAATTTGTCAGGGAAATTTGACCCTCTAGGGTAGATATTACTTTGTAAAATAAGAATGGCAGAGCACTAGTCTCCTTGCTGCACATAATTTAACTTGATTATTTATACATCAAAGGGAGTCTGCAGTGACTGCAGTATAATATTTAAGTAGAGGGATATTAGAGAAAGAAGCATCTAGCGAAATCTTTTTCCCAAATCTCCGTGAGAAAATAGAGGAAATTTTCATAAAGCATTTCATTTTGCATATAAATTGGTGCCTAGATTGTGCCTGTGAATTTACTGCTGTCAAATTTAATTTTTCTTTAATTCTTCAGGCCCAGATGTGAAAAGCTCTGTGTGCAGGCTGCAATTTTCAATGCTTACAGGTAGCACCCGGATCGATAATGTGTCTTTATGAGAAATTACCGTTAATGTTATTGAGTATGCATTTTGCTTTATAGGATAATAAGGTAATATGAAATGCCAATTCATTCATTAGGAGAAAGCTAAGTGCTTAAATGAAATGGGTGACAGGTCTGAAAAAAGATGTAGTTGTGGGCAGGAAGTCAAGAATGGATTTTTAATGAGCTAATACCAAAAGGTTTTCACCACTTATTTGCATTTGCTTCCTATAAACAATATTAACTTTAAAATAAAAGTGCTTGAATATTTAAATTGCAGTAAGTGATTCCACTTGAAGAGGCCATTTGGAAATGCTGTGTTTCTGGGAAGCTCTCTGCCTGGCCTTTTTGAAGACCACAAAGTGAACTCATCCAGTAAAAAAATTAAAACAAAACTCATTTAAATTGACAGGCATAAAGTGAGCATATTGTGAGCATGGCCAAAAAGCCAGAGGTTAGTATGTAAAAAAAAAACAAACAAAAAAGCGCTTTAGCTCTTTGTTCAAAGTACAGTGTTCTCCCAGTTCAGTATAGTAAAAATAGCAGGTGTTGAAAATAAGGCAAAAAGAGTTTGTCAAGAGAAAAAAACTCAAACTAAACCCAGACTCCACTGTTACTGTTCAAGACTACAGCATACTTAAAATATAATATTTTTTTAAAAATCCACAAAAAAACAACAAAAAGTGGTGCATTTGAAAATCTGCTCATAAAGCAATTAATTGATTTCTAGATACAATCGGTGTCTGAAATCACAACCACAAGGAAGGAAGTTAATAGACTTTTAACAAAACCTCACTATGTTATTTTCCCCCTCCAAGTCCTATCTCGCTTTTTTGAGATTTACACTTTTCAGTGAGTTGTCTGCTGTCTTTTTCTCTGGACTGGATCCCCCACAGTTGATCTCTGGGGCACAAGCTCTGCCAGGGAACGCTGCCACCCTGATCCTGCAGGGGTTGGAGCCAGGGGGAGGTGGATCCCCCTCCAGGGGACAGGACCAGAGCCTTCAGGAGATGACCCGCATGCCTGGAAGCAGAGCTGCCTTTTCCTGGAGCAGAAATCTGTAAGAGACACGGCCCCACTCCCTGCTCCTGCCCACCAAGGAAAGCCTCCCCCAGCCACAGCCTCCTTCAAACTCCTGAGGTAGAGATGCCAGGTTTTGCCTTGCTGGTATAATTTATCAGGATGTAACATGACAAGGAAGCCGTTCAGGGAAAAGCACATCCAGGTTCTCCAGTTTTCCTCGCTCCCACTGCAAAGGGTTATTCCATGTTACAACTAAGGACAGGAGTAGCTTAACATTAAAGTTTCCAAAGCTGGTTTTTTTTCTACAGTGATACAGGGACCTGACTTCCACTAAATTTGATGGCATTCTCTTCAATTAGATCAGAATTCAGAATTCCTCAACAATGATTTTCCTGAAGTTTTCATTTGGTCTTTTATGAACTTGACATTTTTGCTCCTTGGCAGTAAAGAAGACACTTTATTTACTATCAACACCTTACTACAGCAGTTTGAAAGCAGACAGCTTAATCTTTTTTGTTTTTCCTTTTGAATAGCTAACATTGTAAAAACAAAGGACAGATACCAGAAAAAGCTTTAAAGTTTTATTTTTATTTCTACTTTAACTTGGCGATGGCTGCTTTACCGAAACTTTTTTTTTTTTTGCTGTTATGTAGGGCTCTTTTTATTTTTTTTTTCCCTTGACCTTCAACATCTCCAACTACAAAGGGAGGAATTTCTCTAATGCTGTTTGAATATACTGTATTTTTCTTTTAAGGAGCCTTCCACTGATTTTTATCCTTCAGGGATCAATGGCTGCCTCAGTTCCATAATCTGACAAGCTATACTGAAAGCAAAAGGCCCCCATTTCTAGAGCTGTAAGTGTTAACGTGAGATGGCAACGGATGTATTTTCACACTGAACTCACAACAGCCTAAGGAGAGCTTTAAAGTATCTTAGCCTAAGTCTCTCTCTTTGGGAGGACTGAGATATGGGAGGAACTTTAGTATTATTGTTAATCTGTATTACAAAAGCACCTAACAGCCTCTGCTGAGTTCAGGGCCCCATTAAAAGCAAGGATGGATAAAGCTGGTTCAAATGTGTGCTCATTTCAGCATAACCTATGAATGCCTTTGCTTTCTGGTAATGTCTGACTCTTTTCCTCAAAACTCTTGTTAAGTTTGGAAAGGGGAAAAAAAATAATGAGAAAGGAAATGCTGATTCACTGCTAAATTAAGCACTGCTCATTTTGCCGCGACAGTTTCTTGGAAGAAACAAAATTTAATGCTGTAATGCAGCAGAGTAAGTTGATTTCTAAGGGACTTTTGATCCCAATAATCTACATATCATCACAAAGTTCTCAGAATGACTCCTTCCCCAATGTCTCCCCATGGTTTTTTGCCTAGACCACCAATACTCCCTTCTGCTCAGCCACATCCTATACAGAGAGTTAACATTTTAATTTTCTTCAGTACTTCAGCACTGTTTACTTCATCTCACTGGCATCCAAACACCTCGACATGCTGCCAAACTCTCCTAGACTGAGAAACCAGGCAGGGGGTGAGCCTGGAGCAGCATCCAGCCAGGGACCGTGTGAAGGGAGGATGGACGGGTGAGCTGGGATGTGCTGGAGGAGAAGCCGCCCTCCAACACCGCTCCTCCCACAACAGAGGCTCGGAAACCTGGCTGGTGACTCTTGGGGCGCTGTTCTCTGAGGGAGAGCAGCCACCAGCTGCCATAATTCACTTCCTGCTGCCAAGAATGCAAGGCAGGGACGTGGAGATGGGCCCTGCCACATCTTGCTGTGCCACTATTGATTTTTGAAGTCAGCACATCCTAGAGGCGGTACAGAATGGCATCAGAGGGACACTGATAAATTAACAGTCCTTTGCTACATGTCTGTGTTCACACTGGGGTGGCATTGTGACCCACCAAAACCTGCAAATTTCAGATTTGTTAGAATTGGAGCTGGAGGAGAATAAGTAAAGGTTTATTGTAAAACAGTTAATGAGATTCAGAGGGAAGATAACGGAATATATTCACAATGAGTCATATATTTATGTCCATGTTATGTAGAACATAACAACATATTGCAACCAGATGGTGACAGGTTTAATTTACATATATGTTTCTAACTCCTGTCTTCAGTATTCAAACTGCATGGGAACTCCAAGCACTCAAATTTCAAATTTCTACTTCTAGCATCAAAGCATATACAAGCCCTTGGCCAGGAGTGAATATCAAGCAATCCTGGCAAAAATTAAAAACCATACGATCAGCAGACCCTCAGCATTTTCTTACTTTAAGAAAGAATTTCACTGCCTCCCCACCTGTCTCCTGTGGACATACAGGCACTGCTCTCTACATCTTCAACCTTGCTTGCCCTCTCCTCACTGTTTCAAGAGCATCAACCTCTGATGCCGCCAGGGCTCCGAAATTCCAGTTCACTCCAGGCTGTCGTGGAGGCCTCATGTGTTCTCTGGAATTTTCGGTCAAACCATTCCTGAGCTGTGGTTTATGTGTCACACCCAAACAGCACTGCTCTGAAAAACAGTTTTCTTCTAGCAATCAAGCAGTCCAGGTGAAATAAGGGAAGCTGGGAGAATGGATATTTACTCTGAGTTCTAGATCAGGCTTTTGACATGCTTCATCTTCTAAACATTGTCTATAGCTCAACCATATTTACAGCCAAATACCAGCAGCAGCAATTTCAGAGGTTACTGGTGATCTACAGAGTGCAGTGGGATAATCACCAAGATGAGACATTCCTCTCAGCACAGACATCTGGGTAGTACTGCTACACTGCTACTCCTAAAGTGGCTGTGCAAGTGATTTCTCTTAATAATCTACTAAGTGCTTTGGAATCTTCCTGAATAACTGGATTCCTAGAGCCCGTGCATTCCTTTTATTGTTACTCATCTGTTTGAGCACTGGCACACAGAAATTGGGTTTATTTGTGCTTATTTGGGTTTGAAATAATATATAATTAGTACAGCTATAGATCTCAATCCTGTCATGGGGAGCAAAACACTGTTGTATTCATATGTTATAAAAGATGTTATTTTATATGTTATAAAATATATCAGCCAAAAGTATGCATCCAACAGCACCCCACCACAGACAACAAATTCCTCTAGTCCTTTAAGAATGCAGGGGGGCACTGAGTTCTATATTTGTTTGGGGTTTTTTGGGGGTTTTTTTGTTTGTTTTGTTTGCTTTTTTTGGCTTCTTTTTGTTTGTTTTATCGTTTTTCGTTTTATAGAAAAGCACCTGTCTCACATGCAATATGTCAGGAGAGCTCCTGTCTCTCATCTGCACAGCCAGTTACTCAGTCTCTTCATATATTCACCTGTTTGGACATGGGATGCAGTTTCACAAATTCCTTCCTTAAAATGAGGCTCACATTAAACATATTTTCCCTAAACTGTGATTATCTCCTCTGTGTAGTTAACAGCAAACAGTGCAGTATGAGTATATGAGTTTGAATATAATTATCCATAATTTGTTGAGCACTGATGGCATCCATCATTCTTCTGGCAGGAGCAAACTTGATCCCCACACCACAAAGATTACCAACAAAGTCAAGAAAATTTATAAGCAGTACATAAAATATGAGCACTACCTAACTCCCCAATAATATCTGTGGTGAATTTGGACCCCTATTTAGGCTAATTTCCTAATTTAGGTCAAAAAAGCCTCAAATGCTAGAGAAATTCAAATTTAGATCCAGAATTAATTTATAATAGCATTTAAAATACATGAAGCCTGGGAGATTCAGTGAGGAGGAAGAAGTCTGTCAAGATAACTAAATGTTATCAGTGTATGCTGAAAATTTTGAGACAACAAAATTTGAGACAGCAGTAATTGTTTTTTTCTTTGTTTTTAAAAGCAGAGGTAAGGATTATACAAATATGCAATTTTACTCTTTTCTGCACTTGTGTGTCTATACCTATACAGCCACTTAACATTTTAGATTCATGTTGCAAGTCATATAGTGATTTTATTTTTTGGTGGGGCATTGTATAATTCTGGCCCCAGAAACCTCTTCACCAATGATTTTAAACTTCCAAGCACTGTCCCAATGCAAATAAATACACAGAGAGAAAAGATAAAGCTGTGAGTGCAAAAGGCAGCATATAAATCTCATTAAAAGAAACAGAAACTGTTTTAGTCTAAATTTAATCTAAATTTTCAGCAGATGCCAAGATTCCTCTTCTCCTTTCTTGTTTGGTGCTTTAGTGGTTTCAGGGATCCCAAGGGGTGCAAAATGTTATTTAATGTCTGTATATAAAAAGGAATGTGGTGCATTATAAAAGCCCCATGGATGTGGCACTGAGGATCATGGTTTAATGGTGGTCTTGGCAGTGCTGGGTCATTGGTTGGACATGATGATCTTAAAGATCTCTTCCAAGCTAAATGATTTTATGAGTCTCTGCACAGCTGTGACTTTCTCAAACCCAGTTTTTGTGGGTGCATTTTTACTAGGTTAGATATCAATGGATCAATCTGTTTGCATGAGACCACAAAGATTATCTGCACCCAACCTACCACAGAAGAAAAAAGTTTATGTTGAACTAAGAGTTAATCTAAAAAGCCAGGAAAGTCTCCTTCATTTCAGGGAGGAAATAAAAAGAAATTTCTCATCAAATTTGTACCCTCTGAAGGACATTGACATCTCTTTCAGAAAATCATAGCTCACTTTTGGTGTGTAAATATTTTCACTTTTAGACTTGCACTTGACTTAAAAAGCTGGGGTTTTGTCCTTTCAAACAAGCACCTCAAGGAATGAGGGAGTGGAAATTAAGACACAGAAAAGAGGTGAAAGAAAGACAATTTTTCCACTAAGACACAAACTCATCATGGCTCAACTTTTTTTTTTTTTTTTTTAAACAGCTTCTCATCTGCATGAAGTAACATAGTTTATTACCATCAGTAAACAGGAGTCATTGCCTTAATAACTGGTGAACCAGCAAGTCTGTAAGGCATCCAAGTCCTCTCCCAATCTCCATTTTAACAAAATCTTAGTAGATTAATAATAATGCCTGGGGATTCTGACCTAAGCTTCATTCAATCCTACAAAATTTAAATTCAATATGCAATTCAGTGGGAAATAAGTTTGCAAGATGTCACACAATTTTCAGTTTGTGTTTCAAGAAACAAGGAGCAAAAGGTAGAAGGTGAAAAACGCATCATGTAGTTTCTCTTTCTCACTTTTGCACAACAAAAAGGTGAGAATTTGAGACAGGTGTTAGTAGTCTCAAACAATTTTGTGAGCAGGTCTTGTGGGGTCTGACTCTTCAACAACCAAGAAGGTACACGGATCATTTCTAGAGTCATTTTCTCAGTTACTTTGGCTAGAAGGAATGGTTTCTTGATGCTGGGAGGTTTTCTGTGTATTACTCTGGAGTACCTAAATTTTAAACTGGACAGGGCTCAGAAACATCAATAAAATGAAATGGATGTTTTTCCTTACCTCCTTAATTTCACACCTCCCAAAGCATCATTCAGGTTTTAGGTGAAGGGTTGAGTCGTGTCGCCTCCATCAGCACTTCTGTAGATCTGCTTTAATGCTTCTGCAAACCGTTTCTCTTTCCACCAGAAATCGAGCACAGGCTTGTGAGAGTTAAAACCATGCTGCTCCTCAAAAGAACTGTGTGGCTGGAAAGTAATTATCCTGAGAAAGCTGTTCTGGGTGGACAAAGCCAAGCAGACTGCTTAAGAGTGTGACAAAATGCTAAATTGAGCTGAGCTGTCTAGAGACAGTATAAAATTTCTTCTTGGGATGTTCAGTTTCAAGACCTTATTACTGTAACTTGTCAGTGACTGTATGTCACGATCATGAGTTACTCCATTTCAGTGTGTATTTATTTTCTGTTAATGTTATAACTTAGGAAATTCAAAAGGATGGAAAGGGTACTTGGTTCTATCCCTAAATGTCAACCATGTAAGTGCTTTGACTTTTATTTTCTATTTGCTTTGGTCAGTGTAAATTTCTATGGGTTTTGCTGGTTGGGGGAAGGGGATTTGGAGACGTGCAGTTCTTGGTTATTAATATTTGACTTTGTTAGTGCTATCTGTTTACCGTATGGCTTCTGGAAAAAGATGGGAAATATTAACTGGTGAGTCCTTAAAATGCACGATGTGCGGGCACACTCCTTGTGTCCGCACATCCTTTGCATTGCTGCTGCATTTAGTCAATTTAGTGATTGACCATGCAGGGGGTTTGATATTGGTTTTTGATACTACTTTGCTTTCACTTCATTGTTTCACCCTTTTTTACTTTTAATACATTTGGATGGTTGAGTTTGAGTGAATTCCATACGCTTTATACAGGCTGGTTTTTCTCCTTATTTCTGGAATAGAAAAGATGAAGGCTGTTTTTAGCCGCTGTTTACATTCACAAAGCTGGATCCTGCACATAAATGAGTTTTTATACAAATGCCTGGGATTTTATACAAATCCCATTCCTCTTTTTGCTTAGAACGAGTTACAAGGCAGCTGCCTCCTAAAGCAGAAAAGGCTGTTGTTAAGAAAGCAATAATAGGCCAGGCTTAAGATCCTTAGCCGGGCTCTTTCATTTTGGGACTTTTACCAAAGGCTGAGAGGAACCCAAAGAAAATATCAAATATCCACTAATATCAAGGGCCCAGTACTCATACTTGACAGGGTATGAAATTTGTTTCTATAGGAAATCACCTTATTTTACAGAAAATTGAAGCTGTGTGAAGGTTTTATTTTTCCTTTTCTTTTCCCCAAACTGTACATGAAAACTTTCGGGGGTTGGAGGTGATGGCATATTGTACTGTGAAAAATTGGTTTATGCTCAAATGCCTTTTGCGGTCACAACACGATTCCTCACCTCTTCTTGCATGAAAAGGCAAGAGTCAGAGGGCGCTTCTCCTCTGGGTCTTTTTCCTGAGATCATTTATTCTTTCCAAAACCAGATCCCGGTCCCATCCGATGGAGCAGGGCTGTCACGGCCCGGGTGCTGTCCTGCAGAGTGATTCCAAACAAGCTACTTCCCTTGTTTTCTTTATTTTTCCTTCTAAAAAGTGATTTAGAAGGAAGAGGACGTGGATGTCAGTGAGATTCGCTGAAATTCCTTGAAATGCTGCTGTGACTTTCATTATCCCCTGGCTGCTGAGGAGGTTGTGCAGTTGTGCTGGGAAGCCACTGGGTGTCAGCAGGAATGTGAGAGGAAGGCAGGGACTCCGGCTTTCCCTCTCCATAAAACAGCACTTCGCACCACATCCCCAGGAATTCCCGGAAGGAAATGCCTGCCAGAACTTCTGCACCCTGGAAAATGAGCAGGAGAGTGGCTCCTGAGTAAATCAGCTCAGCCTGAAGAGCAAGAGTGTCTTAGTGCTTCTCCTTCATCCTCCAGCTCTGAAAGCTGAGTGTTAGGAGAAAGTTTGAGGACCAGTTTTTTTTGCTGGGATCCAAAAAGCAGATTTTGGTCCTGCAGGCCAAAACTTAGAGTTACATACAGGGTTTGATTTGAAACCTTGGAAAAGGCTTCCAGACTTGGATGCTAGAAGCGAGATTGTGGATTTGCAGTCAAAGCAGAGACATGTTCAGCTGGATAAAGTTCAGAGTTTAGGGTTTAAGATATAAAAAAAACCAGACGTAGTTATAAAGGTAATAAGGAGTTTTAGAGTGTAGCACAGTAGGCCAGCATGTCATAATATAATAGGCTGTTGAAGCCTGCATCATGGCAAAACATGTAAGATAACATGATTAGTGATTGGTTAAAAGCATAAATATCCTATTTGGCCGTGTTCTATCGGTTAATAACTCTTTTAAAGATCTTGTAGTTAGAGGTCTTGTGACCTTCTGACCATGTGATGAAGACTGTGAGGTGGACTCATCCTGCCTATGTAGAAGATCAGAAATCAAAAATCACACCATCTAAAGGAACTTGGAGCTCCCATCTCTCATTCACAAAATTCCCCACAGTTTTTAAAAGCAGGCAATGAGCACAACCTGCCTCAGCCAGCTATCAGGACTGCTCAGGATCAGAGTAAAATTATCATTGACAAGACACAAAATGCTTTTAGCACATCTGCTTTTTTCAGCCATTAATACAGAGTTTGTTTATACCGATCATAAAACCAAAGTTTTGCACAGCTTTCACTGATTTTTTCTGTGCATTTCAACAGCACCCACAGATCACATTCTGCTCTATGTAAAAGCTGCTCTGTTATACCACTACAAATCCTCTGTTAATTTGGACCTCAACTTCCCTAAAACTCAAGGACTTTGTGATCCCAAAGAAAAGCAAAATAATTAAGGTCTAAAAGTGTTCTTGCCTCATTGCTGTTATTGATACAATAGTCTGGCTGGTTGCGAGAGACTGAGACAGGCAAAAACTGAGATGCAAATAGTAAACTATCCAAATAGTAGATATCCAAACAGTAAACTCAGAATAAACTCATCTGCTTTTGAAACATGAGCATTAATAAGTTTTGTAGACACATTGTTATGGGTCCCAGTGTATGTCTTCTTTAAATCAGTAATGGAAACAGTAGGAGGAAACGAAGAAGCAGCAGCCACAGACACTTTTGGTTTTTTAGAAGAAGATGCATACATCAGGAAAATTTTGAATATTTTTCTCTAGAGAATTCTAGACTCACTGCTGCTGAGTAACACCTGAGGATCAGAGCCCTGTGAATTGCAAAGTGTCTTGAAGCTGTGCAATCCTCAGTGAGAATGGAGAGCACTCCTCTTATGCACAATGAGGAGTTTACCCTCAGAGATTTTCTCCATGTTTTCTCTGCAAATGACACAGGGATTGTTCCAGAGTGGATGGCTGCTGAAAAAAGGCTCTTCCCCTTGAGAAGTTGGACTTTCAAACCAGTGGAAATGAAGAATTAGCTCATGTGATGCTCTGTGGAGTGGCGTGACTTAAATAAATGCACTTTATTCTTAATGAAGGGAATGCACCGATTTACTCTCTCTTCTCCTTTGCCTCCCTTTTCATTGCCATTTTAAGGTGCAGAAGGGTGTTTTAATTCCACTCCAAATTACTTCTCTAAAATTGTTGGTAATTCTGACAGAAGCACCACACTTTACTCAAGGCACCCAGTGAGCAACAGTGTGAAGGTTACAGAAGAGCACCAGCTATAGTTCTGCTTTCATCTGCATAAAAATTGTCAGCCAGAAGAAAACATTTTTGAACACCAAGTTTTTTTGGACTGAATTTTAATTTAATTTTCATCCACAAGAATTTCTAAATAAGTAACTGTTTGTTTAAAGGGTTTTTTTAAAGATAAAGATACAAACTCAGGGTAATTACTCCAAATGACCGATATTTTGAAATTGTTTTCTAAGTTCTTTATAATACAGAATTTGAGGACTAGCAATCAGAGATTTAGGTTCCATTATTCCAGGTGTTCCACAAGTGAATACACTCTTTGGGCCACAATTGCAAAAGCACATTTATGACAAGATTAAAACCAGACATACATGGAGGCAGCAGGTGGGAAAGTGAGGAAAAAGCATTAAAAAGTGGGGTTTTTTTTGCATAACAGACTTTTCATCACCTCTGCTGAAACTGTCAGATGATAAAGTAGCCAGTGGAGGTTTTAGAGGTACTGGGGGAGGCTGAGGTTTTACCTGAGAGCTTAACAGGTATGTCTGAGGAGCTGCTTCTGTTTCTTTCACACTGCAGAGGAGAAACTACAAGCTGAATTACTCCCACTCCTACCTGCGAGCTTCACTTGTGCACCTTGGCAGTGAGAAGCAAACACTAATAGCAGCTGATGTGAAAGAGCAAAGAGCACAGAACAACCTGAGTTTTACCCACTTCCTCCCTCTCCAGTGCGGTGTTACACCTCTAAGAACTCACAACAGCTCTCCTGTCCCCCAGAGGATAACAGGAAATGGGATGTGCCTGGTTCCTAAGCCAGCTGGCACCCTTTGTGGTGATGGATTTCCAATTCCCCTGGGGCAGCTGACAATTTAGGGGATCAGTAACACCTGTTACTGTGTAAAGTGACAAACTGAGGCTCCTGCCAAAGCGGGAAACCGAGAGTTTGTGCCTGGGGATGCAGGAATTAGACATAAAGGCTGGTGGTACTAAAGGATTGCATGTTTACTAAGTATTTTGCAAGATAATTGCATTTTGTTACTGCTCTTTCCCCCCCAACAAAAGTTAGTTACCCATAACTAAACCAAATTTTTGTCTTATACAAACAAGTTTCCAAATATTTATCAGCGTTTAACCTGTGACAAACGGTCAGAAAAGTTAAATGTTGTATTGCCTTCTTTTAGCTGGAATTCTAATAAAAATACCAGTGAGATACTAATTTAAGTGGTTTTAAAAGCTTGCAGCATTTTGGCATTGTACATTTTATTTTCTTTTTGCTTGGACTGTGAAAGATTAGGCACACCTCCATTAAACAGAGAAAAGTTCACTGGGAGAGATCTTATTGTGGTTCTTTTTTCTATTTGTTCTTCCTGGGGATGACATTCTCAGCTGACATAAACTGGCAGAGCTCTCTGGTTACAGAGCAGAGCTGTGCTGGTCTACAAAGATTCAGAACAAGAAATCTGATAGCTACCAAAAACCTGGGTCTGTTGGGTCTTCCTTAGCAAGGTATCTGTGTATGCACACTCATTTTCTCCTTTTCTTTCTCTTTGAGGTTACCAGGTTATTTCAACTTGACTGTTGCTGTTATCCAACTCACCTTACTAATATTCAATTTACCTAATTAACTGAATTCTTTTATGATATTTGTAAAGCTTGTCCCACTTGCTTACTCTGCTCCCAAAGACTTTCCTTTAGTGTGGCGTGCTGACTTCAGTGTCTATCCAAGCAGGGCATCCTGACTCAAATAAAGTTTAAAGAATAAACTTTTTTTATGTTTGAGGTGCCACAGTGCTCAGCTGTTGCAAGCACCTGTCTCAAGTGAGTGTGTCTGTGTGCACATAAAATCCAGGTTCTTATTTAGGGCAACGCTGACCTGAATGCTCTCATTGGCTGAGCATGACAACATTTGGAAGCTGGGAGAAACCAGTCATTAAGATAAACTTGTTATAGATTGCTCTGAAAAACTTCATCCTCAGCTCTGAGCTGAGCCCCAGCAGAAACCTCATTGTTAGGATCACATAATTGGCTGATCACATTTTTTAGAAGGGTACCATGCAGATTTCACTTTGTGGAAGATGCTTCCCTGTAGCTTTGAGAGGGATCCATTTAAAAGGTGAATGTAAGGGTTGCTGGCACCTAGATCTGATATAACCACTCCTTTTGTATTCACTGGAGTGATTTGAGGATGCAAAGATTGGAAATGTCTGAAACAGGTCAGATGAGTTATGAGCTAAATTTGCCTGTTCCTCTTTATTGAGTAGAAACGGCACTGAGGATGCTCAGCTGAGATGTAAAAATTTATGCTGTGGTCACCTAAGTCTACATGAGGTGAATCTCCCACTCACTGTCTTAAATAAACTCAGCAAAATATCACTGCAGGAGTGTCCTTAACACTGAGCGTGAGCAAACGTGCAGCTCTGAACAGCATCTGTGTTTGCTCAACTTTTCATTTCAGTTTGAGCACTCCACTACATCATCAGCTGAACAAAATAAAAGATTGGCCCTGCAAAGAAGCATATTCCATGGAAACATGCTTGAAAACCAGAAATCTCAACTGATGAAATGGAAAAATGCATCACATTTAAGTTATTATTCTTATGAAAGGAAGAGGTCTCTTTCTTTGGTAGATATGAGAGGGACTGGAAGGAAACATCCACTGTGTTCACAGGATGTGACTACAAAATGTGTGGACTTACCTTTTCAGACTCATTTTCCAAACCCAGGAGAGAGGTCCTGTGGAGCTATGAAGACACTCATGAGTGAAGTACCAAATTTCAAGGGAAAAATTTCTCTGAGTGGCATGGGCCCCATCCTCTGCTCTGGCCACTTCTGCACACATGGACTGGAAGCTGCTACAAAATCAGAAAGGCCACAGTTTTGCCAGCTGTAGTGGAAGGAATGATTGAATTCTCAATCTTCTGTCTAGGACACAACTCTCCAAGAGCACTCTCAGTGGGCAAACAGCAGCATGAGAAAAGTGTGTCACAAATACCTGTCTCACAGAGTGAAAAGGCATGTTATCTGACTCTGAAGTGAATTCCTAGCTATGAAGATGTGAAGGGAGAGGGGAGAAGAAGGTCACTATGTAGTAAAAGACAAACATATCTGATGCATGCAATCAAGCAGGGCCCGTAAATTAATTTTCAGCTCTAAAAACTGACTATCTCCTGGGGAAATTCTATTATCGAAAAACAAGATATATTCCAATTAGGAGAGAGGTCATATAGAGGGCAGGATAGAAAAGAGAAAAGGAAGACCAAAAAAAAGAAAACTTTACATATTAGAGCTCTAAAGGTATGACTGTCACTAAATGGGACAAAGGGGAGGAGGCCGTTAGGAACCTTAATTTGAAATGCCCTTGATTTCTGTCATTTTAAGTTAAAGCCTGCATATTTTAACACAGTGGTGCCTTACAGTATTCTGGCACACTGTGTGCACTGCTACCTGCTGTGGATCTGGACCTTGGATCACTGCTCTGTCTCTCAGCACGACGTGAAACACCGAGGGGTACGATTTCAAAGCAATAAGTGGGGATTTCACTGCGTGGTTCCCACTGAAGTCAATGTAAGATATGTAGCTGAAGCCCTGTGTGATGATTTGAATGTTTCCCGTATCGCTTAGAATTGCCAAAAAAACATTTCTGGTGCTGGAATTTTCCAAGGAGTGCTGTTTGACTTCAAACTTTTTACTTTGTAAATTTTGGGCTTTGATAGGCTTTTGGAAGTAGCCAAATATTGTTATCATCTGTTTTGTGTAGGTGTTGTCAGCTGATCAGCTCATTAGGAAATCTGCTAATTGTTAGTGGAGACAATAGGTATCCGTAGAATGCTTCACTATTTTGCTTAATAGAATTTATACAATCAGCGCACATTTTGGTACCAGGTTTCCTGCCAAGTTTGTCTTGCAAGATTTTACAGTATTTTGGGTCACAGACTAGTACTAAAACCTCCATGCTAATCTGAGACTTTCTAAACTTCTGCAAAGAGAAATTATTATTTGTCATGCAGCCCCTACATCCACCCCAGAATGCATATTTTCAGGTTTTCAAAACTGATTTTCTTCCCCATAGAAAATCAGATATTCTTAAATAAATAAATTTTATATTTCAGCAAAAATAAATTAAAATTCAGTCTATCAACTAAGTGAGAAGCTGTCATCAGCTCTGAGTAATAGTAAAAATATTGAGCAGGTAAGGGCAAAGCAGGAGGCTGAGGTTTTGCACGGGCAGGAAAAACAATTTTTATGTATCTCACTGATGCAAAATTAAAGATGTTAATATGTTCAGATAAAGAGAACTACAGGATCCGTGGAGCAGACTCCACAGAAAGCTGGTACATGGCATTGATGTAAACCTTAATTTTTACACAGAAAATAATAAAATTACTATCAGTATTGGACGAAAGTAACATGCTGAGTGAGCTGAGGAACTTCCTTCCCTTTAGGCTGGAACACAAGAGCAACGTGGCTTTTAGACAGGAGTGGGAAGACTTTCCTACCAGTGCTGTAGACATGTTTGTGGCTGAAGGCAGGACTGCTGTGGCTTGCTCTGCTTTAAACTGGTTCAATTTCCTGCTTTCCCTGCTGAACCCAGCTTAATAACAGGAGCAAAACACTAGAGAATGTTGCTGACAATTTTGGGAGACCTGAGCAGTATGGAACAAGATTAGAACCACACCTAGAACAAAAAAACACCAAAAAATAAAAGAGTGAGCAAGTGGAAGTACAAGGCTTTTAGAAGCCAAAAAATCCCCAGCTGCTCTGTGTGCTCTGCACCAAACATGACAAAGAGAAGGAACAGACTGTGAAGCACAAATGTGAGGCAGCAACAAGGCAGAGAAACGCAGTCATTAGAGCTGGAAAGGTGATTAATGATACCCTGCAAGCGTGCAACACCTGGCGAGGCCTGAAATGCTGTGTGTAATTCAGGTCATCCCGGTACAAGAAATATGAATGCAAATTGGAGCTGATAGAACAAAGCACCAGCAGGTTGGTCAGGAGAAGGGAGACCCTGCCTCATAAGAGGAAATTAAAAATGCTCTGAGAAGCTGGGTGTCTGTGCTCCAAGCTGCTCTGCAGCACAGCAGCACAGCTCAGAACACGAGCTAACATGTCCTAAGGCCATGAGGGTGGGTGTAATAGGCTGAGCCTATTGCAGTAGTTGGACACTTTTCAATTACCTTGACAGGTGAGAACAGAAGTTCCCCAAAATCTTGAACTCGGCTTGTCTAACACTGTGGGTAAAGGATGAGAATATTTTTATGGATATTGTAAAAGGATGAATGTCAAAGAGCTAGAGGAGCTAAAGCTCTTAAGATTCAGTGTTCTGGTGAGAGGTTAAATTTATAAAAAAAGTTACTAACGGCCCCTGGAAAAACTTCAGCTGAAAAATTACAAGAATCTTTCTTAAAACCAGGTAGGAGTTGCTGAAGCAGGTTCCAGTAAAAGTAATGGAGTGCAACTAACTTGAAAAGCTTCAGAAATTGAGTATCTAATCCCATATGACTTTGGATGCATCAGAAGAAGATTCTATAAGCACGTATCTGGAGATCAAGGCAGTCATACACAGTCCTACCTACGTAGGTGGGAAAAGCTACAAATCTTTTTCTCCAATTTAAGTAAATTTTCCTTTATATAGACATTATCTTTTGTTAAAATCAATCTAACAAACCAGCAGCCCAGGAAAAGTGGAGGCCCTTTTTAGTTTTATCTCTTAGATGGAAGTGACTGATGGGCAGTTTTCAGCAAACCAGCGTTTGAACAATGGAAGGTATTCCACCAGAGAGTGTTGACACACGCTGCTTTCCTGGCAGTAGATGTAATGCTAATTCCTACAGCTGTTTTGAAACAAATATGAAGGGAGTAATGGGAAAAAGCAGCAGCGTGCAGCAGATGCTAAGCCTACCCTTGCAGCCTCTGCAGCAAAGAAAAATCTTGTAAGGAGGGTCAATCCTTACACGTTGCAATTGTAAAACAGTCTGTTCCCCTTATTCAGGGAAGGAAGGAATGATCCCTGATCAAAGCATGGAACAAGGGTCAGATTCAGTCACAGCAGAAGGCAGACACCTCAGTCACTCTTCTATGTATCTGGCAGGACCTGTCCCATTCCTCATTTTCTGAGCGCTCCTGCTAGATTGGCTCCATTCTTCAGTTAAATGGCTTCACTGATTAGAGCATTCATATGGGAAATGTGGGTTCAATTCTTTTCTCTCGCTGAGCATAAACAAGCCTGCATCTTCCAGGGGCAAACTCCAACCATTATGCTAACAGGTACTCGGGAATTGCGATCGTGCTCAGTCCTTCTTGTTGAAGCTTTGTATGGAATAATAAACATACATTAGACCAAGGGGGAAAACCAGCCTTGAGGAAGGATTTGTAGCCAATGGGGAGCAGGCTTGCACCAGTCTAGGTGCAGCTACACACGCGTGTTGGTTTGTAGTCACACTGTGATGAGTATTTCCTGGAGCAGGGAGTAGCCCTTGGGTTTCTCCACTTCCCAACAGAGAACAGAGTTCTGCCAGTCCTTGTGTTTTCCATCCCCCCACTCCCCTTTTTTTTTTGTTACCTTCAGTTCTCATTCATGACAGGCAGAGTGGGATGGATGGGCCAGTGAGAGATGCACCCAGCAACACCCATCTGGGCTGGGAGGTTCATGGAGAGCCCCTGGTTCACACTCTTTTTTGTTACAAAGCAGAAATGAAATCTTTCACTGCCCAGTTTAATTCCTCTGGGCATTTATCAATGTGATGGAAGAAAAGAGGCAGAAGTGGCTTTTTCCTTCACCATGGGTTATGAGGTGTGGTGGACTTGAGTGTATATATATATATATATATGAGTGTATATATATATGTGTGTGTGTGTGTATATATATGTATATACATACATGTATATTTAACAAGGCGGCTCAGGCATGGCAGAGAATCAGGGTTTGACACTTCTATGCCCACAGCTGTTTGGATGACCCAGCTTTCTTTACACTCACTGTAAATATACTTTCCTGGATCTCTTTTAGGACCCAGTTACCCCCATTTTAAGCAGCCTGCCCTCCAGTTGGGGTTGTACATTCCTGCAGCAGGTGTTTGAGGCTGAAGGTGCTGGAAACAACCAGCACTGTGATCTGTTGTGAATTTAGCTCTTAATGAGGGCTGTAGATCTAGTCCTAGGCACATATCCCATTTTGAAAATGTTCTAAGAGATTGAATAGTAAGTCAGTAGTTATCAGTTAATTACTGAATTGTGAAAAATGTCAGAGCAGATGAAAAAATACTCACACAAAACCAATGTATTCATCTCAACAGCTACATTTGCCTGATAATGCAGTTCAAAATTATTTATTTAGCCTCATATTTGCACCGTAGAGCAATAATAAATGTTGTGAAGTATTTTTTAATAAAGAATCAATCTTGTTACATTTTGTAAAAAGTCAAGAAGTTGCAATAATGTGAGGCCTTCCAAAATACTGTAGCTGCTATTAAATATTTCCTGAGAAATGGTAAAGAAACCATTGTTTTTTATGTCAGCTTTATGGGATATGTGGATAGGTAAAAAGCAACTTAGTGAGCTTTTACTGTATTGCTTACAGATTCCAGGCATATAATTCACAGGATCCGAGGATAGATTTGCATATGTTTGTCTTATTACATAAACTGAACAGAGATTTCTTGTAGATATCAAACAAAACCTGCTTGAAATATATTCCTATGGCTGCCAAAAGGGGGTTTGTAATGTGCTGCTAGATAAAACTTGTCAGCGGTAAACAAAATTCAAGAAAACCCCAACAAATTTGCAGAAAAGAGATTTGAAGGCGCACTCTCTCTGTTGCAGTTACACTTTACTGTTTTGTGGACTTGCTGATGGGTATTTTCTTAGCAGCTGGTTCAGGGAGACCTGCCCTGACCATCCTCTCTGACTCGCAGTGTGACCAAACACTTTATCAAATCAGGACAGGTGGCCTGAGATGTGAACTTGTCAACAGGAAGAAAATGCAGGAGGACAGAGCATCTCTGCTGTGGCAGTGCTGCAGCAAGGATGTTTGACAACGGGCAGAGGATCCTTTCCCACCTCAGCTTTGTAAGGCAGAGCTGTAAGCCATCCCTCCGTGACATATTGTGTTCACAGAGACAATAACAGACACGGCTTCAAAGAGGTGTCGTGATTCCATTCACTGAATTTAAAGAAGCAAGGAGAGAAAGCCCTCAGACTGGAAAGAGGAAAATTGAGCAGGAGTTAACTGTGATACTGGGATTTTTTAATGCAGTGAGGTAAGAGGCTGGAGTTGCCCACAAATCACACCATGTTGAGAAACATGGGGGTTGTCATCACTGATCAGACAAGTACTCTAACTTCTGCCTCCAGCTGTGACCAATACCTGATGCTGGGATAAAAAAGCCCCACAACACATTTAGCTCAACTGAGTAGAGGGAAACAATTGAACCTGGCTGTTAGAGCCCAGAGTGAGAGGCCAGAATTCCCTTATTTATCTGCACTGCCAGAGTTACATTGGCTGAGTGCAATATGACATTTTTTCATATCCAACCCTTCCTGTTGAAGTCGGTGGGAATGTTGAGTGCACATGAACTGCAATGATCATAAAATTAGTCAGACTGATTAAAAATCCACTCACAACATTTTAAACTCCATGACCATCTGTTGAAATGCATTCCACATGCCAACTAGGGAAAACTGAATTAAAAAAAAAAAAAACAAAAAAACCACCAAATTAAAATAAAACCCAAAAATCCAGTCTTTACTAATTCCAGCCAGAGAACTGAAATTTTGAGCTTAACCACAGCTACAGGAGGTACGGATGGCAAGTGGAATGATGGAGAGAGCAGGAGACACAAGAAAATCTGATGCCTAAGTATCATTTCAAAGAACATTTCTTTCAGCTACAGGTCAGCATAAATAACCTCTGAACCATCCTTCATCCCCCCATTACCACACACTGTCCCTCCTAAATGCTCATGCAACTGTTTGGGTTTGGTTTTGGGTTATTTACAGTCTGAAGAATCCTCTGACCCAGTTCAGAAGTAGCCCCAGAAATAGGGAGTGGTAGGGAAAGCATGAGGGAGAGATCAAATGGCCTGAGGGCCTGTGAGGTTTTAGTGACCTTGACTTTTCTGAGTCCTTAAAGAATTCAGACCCTCATCGTGCTTAGGAATGGTCAAATGCAGTTGAGAGTATGCATTTATCTTTGGTTGTTTAGCAAACGATTGTGGGGACAAACAGGAGCCCCTGCTGTGCCCCCACACCAGTGGTTACAAAACTGGGCTGTGCTGCCTCTGTGGTGAGGGGTCAACTTCAGTGAGGGTGTCAGAGACTGCTGCACCTCTTTCCTCAGGGCAGCTGCCAATCAGCTTTTCTGTTAGCTCTTTATATCACCGTTTTACTTGTTTATGTTACGGTATTAGGGTTTTTTTTCTGTTTGTTAATTATTTGATTAAATCTCCTTTGCAAATGTTTTGTTTTTAAATAAAATATAGAAAAAGAAGAGCTTACCTATGCGGCTCTGAGAGGCCAGCTCTATCAATGTGTTACCAGGTGTGTTAGCATCTGGGATACTTTTGTTTCCTGAGGAGAGTCCTGCAAAAAAATAAAAGTGATTATCACCTTGAGACTTCTAAATAAACCAGTATGAGGAATCACATAGGCCAGCAAGGTGAATTGATTACTTCATACATATGAATAATTTTTTTGTTCTCCTTACCATATCCTCTAAGCTCCACAGACACAGAGTACAGGAATTTCCTTTAGAACAATCTACAAGTGTTGTTACACATCAAAACATGGTAGATGGAATCTGAGATACTTGTACGCCCCAAAGCTCTTCTCCTTGAGGTATGTCAAGATCTCTAATTAAAATACTTATCCTTGTAACACCTACAGAAGCCAGGAAGGCACAGTTATGGCTGAGCACAGATGGGAAAATGTGATAGGTAAGGTTAGCTCCAAGGAAAACATTTGTTCTTCTGATGTAGACAGTAAGTTCCTGAGTTCACAAATCCTCTGTAGACTCCAGTTTGGTGTGTGGGGAAATTTAGCAAGCTGTGGCTTCACTCATGTCTATTACTGGATTTATTTTTACTTAGCTTTTACGAAGTGAAAATATATAAAAATGTATATAAAAAGATTTTACAAATCTGAAGTTTTATCATTGACTGAAACAAAGCTTTCTCCTCTCTGCTGAGCTGAATGTGGCAGCTCAAGTGAAGATCTCCTCTCAGAGAAATCCACCAAGGCTCACTGAGCAGAAGCCCCAGGGATCACCTTCCAACCTGTATGTGCCAAGAATCCCTGACCCACGAGGATAATATTGAGTGTAGAACACATCATCTGGTCACCTGAATGATGGAGTTACGGTATTAGGGGCTGGGAGGGTTGTCACCATCACTATTTTTTTATTTAAGTGTCTCAGTGACTGTGACAATCTAGAAGGTGTGAAAACTGGAGTTGTCCTCATCAGCTCAAGAAAATTCAAACCCACATCACCCATGCCCTGTTACAAAATGTAATGTAAATTTCTCATGTTCATGCACTGCAGCTCTCTTACCTTGGGTTCTTGAAGCAAGGGTTCCTCAGTCTGGTAAATAATATTGGAAAAAAAACCCCAAAACTCTCTAAAAGTTAAATGGTCAATCTGTTAATTAAAAAAAAAGAAAAGGACAAAAAATATATAATACCTCTTTGTGCCAGATAATTTCACTGTGAAATAGGATTCATGCCAGCATAAACTCATGTAAAGTGTACACTTGAATGCAGGTAGGATAGTGAGAATCTAACATCCTTTTTTTCAGAAAGATTTTTTGTACTTGTTATTCTTTTATTATAGTATTAAATAGTTATGGAAACTTATCATATTTGTAGAAAATTCTGGTTTAGGAACATAACTGTTATTGCATTCATGGCTGAAAGGAGTAAATTTCAAAGATCAGTGTAGGATATTATGAATAATCAAAGTTCTAGATGTTTTTGCCTGGAATACAGAGTTAAAGTACAGGATAGATATCTGCTGTGGAGTGGAATACCTCATGGCAGAATTAATATTTGTTGCACTTTAAAAGGAGGTTCAAATTTTCCATAAGCTTCTCATTGCATTAATTTAAAATAAGAATAGTTCCACTTTAAAATTAATGACATTTTCCCAACATTTTTTTTTTCCCCTGTGGGAAATTTATGTTTTCAACAAGATGAATCTTTGAGTAATATTTTTTTCTCAGTATCAAAAATGCAGTTTTTCTTTTCAGGTAAAAATACTGATCTATACCATAACAGAACTTCAACTGAAATGTAGTCTTTTCCCATCACATGTAATAATATGGAATTCTTATTAGGATGCGTTACCTAAGAAGGGAACTTGGACATTACAGCAAATATTGTCTGAAAAGAAAGTTGGACTCTCAATTAAAAGTGTTGGAAAGGAATTCAACTGTGAGGGACTGCAGTGGCATTTCTAAATAAAAATATTCTGACTTTATTCTGTATGTTTTATTTTCATTAGTTAAAAACAAAGCAAACCAACCCTTTTGGGCAAGTATCAACCATCTGTATATTTTTATTTTCATGGATTAAAAACAAAGCAGAGCAACAAAACCTTTTTGGGCAAGAGTTAACAAACTGTATGCATGTATTTATTTTCACTGAAATTTTCTGTGAAGTTAAAATTTGACCCACTCTTTGCATACTTGAAACCCAGAAGAAAAATCAGTGTTTGAGTTCCTTCTAGATAAATACACATTAATAAATTCAATTCAAAGTTCCTCTGGCTGAGAAAGGTGGTAAGAAAGAGGTGAGTAAATGCACTAAAGCAATGGAAATAGATATTTCATCTGAAGGGAAATTTAAGCATTGTGTGGGATTGTTATGTAACAAGATAGAAAGGACTGAGGCTTTTTTGCAGCTGAAGAAAATGAGCTTTGCAGGTTTTCCAAGGTCAAATTCGCTGCTGGATGAAAGGTTCTTTATAGAGGTGGGAAAAAGCAGATTAACACAACAGCGATGCTTTGGCAAAGGAGGACTTTGATGCCACCATTGTGATGGAATGTTGGGATGTCATCCAAGTCCTTACTTACCCTGAGGACACCAGTGCTGCAGCAAAGCGACGGGATAACTCCAGGAGGCCTGCAGGAATTACACCTGTAAAGCAAAACACGAGGGAACTTCTCAGGGACAGGCCCATGGAACTTCAGCACAGAGCTTAAAAACCACTGGAAATAAGGCAGCAGTTCCCAGGAGGGGAATGGCAAAGAGCACACATTCAAGAACCCTTCCACAGCTTTCATTTACATATTTTGCTTTTGTGGGTTGACTAAGAGCGATGCCCTGCATTGGACGATGCTTTCTGGAATCTTCAGGAAGGTACTTCTGTGTTCTCATGCAATTATTGACATTCACAGAGGGCATGAGGAGAACCTTTATCAAAATGCAGCGGGGATGCAGCCCAGGGACTCTTTAAGGAGACTGTAAGGCTCCATAAGCAATTAAAGAGGGTTTTTAGGAGGGCTTGACAGATTGCAGTCTGGTGGCACTACTGTTACTTTCTCACTTACAAGCTGGCTTGATCTGATTAACAACAAAGGACTGGAACAGCCCAAAACCAACACTGAAATATGTCTCAGAAATCATGGAGTTTTAGAAGGTTTCTTTTTTTTATTTTTTTTTTTTAATTAAAAAATTAGGGAAGTAAAAGGTTTCACAGACTTAAGTGAAACACAAAGTCATAATTCATTTATCCCTATAGGGTGAGCTAGCTGAGATCAGCAGCCTGGACCCTACTCCATGGTTTCCACCAGAATGATTTCCATTAAAATAAGGTCTCTCTACATAAAATGTTGCAAGTAATCATGGCTTCAATGGCATATCCCATAGAAGGAAACTTGAAGTGCCAGTGCCATGGGAAGAAACCCAATGGGGCACACAGAACTTTTCTACCAATAGGAAATATTTTGTGCAATGGTAAGAGAAGTTTTTGCGTTGGTCAGACTAGNAATGTAGCAAAAATAAAAAAAAAAAAAAAAAAATTATTTGTAGACTGTTTGTTTTTTTTGTTTTGTTTTGTTGTTTTGGTTCGGTTTTTTTTTTTAGGGAATAACTAAAAAATATTAAGCCTGGTGTTGTTTTAATGGAATCCAATTTTGAGGTAGAACACTTAATATAAGTTGCATGCATTATGAAAGAAGCCAAATAAAAATACATGGTACTCCCAGGTATGTAAACCAAGAAAAATTAAAAGACAATTTGCATATGCATCTTTGTCATCTGCAGAGTCAAGTCTGAACCTGCCCCCAGCACAAGAAACTGAAGTTCTGTCATTAAATTCAATGAGTGTGGATGTAACCCCTTTAGATCTTACAGCCAACATGTATATTTTAATAGATATAAATTCACACCATCCACTGGTTAGAAATCACCTTTTCTCTGTATAGATTTACTGTCTGATGCTGATCAACTTTATATAGATGAAAACCAATGACCTAGAAGCAGAAGAGCTTTACCAGTTTAATATTTCCTCGGGCTACTTGCAATAACTACTAAAGTAGAAAACAAATAGATAACAAGAAATACAAGATCAAGAAACTGATTAAACAGGGCAATATGTTTGTGTTTAAGCAGGCTCAGCAGCCTCCTAGGAATAACTGAACAGATTCTCCCTTTGGGAAAAGTGGACAGCGCCACAGCCAGTTTGTGACAAGAGCCACAGGAGAGGAAGAGATTTGAAATATCAAACAGAAGAGCATTAATAAAGAAATAAAGGGCCACAGAAACATCAAGATGTTAAGGTGCTGACAGCATTAATAAAAATCCCCAGGTTAAAATTGAGTGGTTAAGATGATCATCAGAACAAAAGTTCTGTGCAATGCATAGAGAGTGGCTTTAAGGCAAGTCTTCAGGTGTATGAATGGAACATTTCTAGATAGGAGCAAGATTTGGGCACAGTGCTCATATTAGCTAAAAAAACCTTCACAAGGCTTTACTGGAAGGCCTTCAACTTGCAGCACAGAGCCACTGCTTCTATACATATTTGCCTTTGAAAAAACATTGCAAATATCCACTGAGAGAAGATTGTTACCTCTGATCTGCAGAAAGCAGAGCAGAATGGGAGGAAAATCAGAAGGAACAAGGTGCTCAGATACTCACAGAGCAAGTCCAGATGGTGCTGCTGGCCATGCACTCCTAAAAAATAAAAAAAAGGTCAGTTTTATTAAGGTCAGTATTAATTAAACATTAATATCCTAACCAGTTTCCCAATCTTCAAATGAAATTAAGGAAAGAGAATCTCTTACACAAAGAGATCATAACATTTAAAACAATAAGTAAGCAAGCCCTGACATAATAGAGGATTTTCTGCTGCTCTTTTATTGCAACCCTGGTCAGTCAAATATAGATGGAAGTGAGATAGAAAAGCACACATAAACCAAGGAAATTTAATCTGAAATTGATATAAAAAATGAAAAAGCAACTCTGAAGAAGATGTTGATCTTTTTTTTGCATAAGTTTTAAGATGATTTTCAGGGTGGTTTAACTTGAATTTTTGATAAAATTATTGCTTATCTTCTTTTTATCACGTAATTAAAGCTTTATTTTCAGTAAAAACCTGAACAGCTATTTCAATAAAAAAGTTGACAAAAAATATCGTGGCAGATTTCACAACAAGAATTTTGGAAAAGATGGGAATTCTGTATATAAATATATTCAGTTTTGAAAATGGTTCAGGCTAATTGTTTTGCAATAAGAACATGCAGTTTTTACTGCTTTTATTTTATTGGAAGAACTTCAGACTATTTCAGAATTTGGATCTATATTTGCACTTTTGAAATTCAAGACAGCTGTCACTTTCATATAAAAAGCCCACCCTCCTCTACTGAGAACTTAACAGTTTTTTAGAGTGAAATAATAGAAGCATGAGAAACGTTTGCGTAGGCACACCATACTTTCTCCTTGTATCTGCCATGATTTTATACATTTAAATGTACCCAATATTGATAATTTTGTGCTTGCTGGGTTTGGTTACAACCCTAACATAACTGAAACAGCCAGAAATCCTGCTGAAGTCAATGAGAACTTTGCTTCCATGACCTGAAGCTTCAAATTTTTACCATGTTACTGGCAGAAAAAAAAAAAATACAAACCCCAAACCAGTTCATCGTGAAGATAAAAAGAAAAATTAATTTTTGATTCTTAAGTATCTATATGCAAATCAAGTAAAAATTATATAAAAATTAAAATTTCAATTAATGGACTTAAAAAGGAACAGCATCCTGGACTGGCATACAGTTGGACATTTAAGAAAGGAGTGGTGTCTAACATGTATTAAAGCTATAAAAAGAGTTGTTGCTGGAGAAAATAATCTTTTCTCATGGTGATGATTCCCTGTTTAATATCTATTTAATCTGTCACATTGCACAGCCATTTCCAGACTGCCAAATTATTACAGCCTACCCCACCTACCCCAAGTTTGCTACTGCTGTACACCCATCATGCCCTCACACAAAGGAAAAACTTAATGCAAAACAATATAGAAATAAACCCTCTTTTATCCCATAGAACTTTATTAATTACAAACTGTATTTCCAGCAAGCTCGTGCAAGGTGAGAAAAACCCAAGCCGGGCTTTCATTACTTTTTTTAAAAAATGTTGTTTCGATTTTTTAAAAGGCTGTACACACTTCTGTGTTTTTTGCGAGAATTTTGCCTTTTTTTTGATTGTGATAAAGAAGAAAAAAATCTAAAATTTTCCAAACCCCCAACATGTTACGGAAGTGAGAGGGATGTCCCTGACAAACTGTTTGGATGTGACAGGTCTCCACAGAACGTTCTCTGGCGCTCAGGCCAACCATAAAGAGAATTGATGGTGGCTTCCCCTGCTTCTCTCTTCCAAGCTTTGTCCCTGCCACCTGGTTTTGCCTGGTCAGTGTAGGATTGGTGTCACAGAGAAAAGGCAGTGAATCTCTGAATGTCACCCCAGCAGGGACACAGATTCTCCTCACAGCCCCTCTCCCCATCCTGCAGCCCCGTGTGCCAGGGACTGGGGAAGCAGCTCCTGAAGGGCTTCCCCTGATGAGGATTTGCAGGGCACTGGGGGCTCTCCAGTGACAGAGCCTCAACAGTGGAGACACTGAAAATTTGACAAAGATAATTTGCCGAAGGGAAAATGGTGGGGGGAGAGACAAGCAAGAGTTAGATGAGCCATCCCAGCTGATTTGCAAGAATGTGAGACCTTCACATGAATGTAAAATGTAAACAAATAAACCTTTACACGTAAATGTGGTATTTAATTTACCCTGATCTGGAAGAGATTTAAGCACACATGTAGCTTGACACACATGAGTAGTCCTTTAGGACACGAGCCTGTTAACATTCAACAAACAAAGCTCTTGCAGAGCAATTCACCCACAATGTATTCAAGCCAAATTGAGAAATCTGAAAAAAGAAAACAGCTGAGATATGAATATTTAAAACTTTGCTGCAGCAGTGGACATGTGTAATAACTTTTCAAAGAGATTTTCAGAGGATTTTTTTTTAATACTGTACACGCAGCACTTGTCCTAAATACATATTTACATTATGGACTGGAAAAGCTCTTTTAGAAACTGTTCTGGTCTTCTGGGTAAATAATATTCCTTTAAAAAATTATGAATACATATTTAACTGATAAACTAGAATGGCTCTAATAGGCACATCATAAACAATTTTTTAACTGTCTAGTGAATATGTTTACTGCAGCACAGAAATGAATCCAGATTATTTAAGCTCTGTAATTTATTTTTCAACTGCAGCTCTTTTGCAATATTCAGCCCCTTCCCCACACAAAAATAAAAATTTCTCCTTCCTCCCTTCCTCTCAGTATTGTCCAGTATGAAGATTTGTGGAGGTAACTGTGAAGGGAAACAAGGATTTTTCTGTAAAGAGTATAATTGAAGCTCTGTGTTCCAAACCATCCATCCATAACTGTTGCCTCCTAGACATATGATTTTAAAAACTTGAGATCCAAACTGTTCTGTCAATGATATGGGTGCTCCGCAGAGTTAGAAAAAGGGATTGGAATAATTTTTCTCTCTGACCCCAAATAGAAAATAGGAAATCTTAACTGATCCCAAAGAACATAGTTAAGAACTGAACTAATTTTTAGGAAGCTGTAAAACTTACTGCCAGACAGTGTTGGTTAATCCATGAATATTCAACAGAACAGAGGCAGTTTTGCCTTTTCCTACTGAGAAAATATCTAAATACACAGTTATAAAAATGGTGACTGTTCATAGGAAAAAAAAAATCCTTGAACCAGCTCTTCAGCCCGATTTATTTACTCAGTTTTGTTCAATGTCTGCACTATTTGTAAAGTGTAAAAAAACCCTGGCGAGTTGGTCCAGATATCCACCTTACCTGTGAGCATCTTTGGGCACCACACTTCCATAACTATTTATTACTTTGAATGTAATTTTTAATGTTTTACAAATTGTGTAAAGGTTGATTTTAGAACTTCACTTTGCTTACTTAAAAATATATGGAGGTTTGTAACCCAACAGATACCACTGATCTTAATAACGTGAAATAGAAATAGAAGGTGCTGAGAAGGAACAACAATTTCTCATCTGTAGGACAGATTTCTTAAAGGTCTTGGAGACAAATACTCATTTTCTCAAGATTTTTAACAGCACCACATTTTTAACAGATCTCCAACTTCATTTAGACATTTACAAGGGAGAAAAGGTTTCCAAATATTCCTTAAGCAGAAGTTCCCATAATGATATTTTATAGCCATAGTTTCAAAAGCTCTCAGCATTCAAAGTGCTTCTGGAAATCTGGCCCCAGCTGTGAGCAGTGACCTCTCCTGAAAGTCTGTAGGGATCTGGCATGAAGGCATATGGAACATTGCCTTTAGTTATGGGAATCTTAATTACCAAAAACATATTGACAAATTAGACAGAGCTCAGAGAAGAGAAACAAAAATGTTCAGGGGACCAGAGGAATTTACATATGGGGGCAGATAAAAAGAGATATCTGTGTATGGCTCAGCTATGATATAATTAAGAGAGGATGTATGTTAAGGCTCCACAAGTGTTCCTAATCTTGTGTGGAGAATGGGGAGGAAAAAATTAAATGGGATCTGAGGTTATAACTACAGCTGCAAGTAAAGAAGGAAAAAGATAATCTTCTGGGTCTTCAAAAGAGCACCCTGGCAGTGAGGTCAGGCTCTGAAATGTGGTCTGAAGGGACCAAGTTCCATTGCTAGGGTTGTATGAGAGTTTACCTGTGGGATGCAGCTCTGAGTGCTCCAGAGAAGCCTGTTCAGATTCCACTTTCAAACTAAATGGTAGTTTGGAGTGGTTAAGCTGAGTGGAAGTCTTCTTTGGGCTGAAACAAACCCATCTGAGAAAAAAAAAATATTGTGAGTATCTTTTTCAGAGTAAAAACTTAGTCATTAAGCTATCACTTTTTTAAAGACAATACCGTTATTTAAAGAATTATAATGTATAGCTATTGTGGCCCTGATATCAAAGGAAATAAACATCAGCTCTTGACCATAAATAGCGTTTTAGAACTGTGGGATTAAGAAGAGCAGCCTGTGAGGTCAGGTAAGTCCCGAGCAGCCTGGCTCAGATGAAGTGGTTACCGCGTGATTCGGATACAGACACACCCTTGTAGAGGCAGAAAGTAATTAGTCAATAAATCAATTAGTCAATACAAATAGGTTTATAATATAGACAGTCACTAGTAAGCTTGACTGAGGGATGGAGGGAGTCGGGCAGTCAGGTGAAACAAAATAATCTGGGCAGCAGAGGGACCTGTGCTGGTTCTCTTGCCCCACCCCCTCTTACACCTCACAGGATTTTGTGCTTCCTGAGCAGCCACAGAGCAGACATGGGAGGAATTTTACCTCTGGATGTGCAGAGAGACACAGCACCTTTCACCAAAAATTGTAACCAGCCCCTCAAAAAACCTTAAGGGGTTTGTACCCTTGAGAGCCCAAAGACATCCTTGAGCCACAGAAATGAGGGAACCCTTCTCTGTGGGAGTCTCGTTTCCCTCACTGCCTCACACCTCCCAGAGCAAAGAGAAGGGCTAAAACTGCGTATCTAGAGAAGGGAAAGAAAAATCTATTTTCTGCTTCTAATTCTTGAAACAGAAAGGTTTCCAGGGGTGGTCCCCAAAAGGGCACCTTCCAAGGAGGTCTGATTCTGTATCAGCCTCTCAGGGACCGATCCTGCCTCGAGCAGTGACCCTCAGCACAGGGTGCCTGTGGGCATCAGTGGGGCTCTGCAGGGAAGCTGGAGCTGCGTGCACAACACTCAGGGCAGTGTGCTGGCACCAGCTGTACTGGGACTCACTGAAAACTCCTGCCAAAATCACGTCAGGTTAATGTCTGCATTATGCCTGCTCCACGTGGGAAAGAAGAACAGTCCATCTAATTCAAATTTAGGGTAATTATTTTGTTTAAAAAGTGACTTTGGCCCGGAAGATTCCAAGTTTGGCCTTTTTGAAAGACTGACACATTTTTACCATCTCTGCATCTAGCTCCAAAAAGGGGCTGTGCTGGGCAGAACCATGACACAAGAAAGCAGAGAGGTCAGACAAAATACTCTGATCAGAAAAATCTGAAGCAATTGTGACACTCAGATTTTATCCAGCTCTTCCTCTCCTAGCTTGGCTAATTTTATAATCAATATGAGTAAATCTTCCTCACCAAAATGTAGTCCAAGCCCAGGGAACCAACTTCTGCAGGAGGTCATTGAGTCAGATACTGCAGTTAGATTTAAAAAAGGACTGGATACATTTTATGGCCAAACAACATCTGTAGAGTCATCCAGGCTAAGGTAATGGTGATGAAATTTCATGCTTGAGTGTGTAAAATGATTGCTACATCACTCAGAAAGGATTTTTTTTTTCTTCTCAGGTAGAGGATTACACAATTGAGAAGATGCATTATAAAGAGCTCTCTGAGCTTGGGTTTTTTTAACCTTTCTCCAAAGAGTGAAAGATCAGCTCATGGACCTTGCCGAATAATAACTTAGCTTTCTATTTCTCCTCTTCTTAAACATAATGAGGCTCTTCAATGAGATGTTTCGTTTCAGGACCTCCAAGTTCCTTTCATTTTTTCCCCACTAACCAACCTCATGCAGGTAAAATAACTGAAGCAAATCTTAGCGGCTGCCAAGGTTATTAATTCACCCTCCTGACCTCAGCAGGTGAGAGATGTGAGTTTGCACATGAGCGCAGAGAGGCCTGAGCCTGATATTCGATGCAACAGCTGGTTGCATTTCTCATGCAACTTGCACTTACTGTACATCTGGCTTCATTTAATTATAAAGCAAAACAAACAAAAAAATTTGATCTTCCTTCAGTAGTCAGCAACTTAATGATAATTTTGACCATTTTTTTTCCTCTTTTCATCAGCTCGATTCTGTTTCCAGGACTTAATTGTGGGATGAATTAAGCAGGGACAGAATATGTATCTAGCTGAAGATTTTTGTGATAACTTGAAGCAAATTTAATTCACTGGGAGTACATAGGGGAGGAAACTGTGGGGTGGAACGATTGGTGAAACACTTAAAACCTCATTACCACATATCCCCACTTCACCCTGAGAACTCCCAGCCTGTCCATTTTTGTCCTGGCTCTACTTTCTGTGGGACTTTGAAAAGAAAAGGTTCAAAGAGCAAGACTTTCATGCTCCTCTTTCCCTGTCAAACACTTTCAACTCCTGATTTCAAAGTGCCACTAGCTTGCTGTTCAAAGGCCTGTGGACACATAGGGGGTGAGACAGGAGGAAAAGGTTGCACTACAAAGCCTGCTGCATTCAGAGCAATACCCAGCTCGGAGATACAAATGGTAATATAAACCCAAGTACATACCAATAAAACTGCCAATCTGTGAAGGGAGGGTTGGGAAAAATTCTAAATGGCCTCTTCCTGCCCCCTCTCCCACACTGGCATTGTGTCATTATTGATTTGGATGAAAGCCTAATTTATATTTTGAAGTGCAGCTTTTCCCTCCGTTGCAGCAATGACCAGGGGACTGCAGAATCAGGAGAGAAGCCCAAACCCCAAATATAAGTTAGCTAAGAATACCTAAAGAAGTTCCTACCAACATCTGAAAAACCTGCCTTGCTCTCTTTGAGTATTCATCCACCTCCCCTTCTCTATCTGTATCCTTTTCATCTGCCTGCCCACAAGATTTGGAACACCATTAATTGGTCCTCAGGGAGGCTGACAGGCCTGTGCTTTTATGACTTGATTCTTTGTATTGTACACATGTGGGCATCTCTCAGGAGATAAACAAAGGGAAAACGTGCTGAAAAGGGGGGCAGAATTTGTATAAGACTAAACGCAGAACAAACTGCCTTCCCAATTTGCTGCTAATATCCTAAATTGCATGAATAAATCCACCCCCCTCCTCATCTTCCCTCTCCCCCACACCTGCTTCTCTTAATCTGCTTTTCCTGATCACGACAGGCTCATCTTCTGAGGAATTTCACCTCCCATTTGAAATCAGACAGTCTAACTCTTCTTTTGCAGCCCCTCCACCCCATTCTCGCTCCCCCTTGCCAACAAAAGAGTGAGGTGGTCTTACGGGAAGATAAAAAGAATAGTTGATCATAAGAACTAACCTGGAGCCAACACCTTGGTCTTTCGTCCCTTCAGCGGTTTCTAAACCCTAAGCACCTGCAGCTAATTCTCATGGCTTCCAGCCTTGGTCTTGGATTTGCTGAGAGTGAGAGGCTTTCTGGAAGGGCTTTCACTGCTCAGGAAAAATAAACTTAAAAACTCAGTCACCAACACACCAGCACAAGCTTTAGAGCTCATGTGTGCTGGCGCAGCCAGAAGCCTGTGCTACACAAAGGCACCAATTATTTTTAAAAATGGGTTACTGGCAACTTTGGCTGCTGACCAACAAAATGCCAGAAATCCTACAGAGATTTGGTGTTTACCAACATGGCAGACACGTGATGTTTTTCCCTGAGCTGGACACATGAAAAGGAGTTCTGGATCAAGTCCTCCTCCTGGCCTTGCTTACAGGAGTTTTGATGGAAAGACAAGGGTTTATCATACTTTCAGACCTGAAAACTACTGTGCATTTGTGAAGCAGATTCACAGCTGCAAGGCAGGTGCGTGAGTGCTTTTATATCCACCCCAGCACATCCTAAAAATCTGGTCATTAGTGTCTGTGCCTAGAAGCCAAAACAACACAGGCAGAGCACGGGGCTTGGGAATCAAAATCAACATTTTATTCTATCTTTCTCTCCTCTCTCCCTTAGCCTGCCTGTATTCCAGTGGTTATAAATCTACCAGCCACAGGTGTATATTTGAAAGATTCTGCAGAGGAGGAAACGTGGATCTACATATTCCATGGCTGGGATGGATGCTCTGACTCCAAAAAATCTGTGTAAAATGAGGCCCTTCTCCTATCCACCATATTCTTCAAGGCCAGAAGTGGTTGGTCTGAAGGAAAAGGCCTGGGTAACCACAACAGTGAGTATTGCCAAGGAAGGCACCTGTGAGAAAAGTGGGATTGATCACAGTCTTGCCCTGAAATGTTTTAATTCATTACAATAAGGAGCTCCTAGCTCAACATGTCTATTTATTATCAATTCAAGGCAACTAACTTTTCCTTTCATGCAGGAACAATGTACTGTATACAATGTGAATGCATTTGGAGGTTAGACCCTTAATTTGAAGGGGGTTGTATCTGTTGTAATGATATAAATCAGTATTTTGATGCTGAGACCTAGAGCCTGTAGGACTATTTGAAGATTTTAGCTGCATGAAGAATTTAGCTATACCTCTGACTCAGTTTACACGTCTGAAGAAGGATCCCATTTGCAGCTTGATTTCATTTTTTTAGTCCACAAGGAATGTTTTCATTCTTAACCTTTGAATATATACTCAACATTGGTGTATTTTTTACATTTTTTCAAGGAGAAACATATCTACAAGGCACAAGCTGATTTTTAAAAAAATATTTCTTTTTTTCCCCAGAGGCTAACTGGTGAAGGCAAATTTCTTCAGGGAAGCGAAAGGAAAGGCCACAGTGAATGTTTTACATATGTCAGTTCTTGTTCTTCCAAACTTTTACTGAGGCATGGCAATTTCTACCTGGTTTTCATACCATACTCAACTGCAGGAATTTCAGTGTGGGTTGTAAAAGCTGCCTAAGAGCCTGTGTAATTTACCTCACGTTGATTACTCTGTGTGGAACAGCTAATGGCACACGAGCTAATTAATCTATAGCTGCCTCGCCTGTCTGTGCTAAATAGTTGCAATGGCTATATCTTTGGAAATCTTGAGATACCATTTTTCTAATTGTTACCAGTGGCGTTGTGCACCTGGCAGAAATAGGCATTTAAATCGCAGACCAGGTCTGATTTGAGCCCAGGGTCTAAAGACATCAATAATGGGAAAATGCCCCTGGAGAAAAATGCTTTCCTGCAAGACAAACACTGCTCTCAGCTTGGGAAGAGACAGCGGCCAGGCAGGGCAGATTTTGGTGCATTTAATAGTGATGGGGAACTAAAAAAAGCATCAAGCTGCAAGGATTTGGTTTCGTGTTGTTCCCACTCTGCTGGCCTGAGAACTACAGGGCAGTGTGAGAGGCCCCATGTGTTAATGCAGTCATATAAAACATTGTCACTTTTCATTTCCTCGAGTTCCCCTGAAAATGAGCTAAGCCAACACCACCAAGCAAGGTTTCTATAAAACCAGACACAATTTAAATCTGCAGTTTGAAGGCTGTAGTTCAAGGCAGAGCAAAAGTGTCAGCCTCTAAGTTTGCACGCTCCCTGTGCTGCTCAGCTGCGTGTCTGTGGGCATGAGAGCCAAAGAAATGCACCTTTAAACATGACAAAGAGCTCATTTAAATATAGTTGTTTGTCACTGGCTTATAGCCTATCTGGCATCCAGTCCTAAAATCAGTGTCTGGAGCCTGATTTTCAGAGATTTTGTACCACTTTTCATGAATAAAGGACTTTTCCTTTTAATGCTTAGGAATACATCGTTGCACTAAAATAGTCACTTTTCAACCCCAGCTGAAAATGCCCCTTTGGGGATTCTCAGCATATGGATAGTTACATTGAAAATCAATTCTTCTGACATTCAGGGCTTTCTTTTGGAGAGGTTTATTTGCTCTACTAACCATTTTAAGCCTCTGTGGCACCTTCTTACTCACCATAACTGCTGTGCTTAGTACCTGGCTCATAAGCATTATTTGATTTCAGTACCCTGAACACCGTGTCACTTTTTAAGTTAATATAAAAATTGCTTCAGCAGTCTCCTTATTGGTGTTAAACTTCTCTTGTTGAAATGTGAGTGGTGATGGGGAGTGTGGGGCACTGGGGATTTGGGGTGCACAATTCCCATCTCCTCTGGAGTTCTCCCCAAGCCACCAGGTACGTACCAAAGGCACTTTCGTCGATGTTGGTGATGGAAAATGTCCCTGGCTCAGCTCCAATTCTGTGTGCAGGAAAACCTTCCTGAGGAGAAAATAAAGAAGTTGAGCACTAACACTGAGAAAGTTGAATAAGAGCAGTTGTGGAGTGTCACACACATGACATATTACAGGCCATGAGTTTGCTTGAGACATGTAATTTCTTACTAATAAGCCATAGAAAATATAATTAATTACTTCCATTGTATGCCTTATAGCAATGGCATGTTTTGCTTGCAAGTTTCTGCACTGTTCCAGTTTTGTTAGGGGCCAAAGAAGTCTGTTCCTTCAGTTTTCAGTTAAATATTTTCTGTCAAACTTATTTTTCTATTGAATTTTTTTTAATTGGTAATATTTTGGTGGTTTTTTTAATGGAGAACCTCATTTGTAAAACAAAGACATTTGTTTGTGGGGTTTCTAATACATGCTTAATCTTGAAAATTCACTTGGAATAAATGATGATTCAATTTACTTCTCTTCAGAAGAGACTTGTTCCATGGAACTACACCCCCATTTCAAACTCTAAACTTCACTTCTGTAGATTTTCAAGGCTTCATGCCTGTTAGATTAAAAATATGGGGTTTTTTTCTGGAGTTAGTGTTGAATTGCTACAATGCCCTGAAATTGGTCAGTCTTAGCTGCTAAGAAATAATTAATACCTCATACAGCATCATACCTGGAGGCATGCTCAACAGACTGGGGTTTTTTGGGTTTTTTTCCATCCAGATGGAGTATCACCAGCCAGAGAAAAATTCAAGCACCTACTTTGGAACTTATGTTTTATATGGCAACTATCAGAACTCTTTTTTTCCTTGCCAAACCAGTCTAATAATTACAAAGAACAGTATCCATAGAACAATAAACTGGTTTTTTAAGTTCATTTTTAAGTGTCTTACCATGACCTTTTTCCCTATTGCCATCGCTGCCCTACTTTTTGGCAGAAGTCTCTTTAAGATGGGGAAGTTACATCAGCAATTTCACCTACTCTGAAATCACCTCATTCTGCCCTGATTTATACCCCATGAAATCCTACTGCCCTCAGGGGGTTCTGCAGAGTGTGAGGCTGGGCAGAGTTTGATCCAGAATGTTAAATACTGGAGCATCAAAGTTATAGGTTTATTGCAATTATTATTGGTCCCCATTGGTTATTTACTTATGCTTTATCTCAGCTACAGTTAAAATTCTATGCTACAAGGTATGTGGGGAGAAATAAAAGCACAAATAGCAAGTGAGTGCATTGATTTGGAATGGGCTTGAACCTGTTTTTATGCCCCAGGACACTGCAGAAATGGAGGGATTTTCAAGGCTCCCCACAAAGTGACCTGAGAGTTGGGATTTTCAGCTGAAAAAACTGAAAAAACTCTGCTGTGAAGTGAGGCAGCTCTGGTAGACCAGAAGCTCAACTTTCCCAGTCTCAGGGGCAGGATGGGTGTTGGGATCCCCCTCTCCCTCCCTGCTCTGCCTCCCTCACTTGTGAACCCCTTCAGAGGCTCAGTCCTTTGAGCATCTCCGCCAAAGCAACACCAACACATCTGATTTCTTCTGCACCCCTGGGAATGTTTTCCTGAAGATTAAGGGGCAAACCTTGGTCATTTCTCAGTTTAATTTTGTCCAGAGAAAGGCTAAATTACCAAACTTTTCACTCAATATTTGTCACATCTAATCACAAATTTAATAATCTGGTATTGTACCTATATCTACCTATATCTATCTATCTGTATCAGGGCTTTTACTACAGATTCCCTCAGTCATGCTCCAGAAGTTAAGGCAGAATTAAGAAACTAAAATCATTCCTAATTATTCATAATTATATAAAATCATGCCTATGATTTATGGTAAATCATACCATTTCCACCCTCAGAATTTTTTTCTCTCTCATTTATGTGCTCAGTATCAAAATATCACTACAGCTACTGCAGGAATGCTGCATCAAACGTGACTCAAAGTGTTCATAATGGATACACACATCACTTCAGGTGTCAGGTGCCTAGGTGAGCATTTAAAATCAAATATTTACATGTCAAAGGGAAATTTTGTACAGATGGGCTAAATAAAGCCCATCAGGCAACACTATGAATACCACTGAAGTCCAGAGGATTTTATGTTTCAAGCTTCCCAGAGCTTTCCCTCAGCAGTGTTTGGGCTGACTGAGATGGTCTAACCCTGGCATGAGCAGCACAGCCACAGAGTGGACCTGAGTAGGATAACACGGATCCCGCTTCCCACTGAATTATCTTAGAAGTAATCACAATTACAGGAAATCTATCAACATGCAAAGAAATTTAAAATTTAAACCATACTGATAGAGGCACCAGAACAACAGACAGCAAAATGAATGACTGTTTTAAATTCACATTTTTTCCTTCCTCACACTGTGCATGAAAAGGCAGTGTGGAGTCCTCTATAGGTAACCATACATCTCACATCAAGTGACTACCCAATTTTTCCCCTTCTAGAATTTCTGTTCTGACATGTAGGCCTTCAACACAATGAAAAATGCATATCCCATGTATTTTCTTTCATATAAAGTCTTCATTTTTTTAATCAAATAGCTGCAGCTAAGAAATACTCCAAATTAAGTCTCATTTTTCTTTTGCTATGAAAAGTCATAAGAAGCCATACTTTTTCAGTAGTTGAAAAAATAAATGCATTTTACAATCAGTTCTGTAGCAGCGAATTTTAGGTGAAAGAAATTTCTAATTGAGTGTGAGAAGTTCCCTGTTACATTATTTTATGCATGTCTTCTCCATTTGGCCCACACTATCTTGAATTTATGCTTACCAAAATAAGGAACTTTCAAATTTAGCAGTCAGATTTGCTCGTCACAATAAATAGCAAACAGAATGACATGGAAAATGTTTGTCCTAACAGTTATTACCAACCAGCTCCTCAAGACTTTTACTGGTCGACAAAACGCATTTTCCTTTCTTTTTTTATTGCACTCACTAATCAGGATCTAGTCTGCCTCACAACAGTCAGCTGCCATTGTAACAAGTTACAGGAAAATTATAATGCTTCCTAAGCATTTCCACAGAAACAAATTTCATGTGTGTGTGGGTGGGCAGTAGGAGGAGAATAACCTTGGGAAAAACACAATTATAAACAGCTGCAGCATGCATTAAATGTAATTATGATTGATTCCTATAAATAATTCTTTGTGTAAATTTCCACTTAAGCTGGATTTGCTGTTCGGGTGCAGTGGACATTTCTGCATTAAGTGATTATGTCTTTTTATTATTATTAAAAATACAGATTTTTTTTTTTCCCTTTTTTTCCACTTGGGAGAGAAGATGGGGAAGGAAGACATACTGTAGCAGCATGAAATGCTGAAAATCTGGACTATCACAATTAATAGTTTAACAGCCTGGACATGACAGAATTGTTTGTGCCTGAACAAGAAAGAAGGATTAAAATGAAAAAGAGTGCATCATCCAAAGTTACTGTCAGCAAAACCTCATAACACTATTTCAACAAGATAATGGGTGTATAATGATAGATAGCACCTGATCAAGCACTATGGAACAGCTGACTGTATTAATAGGACCTGACATTTGTTCTGCTTAATGGAGAAGGTGCTGAGCACCTAGGTTTCTGCTATGCTAATTGCTTGGCCATTTGAAAAAGAAATCAATACAATACAACCCTCACAGGAGAAAATCTTGACTGATTCTTTACAGTTCCTACAGCAAAAATACACTAAATCATGGTCATTAATTCATTTGACTAATTCAACACTTAAAATTTCATTCATGCTCATATATGATTTTACAGCTGTCTATTACATGAACATTCAGCGGTGGTAATGGCAGGAAAGATCGTATAAAGTGACTGGGAGAAGGAAGGATGGCTCCTCTGGAAGCTTTCTGCGGCACAATCCTGCTCCCAGTGATATTAATTACAGGTGGCCATGTCCCTCAGTGACAGAGGACAAGGGCTGAGCAGGGGCCTTGGCACAACTGTGCGCTCAGCTCTCACTGCATCTGTGGGAGCCACCAAGAGCTGCTCAGTGCTTTGAAAAAAACCCCAAAATCATCTTGCTACAGCTGAGGTGGTAGAGCTGATCCCCCTCAGAAGGCTCCAGCCCAATATTCAGTGGAATGTTCATTAAATAGGGTTGGAAGGGACCCCTGAAGGTCACCCAGTCCAACCCCGCTGCCAAGGCAGGGTCACCCAGAGAGGTGACACCTCCAGGAACACCTCCAGGTGCATTTGGGATGTCTCCAGAGAGGAAAACTCCAAACCCTTCCTGGGCAGCTGCTCCGGGCTCTGCCACCCTCAGTTCAAAAAAAATTCTTCCCCATCTTGAGGTAGAAGTTCTGTCTTTCAGCTTATGGCTCCTTGTCCTGTCACTGGGCACCCCTGAAAAGAGCCTTTGAAATATCATATTGATAAATGAGATCCCTTCTCAATCTCCTGCTCTCAGGCCCAGCTCTTGGGCTCTCACCTCACAGGAGAGACGCTCCAGACTCCTCAGCATCTTTGTGGCCTCTTCTCGATCCTCTCCAGTAGCTCATTGTCTTTTTTAAACTCTGGAGACCAGAACAGAGCACAGCACTTCACCTCTGGCCTAAACAGAGCTGAGTGGAGAGGTGAGGATCACTTTCCTTGACCTGGCCACACTCTCCCCGGTGCACCCCAGGACAGTCAAGCTCTAAATCACATTTCTAACCACTTCTCTCCACAGGAGCCAATGATGCATGCTCAGAGTTAAGCTATTTAACCAATAAAATGATCCAAAGCTATCTTTCCACTCTGTGAACCTCCTCAATAATTTCGGTTTTAACTTGACTTTCTTTCCAGCTGAGATACACCCTTAATTTTTCACATAGAACACAAGGACTTTGCAAAGTATATCAAAATTTGTAAGACAAAATCAGAAATGCAGGCACCTGCTTTTCTCAGAGAGCTCTCTAAAGACTTTCAGGTTTAGCATTTTTCACACCCTTGACACCTTTCATCACGCCTTTATTGTTTTTCTGTTCATCCACAGAGAACTTTATTGGCTAACCAAGCCCTCGGAGTGCAATAGGGATGGGGCAACCATGCTGGAGGTTGATATCTCCCAGCTTAAAAACATCACTTGGGGGTTTGTCCAAATTAACACAGTGACAAAGGCAAAACTGGATTCAAAGCTGAGCTCTGCTGTGCCTCAACATGGAGCAAGGTTTCCTTGAAAAATGGCTGCCTAGAGAGCCTTCAAAGCAGAGCTAAAATACTGCACAGCTTCTTTACTATTAGATCCATGGATTTTTATTTTTTTTAAACATTTTCCCTCCTCTGCATGGCTGTGTGATTACCCTGATTTAAAATAAAACCTTGCTTTCTTTGTAATAGTATGATTTGGTGGTACAACAAGTGAGACAGCTTTCACCTGACGTGAGTTAGGTTATTTTTGCAGACTTTTGTTGGAATTGCTGGTAGTTCAGGAGCTTGAAGCTCTGCATGGAAGAAAAAAAGCATTATTTGCTCCAAAGTTAGAGAAAATGAATATGAACAACCCTTCTGATGTTCAGGTTTCATTTATAGTGTGTAACACACAGAAATGCTGCTAAGACACCACAGAATACTGAAGATTTGTCTGCATGCTTTTCAAACAACAACAAAAAAGGATGGTACATGCTTAACCCCCTTAAGGCTAATTTTTTTAAGGCATGTCTCTAATACTGCATTAAAATATTTTGTGAATACAGTTCTTCACACTTGACCTCTATTTAGGTATAGAAATCAGACGCAGTACAACAGAGACCGTGAAGTTATGTTTATCCTTTTGACCACAAAGATATACCTTTATTTTTATTTTTCCTTATGAGTGGATTTAAAGAGCTTTTTTAAAAGACTCCATTACCCTGTTTTAAATAAGACAGAAAAAAAAAACCACCAAAAAACACAACTAAAACACACAGCCAACAAGAGCTGTATGTATTTTGCAAAAAACATTCTTACATCAATCAAGCAAATATACATTAGCAAGAAGGAAACACATTAAGACTCATTTTCCTTTTTCCTGTGCCAGGTTGTTTCTTTTGTACTATATATCAGAATGAAAGTAATTCACCTCTCAAAACAAAATATTAAAGAACAAAATATGACTGTGATGCACTTCTGCAGAATACAGTCAAATTTCCATAAAATGTCTGCAGGGTTTTGCACATTAAAATTTCTCTTACTAAAAATGTTTATGGAAATAGGTCATTATGCACATTACTAATAGAGAGCAATTTGTTGCTTTTAAAGGAGCTTTTATACTAATAGTTGTGAATAAACACATTTATCAGACACCCTAAATATAAACAATGTGTACACTGGCAAGCACAGTGCTCCTCACATGCACACGGATTAGAGGAGCTGCTCATTTGGAGCCCAGTTCTGGTGCCTTGGAGCTCGGGGGTGTAGGATTTAAAAATTCTTTTTCTACCTTTTGGGTTCTTGATGGGGAGCCCCTCAGTTGTCCTGTGCCAGGGTTGAAATTTAGATAAGCAGGACTCGCTGGCTTTGGTTTTCAGTTGTTTATTATTTCTTATCACAATTCAAACCCTAGATGACAACAGGCTCAGCACACTTCAGTGACACATGCCAGCACGACACAAAATGGACAATTCCAAGGACTTTTATACAGATACCTCATCCAATTAAATTTTACAGCATACCTAACATGTAGTATGTTTTTATTTTACTACCAATTAATAATTATTTGTCAGCCATGTAACCTCTGCATAGTGGATTTGTCTAACCAATGACTGTGCTACCAACACTGCAGAAAATGGAGTAGATGAAGAAGAAAGAAGAATACTAAGTTAACACCCAAAGTCCTCCATCTTGTCTTTCATCTACCTTCCATACTGAAAAACCTACTTCCATACCCAAAACCTACTTTTTCACCCTGCGACAAACTACAATATTATGTACTATATACACTTACAAAAACTCAACTTCTCACAAAATCCTGGAAGCTTTTTCCATGGCCAAGGACTAAAAGCTGTGTTCTCCTGAGAAATAAAACCTCTCAGGACAGGCACAGGAGATATTCCTGCGTCCTGGATTACCACAGGGGAATTTCTGATAGTTTTTGTTAGGCTGATACAGGAGAGGAGTGGTGTCTCAGCTGTGGAAATGGGCTGATGGAAGGTACCACAGGATCCAATAATTTGGGTCCTACCTGCTTCCACAGAGCTTGGCCAGACCTGTGAAGGCTCTTCCTGTGCTCAGTGAAAGGGACAGCGAGGGTTGGGATGTCAAAGCAAAATCCATCCTTTGCAGCCAGAGCTGCAGAGTCCAGGCCAACAAGCCCAGCCCCACAAAATCATCAATCTGTGGAAAACAAAGCAGATTTTCACATCAGTAGTAGCAACCGTGCTCATGTGACATCAGAATTCCGCTTGAAATGATACAGATCCCGTTATCAGCACTTAGAAAAAATAAAAGCATGATAACAGCTATTGTGGTTTTACTTGACTTCTGAGGAACAAAGACAGACCCAGGCAATTACACTGTTTAGGTTATCATAGCACAGGAAGCAACAGGATACCAGTTTAAAACTGCAGGACTCACTGAGGAACATCTTACAGTATATTTACACAGTAGCCAGCTGCCATTTTCTTAAAAATCCCACTTAAACCGCAGATTAGATCACGTAGAAGGTGCAAATGAAATGAGCTGTTTTAGGAAGATATGTTGATTCCTGCGGTCCCTTGCTTGGTTGTCAGTAAAAGTGAAGAAAATGTAAAACATCTATCCAATTATTTCAGTTAATATACAAGCATTAGGCATTCAAATTCCTAATTAAGAGACAACATGCCCTGTCAGGCATCTGCATGGGCTATTGAACATTGCCTAGATTGTTCCATAATTATCCTGGCTTAATAGCTCTAAAAATGTAAGCAATGTGCATCCATTGAGGAAATGCACTGCTTATCACACGAGGAGGAACAGCACACAGAACATGCTCTGCCACGGTGTATTTGTGCTGCAGGTTTTTAGTGGAACATGGTTTAATTAACAGCAGGCAGCCTCGGCTCAGGAGCTGGCTGCTGTTGGCAAGGAGGAAATGTAACTCACACATCAAAATGTATTTCCACGACTAGATTGAAACATGAAAAAACTCAACTGTTGGAAGTGGTCCATTTCAGGTTCCAGTGTCAGGCACCAAAAAGAAGAGCTACCATGTGCAAAAATACTTATCTTGTAGTGATTTCAGCATGCGTTCCAAGGCTCATTTGTTAAAATCCTCCATCTCCCAGCCCCATTCACCAAAAAAAATGAAAAAAAGAAAAAAAAATATCAGCATCCTCTGGGGCAGTCATGTTGTCAAGGAAACTGATTTTTGCATCTTCTATGATTTGCATTGTCGGTAAATTTGCTGTGATTTCCTTCTTTTGAAGCATCATGCCTATGTTCAGTATTTGACCAAAGTTGCCTTAAATGGTGCAGCCAACGGCATCAAGATGTCTATTCTTTCAAAACTGGGCAAATCATGGATATATTCTCCACAAAAATGAAGTCTTTCAACTCTTTGAAATGGATTTCTTCGGCCCTTTAACCAATAAGCTTTGTTTTGGAAAATAATATGTTTTAAGGACTCCATGTACCTTTCTCTTTCTCTCTTCTTTTTGCTTTGACTAAGATAGAAGGCAAAAAAGAAAAAACTAAGAAAAAGCCCTTTTATAAAAGATTGAAATGTGAAGAAATTTTAGCAGGAAAACGTGCAAACAAAACTATTTTTTTCAACACTGTCTTTGTTTTAGCTAAAACTCTAAGTTAAAAACTCAACATCCTCTGGTCAAGTTTAGTGTTCAAACCCCTGTAAATGGATATTGCATGGGATGCAAAACTATCATGTGTGAGCTTGGCAGCCTCAGGATATTTCAGGCAACAGAGTGAAGGAGACACCCCTCAACATTTCCTTTGAGACTTCCAGGAAGAACTGAAGCCATTCTCAGATTCCCTCTAGACTGCCATCCTATTAATAAATAACATGAATAAATAGATCTTCTTACCTGGGACAGATCTAGCAGAGCTGAGTTGGTTCAGCTGGTTTTAGGTGGATTTTCTTTTTCTTTTTTATATCATGGTAGGTATTATTGCCACAGCATCTAATGGTGAACTTCCATCTCTTTAAAATTAAGATTTCTACCACAGTATCTCACACCTATTTTTCCAGCTCTGCTGTGAGAAAATTTTTCTTCTCTGTTCTTCTTAACAGGGATAACTGATTTTGAAAAAAAAATGGTATATTTACCTGTTCTTTCCTGTGCCTGCCCCAAAAATAACTAGAATTCTATGGCAATATCAGAATCTAGTAGGCCTCAGCTGTGTATTTTCTAGCCTGGAATCTGACACCATAGCGAATATTAAATATGCATGCTTTTTTCTTCACTGGATATGTAAATTTCTTATTAATTAGATAGGAAAATAAAACAATCACCCATCTGCAGGTATTAAAGAATATCAATCCATCAAATGGTTCTGTCAAATGGTAGAATTTATAGATTTTGGCTGAACTGTTCTTGTCAAAAGATAGATAATTAGAATTTTTTAAAATATCAATATCTAATATTATTTAATGTTTTAATGAAATTCAACAATGAACTTTTGACAAATTGAAATTATATATTTAGAGACTAGTTTTAGGTCTCAATTTTTTTTTTCCTTTCCCCTTCTGGTACAAAATTATAAACTACATCTTTTTTTGGTCTCAAGAAAAAAAAACAACTCAATTTTAAAAATAAGAAAATTTATTGTTCCTTATGAGATCACAAGATAATTAAGACACTTAACAGAACAGGTCACTTACCAACATTAGATTGTTTTTTCTGTGAACACAGGTAACCTTAGAGATTAAACTCCATGATTGGAAAATAAATTGTGATAAATTTATGTTTTGCATGAAATGTATGTATAAATTTATGGTTTTGTTGTGATTTTATTTTTTTTTTTTTTTTTTTTGTTGGTTGGTTGGTTTTGGTGGGTTTTTTGTTTTTTGGGGTTTTTTAAAATTTTTTATTAATTTTTAAGTTTATTTTTCTACTCTGCAAGGTAGCAACAATGTGAACACTTCACTTTGGGCCCCTCTAACTTCAGAGCCATAAGGACAGAGGAGGTTTTCTGAGGAGGGATGAGATGTCTGACACAACATTCCTGGCACAGACCGCCTTTGCCTCGGGGATGTCTCAGGACCTTCACCTTTTGAGCTCAACACAAGTGGGCTGCACTCTAATTGCTCATTAATATTGAGGATAGTGTTAAGTATTCCCATGGCAAAAATTTTGGGGTATTTTCTAGCTTTCTTTTAATTTCAGATTTGAGATGGAGAGAGCCTGTGGAACCCCTAGAGCAAGCCAGGGATACCTGGTTGGAAGCTGTGCAAATTTTATCTCCACAGGCTGATGTGAGGGAGGAAGGGAGGTAAGACTCAATATTTTGGATGCATAACTTTGCCTGCAGAAATGAATAAATCTGAACTCAAAGGCCAAAGGCAGCCAAAATCCCTTTGCTGGTGTGTGGAGGACAGTTCTGCACACTTAGCCCCTTTTCTAAACACGAGACTTTGGGTTGGTTTTTGCAAGCTACCACATTATTTGCCTTCTTTCCAGGCCCCAACCTCTGAAAAAGCTGCTTCATCTGGATTGTTAAAGCACAGTTTCTCATAATCGCTCAGAGGAGACAGCTCCTAAGAGGCAGCTCCAAACAGCTGCTTCCTGCAGCTGGAAAGTTTTTCAGACCTTCATGAAGTAAAAAGCTCTGATGTTCATGAATAGTCAGTTGATTTCTAGTTTGGGTGCCTCACTGCATTGGTTCCTACAGTAAATATTGCAATAATAGTTTCCTTTTGGAGGTAGGCAGATCTTACAGATTTGTGTCACTCCAAAGCTTATACATGTGAGAAATACAATATATATTCCTATATATTCATGTGGGGTTCACAGTGTCAAGGCTGTTGGCTGTCCCTGTATATGAGATTGATCAAATTTGGGTAAGCAGTTTGGGGTGTGTTTGCTCTTGTTTTTTTTTCCCTCTAATGCAGACAGTTTAGAAATAAATAGGCAAAAAAATGCATATGGTATATGGGTAACTTTGAAATGACAGTGAGAAACAAGATTTAAAATGAGGGTCCACTCAGAGCAGCTAAATTTATCTTTTAAATGAAGAATTATGGGGACTGTGGTAAAGACTAGGTTTCACCCCATTTTTTCCTTCAGACAAATTATGTGCTGCCAAGCACAAACAGAGTTGTTGAGGTTTTTGTTGTTTGCTTGTTTTGGTTTAATTTTTCAATTCATTTTTCTTTGTTTGTTTAGATTAGGTCATTCAAAGTCTTGTTTGCTCTGGAAACTGCAGCTACATAAAGATCCCACTGGAAGCTCAAAACCTCTCGAAAACCAAGAAAAAGGGAACAGCAAAATATTTATTAACAGGCAAGAGAACTCATTATATTTTTTATTAAAGAAATTTGTTAACTAGGTGCTTTTAAAAGAGAGTTTATCATAATTCCTCCCTGTAAGTGCAGAGTCTGCCTTGTTAAGTATTCACATTTACTGACTCATTGTTTATAAAATCAGTTGTTCCAAAGACAAGAGGTATTTTTTACAATAAGCAATTCTGTAATGAAACAGATAAATATAAATCAATTTATTAGATATCATCTGCATATAGAGCTATGAAAAAGTCCTCAGGAAAAAAAAAAGCTCAGGAGTGCTGTAATTTGTACTTTGGGGAAGCATATATAAATATCTTCAGGCACCATGAATTTAGATGGTTTACCAGGAAACATTAATAACTTTCCTGTACAAAAGGTGAAATGCCCCACCCACACTTTCCATGCTGCATTCTTCCCAAAATACCTCCACTTCCTGCAAGCATAAATTCTATGTTTAGATTTGTTAAAAATAACGAAAAAGAGTAAGAAGCAGTCTACCTTTTTAAAGGATAGAGATGGGAGCCAGTAAAATAGGATTCCAGTGCCACCTTTATATCCTCTTCATATCTTCATACTTTCACCTTTCTCTACACTAAAAAAAAAAGACAAATTGCTTAAATGTTTTGCTAAGCCCCACTTACCTCTTGGATGTTTCAATGGATTTAGGTGATATGGCTCCTTCACAATCAAATGTATTTTGATACGCCTATGGCTTGTTGATTACAACCCATTTCTGGCACTCCACTCCCCTGAAAAAAGAGCTCTGTGTCAGTGTGCCTCTCACAAATCAGGCAACAGTACAATTGAGCTGCTTTCCTGATGAGCCCCATCAAGCCCAGTTTTGGAAATGACGCAAAATAATGCATTTCTCCTTTTTTTTTCAGGCAGAGATATTTTATATCCTGCCTTGTATTATGTGGCATATAGTAATTTTAGAATGTACCATCCTCCTTTTCCAAAGCATGCTGTGGTAGGTGAGTTCATCCAGACTCTGAATCTAATTCGGGGAAGAATCAGCATAGGTATCATAGGAGTGATGCACCAAAATTGTGCTATTGTGTTATTGCTTTCTTGGCAATGGTATTTCTGGCTAGTTTGAAATAACCCAGCGCTTCTAGACAAAGGGAAGCCTTTTGAAAGAAACAGGGACCCTGGCTGGTGGTGGAACTGTTTGGAAGAGGAGAACCTGGCACAGTAATTCCCTTCTCTGGTGTTCCTCACAGAGGAACACATTGCCCAGGTATGTCCTGTCCTCAGGTGTAAAAGGTCAAAACTAAAAGAATAGATGGGGACCTACAAACAAAACCTGATGGTTTCTCTCTCCCCTTGAGCTCTGGCCTTGGGTGCATGATTGCCTAACAGTGACAATCCCAGCACAAAGTAACTCATCCCTTTTGTAATGTTGCTTTGCTTCACAGATCAGGTAATAAATTGTTGTGTTTCCATTGTGGTCTCCCGTGTTTGTCTTATCACAAGCTGGTGAGAGGTGCTGAAGCGCTTTTCAAGTTCTCTGGCCTCACCGTACCTCAATGTGTTTATGCCTTGTGACACAAGCAAACGTCATTGTAGCTCTGAGGCTTGTTAGCAATTTTTCTCTACTAAATTACCAAATTCAAAAAACTCTGAATTAGGCAGATTCTGTGTAAAAAAAAAATAAAAATTTGAAGGGATTACAGAATTTTGATCAACCCTTTCACTCAATTCTGTCTGGTGTTTGATGATTTTGTTCATTGAAAACCAGCACATCATATTTATGATAAATTTACGTGTTTAAAGTGCATTGCTATTCTGCCTTGTGTGTGAAAAAGGATGACAGAAAGCAGGGTGAGAATGAGAAAAAGAGCTATAATTCCCTGTACACTGAAAAACTTCCTTTCTCTTTCTCCCTTTGTACCTTACCTGAAAAAGGTAGGGGAAAGGAAGGTAAAGGAAGTCTTCCTTTGGACCTTACCTGAAAACCATGTCTGACAGTATTATTTTCTCCTTTCTGAATTCAGTCTATCTAATATAAATATTGTCAGGACTCTTGATTCTTACACATCAGAACAAGGGGCCTGGGCTAAAGCCATCATTTCTCTGCTACAGAAAAAAATAAATTAGTGGATAGTTATTTCAATGTGCTTGGCCTCATGCTAATCTCCTCAGGTACAGGATAAATCTAACTCAGCTGGATATTTATTCTATCTTTAAGAAACAACCTGTTCCCCAAACAGCCACTTTAAAATCTTCCTCGGGTACTCATTCTGCCCAGTTTTGATTGCTGTGGTTTTGGGGCCGTAGCAGAGCTGTTCACACCCAGGGTGCTGCACAGAGCTCTCTGCCCCTCCCCTGCTCTGCACACGAGGTGCTCACATCTGCATTTCCTCTGCCAGATGTTTCACAGCGCACTTCATCCCACCTGGAGCTGAGCACACCAACAGCAGCTCCCAGCTGCCTGCTTTCCAACCAGCAGGTTTGACTGAAGATCCTCTGGCTTTCCTCTCCAAGCTGCTCCCTGTCCTCAGGAGAAGAAACCTGAAAACATTTGGAGTACCTCAGTAGGTTTTTTTTCAGATATCTCAATAAAACTCCAAATTTCCAGAATCCTTACGAAAGACTCCACAATATCCTGATATCCTGAGGGTGACGGCCAGTCACAGCCAGCAGAGTGGCCCCTTGTAATCTAATTTTTCCCATTAAGCTGTTCACATCTATAATTTCCCGTATCTTAAAAATTTAGAGACAAAGAAATTTTTATATCTAATATGTCTGGTCATGGTTACAGTCTATTGTGCTGTTATATTGTGGTTATATAATTGAAAGAGGTCCCCAAACCTCTTATTTAAAATAAATCTGTAGTTATACATAACATAACAATATAATAATATGTTTTCATAAGTAAAAAAAAAATGTGTGAATTTCTATGTGTGAATTTAAATATAAATTTACATATGTTTTATATTAAAATACACATAAATTCAATCATTATAAAAATTGAAATGATGAAAAAATTACCCAAATTACCAGTTCCTATCAAACCCATCCCAAATCTAATAAATTTAAAAACAAGGGCATGACATTTATAGACCTCTGACTATGCAAATACCATGTCAGATCCTGGACATGAAACAATGAGATTTTATCTCCATAAAACTATTTTTTTTGCTGTACTACCATCTTATGTAGCTTATTGTATTCCACTGTAAAATAGAGTCAGTATATCACTGATTATTTTCTATAATTACCTGAAGACACTGAAGTCAGACTACACTGAAGTCAGTGTTTAAGTATTCATCTATCTCTTACCTTAATTTTTGTAATGTTGTTGAAATGTTCTCAACTGAGCAAGTTAAGAACTAGATATTTTTTCCTCTGTCTAAAAAAGAACACGAATGAATCATACTCAGTGTCAGTAATTTGAAAACAGCAGAAGAAATGTGTACGGGGAGCACCTGTGCTGGTGTAAGTCACTTTAGTGACAAAGAAACTTCTTTTAAACTTTTCTGTCCAATTTCAGACCATCCATACAGACAGCTGGACCAAAGTTCCAGGGTGCCAGTGTCTGCCCAATAAAGCTGATCTTAATTGAAACATATCTGGTAGCAGAACATAACTTTTTATAAAATTTTCATTGTTTGATGAATGAGACATCTCAAAGCACCTTGATTAACTTTAAAATAAATAAATAAATAAATAAATAAAAGTAGAAGACTTTGGGCTCCTCAAGTTTCCCCTGAGACCCTGAACCTCATCCCTCTCCAGAGTCAAAATTTGCTTTATGCCTTGGGCAAAAACTGGTCTGAGAGAAGTTCACATTGCATTATGAAAAATCCTCTAAGGAACCTGGCCTTTGGAAGAAAGTGGAAGGCCAGCTGAACCCTTATTCCCATGATTATTCGGAGAAAAATGTTTCTTAATCATTATTTGACAATTTAAAAATAAAACCATTTATCTTCTTTCAGCAAAATAGAAGCACTCTTGCCCTTGTTATTCCAGATGCACATAGTGCGGTAGATTTTTCCTGGGTGGAGATTTTGGGGAGTGAGGTTTAACCCCACACAAGTGACAGTTATGGATATAGGACTGTCTGGTCCTCAGGTACAGCCTCCATACTCTGTGTTTAGCCAGGGTCTGGAACTGTCCTGCTTTACAGAACACATCAACGAGGCAGAGGAAAGATGAGCTTATCCCAAGTCCCTGTGCATGAAAGGCACCTGTAGATAATATTTAGAGATAAAGTGAAGGAGCAAGGTGGGTCCAGGGGGATGGCTTTCCTTCCAAATTACCAAAAAATGCAGCGCAACTATAGTTCTAAGCCAGAGAATATTCTCTGTAATAGTTCCAGTTGAACTTTCCTTTCATCAGTTTCCCAGAATTTATTTTGAAGGCAATTATATTTTTGAATGCTGCAATGTCACGGGGCAAAAAATAATCATAGTATAGCTATAATTTGCATGGAAAATTATTTCCATCAGTGTTATATCTCTTGTTGACATAAAGGTCCACTGGAAACAAAGATCTTTTATGCCACGTGGGTGTGATTAATTTCTTTTGCAAAGCATGAATAGAGGAGGAGAAAATGCTTGCTGGATTTCTAATGGAAAAGTGAGATCCATGGGATCCCCATAGCACCTTTGCCTAAAGTTTATTTTCTGTTCTTAAGGAAGGCTGTAGATGGAGACTTATGTTTGCAGAAGCAAACAGAGGCATTCAAAGCAGCCAAAGAAAGACACTTTCCAGCCCTCTGACAATGGAAGGGGCCATCATGCAGCCTAGGAGGTGAGCTTGAAAAGAAAATGCTACAGCTCTCAGCCTTTAAAACATTCCTAGTGTGTCTGCAGAAATGTCAGTAGCCCAAATGGCAAGCGTTCTGTGTCTTCTAGCAAAGAGCAGAATATCAAAGCCTGCAGTTTTTAAAGGGAACATCCCGTGGATGGTGTCTCTAACAGCTGGCTGTTTGCTCGGATAGGACAGGGGGAGGGCAAACCACACAATGGAGACAACGAGTCTGAGGTGAATCCAGGATGCTTTTAGGAAAACACCTGTGCCTTAGAGAGCATCCTGGTCTAGTGAAAGGTGTCCCCACCTGTGGCAGGGCGTTTGGAACGAGACCTTTGGATTTCCCTTCCAGTCCAAACCATTCTGTGATTCTATGATCTGTGGGACTCCTGAAACAATCAATATCAGTGTGCAGCCTGCAAGCTTCCCTGGTTCTGGCAACCCCACAGCCCAGAGGTTGCCCACTGCCTTTCCCCCAGCCTGCTGCTGACCCCAGCATTTCTGCAGGGACCTGCCAGCCCAGCCAGGGCTGTAGACAGGCTCCCTCCCAGTCTGCACGGCCCTGGCACCGCCCATAATGGCACTGGGCCAGCCCCAAATAATACATGAACCTCGGGTGGGTGAAAAGAGCTCTTAATTCCAAATCTGAGATGCTCCAGGGGAGTTTGAAATTAAGCAAAACACATCTGCCCATTCCTCATTATTGTTGTTGTTATTGTTGTTATAACCTTTCCTACACTAATCCACATTTCTGTTCCACATTGCGAGTATGCGAGAGGCTGGAAATAGCCATTAAAATGCGATAATGCTTAAAATTCTAGCACATTAACACTGACATTTTGCCTTCTAAACAATCTCAGGTAATGAAGGTCAATACAAGCAAACAGTCTGTCTATGGCCCTTCGTTAGAGGCTTTCTGTGCTTGGACTTCACAGCAGGGGACTGTCAGGCAGCGTTTTCCTCTGTGCGGCTTCTCTCCAAGTGCTTGCTGCAGCTGGCTTCAGCATATGGTAGAATATGAAGATATTTTCTGGGGTCCACTGCCTCAATCACTGTTTAATGATTAATTACTGCAGGCTGGTGTCAGGGTGAGACATTCAAGGCTTCAGGCAAAAGTCTTAACTATAGAAAATGACAGCAGGCGGGATTTTGCCAAAACGAGCAACTTTGCGCTGCTAGTTCTAATGATTTGCACTGCCTTTTGATCCATTTGTAAACAACAAGATGGTAAAGGGCTGAAACTATCAGGCAACAAATGCCAACAATAACAAGAAATTATTCCCAGAGAGAGTCTTAGGATGTTTGGTCTAGTTGAGAAAATGTTATAACTAGATCTGTTGAAACAAAAGTGGGGACTTGTGCGCTCCCTTCCCTCAGACCATGTCCAGGATGGAAGGAACCCAGCTTCCAACCACCAGGGCAAGGAAGATAAGTGAGAGGCAGAGAGCTGAAGCCCACAGTAGCTGCGAGGGTGAGGAACTGAGCTTGGAAGTCCCAGTTCCATCACAGCTGATAGCAGGGAAGTCATGGTGCTTTCTGTGCCAGATCTGAGCTGGGACAGAGCCTGGGGGAGCTCCTGGAGAGCTCAGGCTCTCAGCAGCACCGGAGTGCAGCATCTCCATCAGCATCACCTTCCAGGGCATTGCTGGGGGAGCTGGGGAGTGTCCCCACGCTCCACAGGGACACTGGGGATGTGGGAAGCTGCCCTCACCTCATCCTGTGGGGTTCCACACTGTGCACAGCCCCGCTGAAGGACAGGGCCCTGGAGCCCCCACCTCGTGATGAGCAGCCCTCCCCTGCAGTTACATCAGCCTCAAATTGATGTAATGAGGACATGAGGGATCAAAGCTCTTTAAAGGCTTTTGTTCGGTTCATTTAGAAATGCATCTTAAACCCCATTAATTTCCTTTTGCATGGCTCTGTGTGTGTATCAAAACTACCCATAAAGATACAATTATCTCCCGCCTACAAAGATAAGAATTGTATGTGTGCTTTAATAAAGCCCAGGTTAATTTTCTTCAGATTGCCCTTCATCAGAAATGCAAAATGAGTGCAAATTATACAATTCACATTTAGTATCGTGTTGCAACTGCTTTGTGCTTGTGCCAGTGAGTCTACAGAGCAACAGAGAATAAGATCTTTCATCTCAAGTGCCTTTGTCTTTGATAAAAATATGAAAAACACTTACTTTGAAGACGGAGTGTTTCACAGTGGTTCCATCTTCCATGTGCAGCACCATTACAGAAGCCAAAATGTCCCCATGTCCTTCCCAAAGAAGGCAGACCTGATTAGCACTGGAAATGCTTTTGGTAATTCAATGAAAATATTTTTCATTCCCAGGGAAAGACATTATTCAATATTTTTGCCTGTTGAACACCAAAAAAACTTAGGCTTTTGGAAATGAGAAGAAAAAGAAATCACTTTACTTACTTCTTTTATATCAAATAATTTCTACTGAAGTGAAAAGGAAATATTGTGGAGTGTATTTGTTGCAGGAAAGGGTATTTTTTGAGGAAACAAAATTGACTCACTTTAGATGAATTTACTGCTTTATAAAGGTATTTTGCTTTCATGAATTAAATAAATTTAGTGCATAGTCAAAATACTTTTCTATTCCTTCAGGTTACAGAGTATGAAGAAGACTAATAAAAAACTAATTTTAGCTGCATCCAATCTTTAGTCCCTTTATTATTATGGGAAGAGAATGATGCTAAGTGAGAAGCAGCAGATAATTAATGGGCAGCTTACCTAGCTTGTGCAAGTCACAATGAAATGCAACATTATTTGTCAGTTTTTAATGTGATATTAACCGGTGATGGGCGAAGCACAAAAGGTTGAGAGACTGTTTTAATGATCACCAGAAGGATAGGTGCTTATTTAAAATTTGTCTGAATGTCTAAATACTGTTGAGTTGGGATTACCTCAGTGCAGGTCTCTAGGTAAAAAAGGGGATGACATAAAAGGCCACACTGCAGAAATGAGACTTTTGGAAATTTGAATTTGGAAATACTGTGAAAACAGCACTTCTTTCCTGTTTCTTCTACTAGAAGGCACTAGAGAAGACACATGAATGAAGTTACTCAGCCTCTTAAAATTTCTAGAAAAGCCATGAACTTTTAGCTGATGCCAAATAATAATCTGAATTAGTCTGCATATGTCTAATTTTAAAAATAATATGAATTCTTGATACATTAATGAAGCTTATTGAAACTGGATTTTTTTTCCTAAGCAGGATGAAAAGAAAATTTGCTATGCAGATTGAAAATTTTAATTCAAAATATTTTTTGCGATCTTAAAAACAATTTCAGAGAACAAAACCTGGATGGAACTTCAAGGGCCATTAGACACAAAGGCACAACCTGTATAGATGTAGATAACTTTCAAGATGAGACTCTCATTGTTAATGCAGACAGTTCCACAGGCAAAAGGAAATGGTATTTGGCAGCAGGAACTTTTAATGAGAATGCCATTAAGGAATTCAATCTACAGACAGTAGATCTACAGTGATGCACAGCAGACCCAGCTGACCTCGTGCATTTCATACTTTTAGCTTCCATTAAACATAAAGAAGATATTTTGGGTGAGCTAAGTGTGTGTCACCAAGTGAGGAGCCCTTCTTGCATAAAATCACAGATTTGCCAGCAGGTTGCTATCAGCTTCTGGCAAATTGTCACCATGGGCGAACGATTTCTTGGATTCCAGCTCTCCTCAGCTTCTGTGAAACTGCAGAAAGATACAGGGAAGACCCATATGGAGTCAACATCCACTACAAAGAGGATGGGAGGAGTTTTACTAGAAAGCACAGCCCAGATGGAGTTTTGGTACAGGACTGAGAGGCCAGAACATTCAGGCTTGGAGAGCCCGTTTCACATTGCAAATATAGGTTATCAGCCTAGCCAGGAGCAAAATCTGTGTCCTTGCTATGTAGCACTTGAAACTCCTCCTGCTACCACCTGGAAGATCCTAAAATGTATCAGGAGAAGGACACCAATCAAAACAGAGATGAACAATGCGCAGACAAAAGAATCCTAAACTCAAGTTGCTGTTATTTTGGGTTGGCAGAGCTCGTGATTAACATCATCAGACTCTATTCAGGTTTATGTCAGGTCAGCCTTTAATCTTCAAGTAAAAATTAAAGGGAATCTCAAACATTAATCATCTTCCTTTAAAAAGAAAAGAAAAGTGATTAATGTGATGTTGCAGTTGTATTATTGTCATTACCTTGTGCTTTAGCTCCTCCACTCCAGAAATCATCTAATATCATTTTAGATTACTTAGGAATGCTCCCTATCACTTGTCTGCCATTTCAAGAGCACAGGACTCTCAGAGGTCATGTCACATCTGCCAGCACTGAGGTGAAGTCCAAAACCTGCTGGCTTGTCTGCTAAGAGACTGGATATGTTTAGAAACAAACAGGCAAGAGTGTGATTTTTTCTGAGATTAAGGCTCCCTCCCCAGCAGCCTAAAAATTGTAGAAATTCTTAAAAGATTTAGGTGAACAGTAGATTTTTGGATGCCACCCTATGAAAGAATATATGCAAGATCTCTGATCTCGTTTAGTTGAGCTGGCATATTTATATCCCAAATTTTATGAGGCTTGAGCTTTCAGAGTAAGGGTGTTATGATGAGTTAACACCACTGCTTAGATTGTTCACCAGCCAAATAGCAAAATTTCTTAATGTCATTTTATGGGACTTATAAGACATTAAACTAAATATGATTGCTGCTCCATAAAACAGAACAGTTCTCCATATACTGTATGTATGCAAATACAACATCCTATCTCAGCCTCCAGTGCCCATAGTAAGTTATCCTTAGAGTTTAGACTGAATAGCTATTATTGGTTTACATGCTCCTATATCTTTGCATTTCGTACAGCTAATAAAGGGAGAAGCTTTTCAAAAAATAGGAGTGATGCCTTACACGTCTCACCGTGCAGCTGAGAAGCTTTTCTCTTTCAGCAGAAGAGGTGCATTTGTCCAATTGAAACACATTTTCAAAATGCAGAAGAGGGGAATTTTCAAACCCAGGCAGGTGGGATGCTTAATGAATGGCAAAAGTTTCTTTTAAAATCCATTTTCATATGAGGCCAAATATTCACATGGATCCGTGGGCAAGGTGAGCAAGGTATCCAGAATCAATAGATCACACTAATAAATAGAATACCAGGTGAAAATCTCCCTACCAAGAATGAGAAAAATGGCTTTTATCATAATTACCTACTCTATCAGTTTAACTTCAAAGCATATTGTCCACTCTTGCAAAGATTATTTTTTATCTATGTGGACCCCAGTGTTGTCTCTGAAAATAATTTCATCCTGATTGCTACAATGGGAAGAGCAGCCTTAACAGAGGGCCATTACTACTGTCCTATATTTGATTGTAGACATTGAACATAAAATAACTGTTATTGTTTTCCAATCAATTCTGATTTGGGATGCATTGAATCTGGAATATTCACCAAATAATGCCTCAGCTGAATGTTATGATTCTGAGGGCAGAAAAATGCATGAGGTTTTTAAAAGCTGGGATTTTGAATGAAAGAGGAAATGAATCATCAATTTATGAAATCACCAGCATATGAAAATCACCAATTAACGAATGCATAAGTTAGATAAAATCTGAAAAAATCATGTGTGCTAGTCAAAGTAATAATTCAAACAGCTACTGATCTTGGCAGCATTACAGAGGTAACATTTTTACAAGGTTAAGCTGTCTTTGAACTTTACTATAATTTATTAGATGCAAACAGACATTTTTTCTGTATCAAGCATATGTGTCTTTTTGTTCTTTTACTTAAAAATTATCTCAAATTTTGACAACTGTAAGAGAAAAAAAAGTCCTCTTCATTGCATTTTACTACTCCACACTAAAAATATCTAAGATATTAAACTGACTAAGAATTGCTCCACACTCCCTGCCTTTGAAATGATTGGCAAGGCAACTTTGTGGATAGCCCTTTGAGAAAGAAGACTATGATATATATTTTTCATCTGTTTTATATTTCTTTTCTCCAACTATTTAGCTGTTCTTTCAGAGAGACTCTAATTTTGGAGCATTTTTTCATTAGCCTGAGAACAGAATCTGGAGAAGTGTGCATGGAAAACAGTAGAGATACAGAAGTAAAATTGCCATTAAACTTAAAGACTGTCCTTATATATAAAATTTAGGCAAATCTGAGCATAGGGGTCGTAAAATTAATTCCATATCTTCCTTATGCATTACTATAAAAGTTCAAGTCTTTGATTCAGTTCTTCTCAGCATTAGTGGCAGCTATTGCTGCAAGGAAATTAATGGGGCTATCTCACTGACTTCAGTAGGAATATGCTCAGTCCCTAAACTCAGTCCCTAAAGCTCTGCTGAAACATAAATGTCACTGTTTTGAGGGAATACTCAATATATTTTTTTCCTCTGAGGTACATCAGTCTCTGAAGCTGCTTTGATGAAAGTTGATGGAAATTCAGGAAAAGTTAGTTGATACTTTCTGAATATTTTGAATGAGAAAAAAAAACCTCAAAAGGCAATTTACCTTCCCCCAGTTTTGTCACATTTTCTTTTGGTTAGTTTCTGTGAAATAATCTGTCTGAAATCAATGGTTTAACTGAGTGTAAGATCTGCATCAAGAGCTTCCCAAGCAATTGTCCCTGGATGGGAAGTTTCAGTGTGCAGGGTTATGCTAATTTGGGGTCCATGGGGTTCCTTTCAGCGACATTCCCAAAGGACTGCAGCATCACAGCTCAAATTTTAGCAGATTTAAGAACCCAGATTTCCATTATTTCTTAATCTTACCAGAAATAATTAAGTTCACTTACTTCAGAAGTCCTAAAACACAGGTAAAACTAAGGATTTTTCAGTGCTAATCACATGAGAGGCTGAGCCTGCAAGGCAGCGTTCTACTACATCTTTTCCCTACATTTGATACATGACCAATTCATAGGCGATCTATGTTAAGGACAATATATTTGAATATTATTTTTTGCTTCAATTACGTGGCTTCAGATAAACAGGACTCATGAGTCCTGTGCTTTGAGAGTCTGACTGCTCCACTTTACAAAACCTTTTTATTTTTCTCCCTTTTTAATAAACTCTTTGTCACGCCTCTTTGTTCTAAAATGAGAGTAAATGTTTTCCTTTATAATCTTACTTTTTTAACTAAATAAAAGTTGCTGCATAAAGTTTTAATATAATTCTAAAATATGCCCTTGTAGAAGTTGCCATAAATGTCGACATTTTCAGCAGCATGAATTTATGATGACACTGAATTTTTACAGCACTATAAAAGTCCATAGTCATGATGACATCTACAGCTGCCTTTTCACTAAAATATAAGAAACTATATTAAGACACATAGTTCAACATTTCCACAGACTTTAAGGAAGAAATTGTATACACCAGTCAGTGCTCACAGCAGTCTCAAGATGGAATAGATGTAACACCCTATGATTATTTAGCTGCTAAATGTTTTTATATTGAACTGGAAATCAGCAGAGGGTTCTTTTGTTCCTCTGTAGTTTTTATTTTCTTCTATTGATCAAGGCAAAAGCTGTACTTAAAGAGCTCAAAATAAGCTTGAATTGAAGGAGTATTCTGCCAGGTAAAGGTAGGGTGATCAGACCTTATAGCACTTTCCAGACCCTCAAGGGGGCTTGCAAGAGAGCTGGAGAAGCACCTTCTACAAGAGCAAGAGGGAATGGCTTTAAACTGAAAGAGGGTAGATTCAGATACTGAGAAAAATTTCTTTACTGTGAGGATGAAGAGGCACTGGAAAAGGTTGCCCAGAGAATTTGTGGATGCCCCATCCCTGGAAGTGTTCAAGGCCAGGTTGGATGGGGCTTTGAACAACCTGGTCCAGTGGAAAGGGTTCCTGTTTGTGGCAGTGGAGTTGGAATAAGATGATCTTTAAGATGCCTTCCAACTCAAACCATTCCGTGATTCTCTAACTGCTATGTTGTGAGTCTGACCTTAAGTCTAGAGGTAGCCAGAGCACCTGGTTTTGTTTTGCAAACCTATAAAAAGTACCTCAGAAACACCAGAAAGCTTCATATTTTCTGCAACTAACAGAAAAAGGAGGCACTTCTACATGGGATTCCAGTAAGTACTTCTTTGATAACTAAATTAAATCCATGAACCATTATGAACCCTAAAGTCCTATGCCTTGGGCAGATGAGTATGATTCATATTGCGTGCCAACAACAAAAACTGCCATAAAAGCATTACTGTACCAGTGGTGGTGATCTTAAATATGTTCAAGTCCCAAAATATGGAAAGTTTGGGTTAAGGGAAGTCTTTAAGACTTCTCTCTTTGATACAAATATTTAATTTAAATGAAATATTTCAAAGACTTGAATATTTCCATATTGAGGCAATGGGTAAATTAAATATACCGCTGGATAAGACATTTCCTGATTATCACACTAGGACAAGTATGGACCCAACCCTTCCACCAATGCACACTCAACGATTGCATTGAATTAAATATGAGTTACATGTACAGAGGGACTGAGACAGCCTGGTTTAATTAGTGGGAAAATGTCAAGTCCCTGTGTACAGTGCAAACCTAAAAACACCCAGACAGTTAACCCTTCATTGCTATTGAGCAAGGTATACAAGTCAGGTTGGAAAACCTCAGAGGAATCGAGTGTAGAATGACCCAGCATTCCTACAGGAAAATTACTAGGAAAATAGGTGTCAAAAAATCCTAATAAATGCTCAAGGAAACAATGCAATGCCTTTTAAAACTGCTCTGAATTTACCCCATCAAGTCCGTTGTTTAGCAAGTGGTCAGATACGATATCAGTGAGAACTTGTTAGTTTTCATTGATCTGGAAAAATCAAACCAATTAGCGCTGTCCATTTCAATGGGAATTACAAAACCAACCAAACAAAAAACTACACAAAAAACCTGTTTGATTTGTCCAAGATTACCATTGGCTTGGATGTCCAAGCATTTGATTGAGAACTGAAGCTATTTATCATAAATATTTTGTTGAATATAAGAGTGGGGCTTTCCAATCAAATACTTAAAAAACAAAATAGAAGGTCTTAATTTTTGAAAAATGAAGCTGTATGCAGAATTATATCCATTTTATAGTGTAATTACTCTACAGCGTTGTTAGATGTCTAGAAACACTTGTTGTATTTTTTTCTTGGAGGAGCAAACCCATTCTTTGCCAGCACTGCAGCAACAGGAACCTCTGTGGGAGCTGCCTGCTGGGTGGATCTCCTTTTTCTGGAGACACCCCAGAAAAAGCTAAAAAGTTTCCTAAAGCTGCACTTTTCCACAGCTGTCAGTTTTCTTAGCACAGTTCCTTTTGACTGAAACTTCTCGGCTTAAGACACATGTGAGAGTGTGAAGGAAAACTCAGAGTGCATCTCCAGTCCAGCTACAAAAGGAGCCCATCCTCAATTTTGATAGAATTCTTCAGCATCAGGAGTTTTTAGGCAGTGTTTCATACTACTAATGCCAACATGCAAGCAGATATTGTGCAGGAGGAAAATTATTTAATATCCCATATCTTATGCTGTGGTTTTCAAAATTAGTTGCAAAATATTACAGACAGGTATTTTCAGAAAGCTTCTCTAAGATGCAGGAACACTCTCCCCTGGTAAAAATTAAAGCATAGCACATCACCTGAGCCAAAGCAGCAATGGCACGAGCTGCAGGAATGGTACAGAAAACAGAGAGGATACAGCAACATCTGGAACACAATCACAGCACCAACAGCCAGCCTTTCCCCTTGCTAACCCTCATATGAACCCCCTGCCTACATGCACAGAAACTCTAGAACAGCTCCAATGTATTTAGGGCCTTGTGCCACTCAGCAACCAGAAGAGATGATCATTAGTAAAAGAATAATTGGGGCACTGCATGGTCTCTGAGGAATTACGCATTTTACACAGCACTAGTGGTAAATGCATGCATCTGTAGCCAGTGTTTATATACAAAGAATTTTTAGTTAAAACATTCCATTGGCAAAAATAAGAGTGCATGATGCAGGGCTCCTCCATACTGCTGCTTTTGGCTCGAATCAAACAATTGGAGTCTGATAGAATAATTAATATTACAAACCTTTTAATCACAGCACAAGTTAGTAAGATATGGACAGACATAATTACATAGTAAAAATTGTCTAGGCTCGACTAACTCCAATATTAAGATATTTCCTGGGAAATGGCAAAAAACAATGTCATATTATTTCTCCAATTCATTAATAAGCATGTTTTTTGCACACTGTTCTTCATGGTGTATTAACTTATGACAGGGGTCAGGGCTACATTAAATTATAGGATAAATTATTATAGTTAACAGTGCTATTTGACAGTTTCTTAGGTATCTGCTGCTCTTAAGCTTGTTCTGCATAGAATTATTTTTTAACAGCACAATAAGGAAAACCTTGAATAATAATGCATTTTACCTTAATTCTCAACTTTTTGTTACCCTTTGCCACACAGAGCAAGCAGTGACTGGAGAAAACCCTAAGAAAAGAATGTGATAAAAGATCAGATCAAGTTTAATATTTATAGACTCTGAAGGTTTATAATACAAAGAATGAGTTTGTCCTTCCTTCCTCTGCTTTTGGGTAGCAACTGTCCTCAGTTTCTCCAAATTCAGGGTGGTTTGAACAGAATAAAAACCTGATGCATGGTCTTGAACTTCAAAGTCTTATATGAAAATTTAAAAAAATAGACCAAACGCTTTCTTGCAAGAGAGTTTGCCACAATATTCAAGGAAAGACGAGATCCACAAGCAGGTAGCAGGAATGTTCATGTGCTCTTAAGAATATTTTCCTTTCTATATTTATGTTTCCATCATTAGCTATAGCTTTCCACTCATCATTTCCTGTTTTTCCTCCCTGTTGCTACTGCAGTTCCAAATTACAGAATTATTAAGAATCGTAACAAAGAAAAGACTAACTGTGGATTCTATGGGTATCTGTAAAAAACAAAATGTGCCACAATTAGGGAAGAATCACACCACAACATTCTAGGTGAAAATAAACCTTGGAAAAAAATGGCTTTTAAAAAAGAGATGAACCTATTCCAAAAGACCCTGAAGTCAAGAATAAGAAAATTAAAATCCTCAGACTTACCATGAGACTTGCTAAGGTGCAATATAGCAACCCCAGAAGACACAAATGCCTGTAGACAATAACAAAAAATAAACAGAAGTGTGCAGAAGACAGTACAGTTAACTAATGAAGCTCAAGAGGTCACTGAAGCCATGCAGGCACTCTTCAGGCAATGGAAACTGAGCCAATGACTCCTCCAGTAAGTGTACTTTCCTTTCTTAAGTCATTTTCTTATACTTCAGTAAGCTTAAGACTTCTGCAGAGTTGTTTCCTTTTTTCACTGTTAAAATAGAGTCCAGCGTTAGAAATACAATGTTTGAAAAAACACAGGTGTGACAGGAATAAATATTTTGCAAATATTCCAGTCCATTGCACAAATGTGCCTCAAACTAAATTTGACAATGAAGCAGTTTAACCTCAGTGACCCATCCCACTTGACCTTTCCATGGATCTCTCTAACATTCACATGATCAGGATGAAATTAAATATAGAGAAGTACGAACTTTAGCTCTTGGGAAAGAGAAAGCAAACAAATAGCTAGAAAACAAGGGACAACTCCTGGAGCATTGGTATAGAAATGCATCACAAATAGAACCTGTCAGCTTGTAGCAACAGAAGGGTAAATTTCATTCTAAAAGGTGTTAGTGGCAATGTTTTTACCTCAAAGACAGGAATCCACTGCCCCACTCTTTCCAAAGTACTGCTGCCAGCTGGCTTCCAGACTTCAGCAAAGATGTAGGTTAACTGGAGACAGTGCCAAGTAAAATAATACAAACAACAAATAGTGCAAAGATTTAAGAAATTACTTTGTGTGTGTATGTCTAGAAATGCAAAGATTAAGATAGCACATTGCAGTGACTATGCAGCTGATCTTATCCATTGGCTATTTCCTCACTTGTGGGAGACACAGAAAGAAAGAGGTACTGGCCAAGCTCAGGGACTTATTTAGATGACAACTCTTCCATGGAAACTACAGCCGGTTGATCCAGCAATGCCAAAGCCACTTTGCCAGATCTGCAACCAGCAAATGTCTCCTGGTTTATAAGTGAACTGAACTTCAGGATTCCAGGAATCATATTCCCTGCAGAGCAACCAAAGGGAAGGAGTGGGAATACCACAGAAACAAAGCAGCTGCAAAGAGCAATCTCTGAATGTGAGGTAGACAGCCCTCCAGCAGGGGTGCCACATCCAACACCAGCTATTATTACTGTCCCATGAACAGATTTGTCTCTGAAAATTTATTTTTTGTCATTTTTCTGATCCTGGGAGATCAGGGAGCTGGGTATGGGTATAATTTTTTCAATGCAGATTCCCTCAAACTGTACTTTGCATCAAGCAAGAGTTCATCAAACAAGGCACATTCTGAGATAGAGGCTCCTGCATAATCTCCGATTTTGATTGCCAATTCCAGGCAGCATCACAAAGGTTACAGCCTTTTTCCCAAATCATTTTTCAGGGTTACTTTGCAAGGCCATCGGTGTCTAGACCCTCTTTGCTGGACAAATAGATTTGAGGAAAAATTGGTAATTGTGTATTGAAGTGCATACAGAAATTCAACAATTAGCAGTACAATGAAAACTGATTGCTTTACATTAGCAAGACAGTGATAGTTATGAAGCCAGCAAATGTCCTATTGTGCCTCAACATGAAATTAGTCCCCAATATGCAAGAGGTGCCTGCCTATTTCAAAATCAATGCCTGTGTGATGTGAAGCAAGCTGTCCTGGAGTTGGTTTTGCTTAAAAGCAGCAGAGAGCTGAAAAATTAAAATACATGTGCAGATTTTGAAAAGTCTGTAAGTTCAGAAATCAGATTTTGTTTCACACTAATCTGTCATCTTAATGGAAACAGCACTGACGATTGGAAAAACAGAAAATTGTCAACGTCAGAAGAGATGTATTTTCTCTGAGTAAGGAGATTCATACACTTGCAAAGTTACTGTAAACTATTTCAAGTATCAATGCAGAAACCTTGTAATACCTTGAACTAGACCCAAAGCCCTTTCAGGACATGACAGAGCTCATAATTTCTGCAAGCCAAAGATTTCTCTCTGTGGTGTTAGGCCTGGCCTACACAAAGTTACATCACTTTAATTAAAAGTGCATTTTTAAATCAATTTAGCAAACCCATGCAAACCCTATGTGGGCACTTTTTATTTCAGACTTGCATTAATTTATCTTAAGTGAATTCCTTCCTGACTTAAGCTGAATCAATATAAGCCAGGACAAAATCAATTTAGGAGTGTCCAAACAAGTGTTCACATCGGTTTAACAAAATCGATTTATAAAGCGATTCAAATTACTTTGGTGTGACTTTTGTGTGAAGACAAGCTTGCCTTAGCTAATTTCCTCAAATTAGACATTTTACAAAACCAACTGAAGTGAAAAAACACGGAATTTCTTTTGGATCCAAGGTTATTGGTTATTTGCATTGACAGATTTATCATCTTCAAAAAGATATAGCATCCAAGAAAAACTTCTGAAATGGGTTAGAAGCACAATTGCCAGTTTGGTTATCAGAAATTTGTTCATCATTTATTTATGCATATATGAGCTTGAAAAGCAAACAGAATTAGGAAAATACCCAGGAAACAAGGTGCTTTCTAGATACTCATCCCTAAATTTGCTTTTCCATCAGTTAGACTGAAGAGCAAAATATTTCCCCTGAACTCCATTTTCATCTGGCAGTTGTTCTGCAGATCTGATATTTTTGAGGTGAATTGTGAGAGGTTTTGTCTACATGCCTTTGGAAACACTAGTCTTTGAATAAAATAAAAAAAATCAAAAAACACCAACTCACAAAAAAGCAGAGTTCTAACAACGGCATTTTGTGGAAAGAATTCTCAAAGGGCTAGAGGAGTGCAACCAGATCAGCATTTGAAACATTTCCAAAGAATGAAAACCTTTCTCTCCTTTTCAAAATAGTTGATCAACCAACATGAAACTTCATCAGTTGTGTCAGGATTCTTACTAAATACTTGTGAATGACAGTATTTTGCATCAATCAGCTAGATATAAATTTTAAAAGTATAGTTTCAGAAAAAATCATAATCTCATGCCACTTTCTGAAAACTGCACATTTCTCTCCATGTTAGTAGTGAATTTTACTAGCTACCCCCTAAAGTTTTTAATGTTCACATTAAGAAACCTACAATTAACTCCTAAAAATTGAGTTAATATCTAAAACATTCAAAACTTTACAATCAACCTTGCAGTATTTCTTTTGAAAAATTTGAGTCTGATTTGAAGATTTTCCAAGAGAAAATGGAAAAGAAATGGAAACAGTTTTTTGAAATCCCAGCACTCCAAACAATGGTACAAATGAGCTGTCCTTACAATGCTCTTATTTGATTTTAGAACAAGCAGGAATGTTTTCAGAAAGGCAAAAGAGAAGATTGGTAATAAAATCAGTGGCAGAAGGGTCAAGTTGCAGCATCTAATTGTGAGTGTAAGAAATGTTAATTGTGGGCTCAGCATTACAGTTCCACACAGAACCATCCCAGTCCTTGTTCAGTGTCAGCGAGACACAGATGAGAAATATTTCTGATGTATACTAAAGCGTCATCCTTGCAAGACAGTGGCATAAACTCAGCAAAAAATTAATTTTTAAAAAAATCCATCTTTAGACCCATAACATTGGGAATATTTTTAATAGCACGAGTTTTTTATTCACAATAATACTTAATTTCAAAGCGGGGTCAGTAAAATAAATTTGAACGCAGGGTATTGTACGCTGCAGATCCATAAATCTCCTCTGGGATGGATGTGCTATGAATTGTCATCACATACAGCCCACAGCCATATTTCCACCCGTTCACACACTAATCCTATGGCCTGTGGGAAAAGGCCTTGTCTAAGATACAAACACTTCCCTGAAGTTTTGGGCTCTGCTTTGCTCTCTGCTGAAGTAATTGCAGGTTGTCAGTAGAAATTCAATTGCTCCAAGTACACAGGAAACACAGGAAGTACATTCTCTGGTGTTTTTAACCAGCTGTAAATGGGAGCGAGGGAGAGAGAAGCTAAAAGTTGCCCGGGCCAGGCACAATTTCAGATCCACACTGTGCTCTGGCTCTGTGTCTCTTCCCCCTCTCCTCAGGTTTCCCCTGGTAATGCCACAGGGCAGGAAGGTGGCCCTCAGGACTACTGAGGAATATTAAAAATGACATCATCCCTCACACTTCCACCTTGCACATGTCAGAGATGGGCCTGCCCTCACGTCCCTGGTCACTGCTTTGCAGAGGGGACACAGCAATGCCCTGGTGCCCTGGCGTGCCTCAGGGTCCCCAGGCTCTGGGAAGATCAGGCAGCACCTGAATTTGACCTAAATGACAGCCAAGAGCCATAGGTTTGGTGTTCTTGAAAATGGACCGCAGAGGTCGCCTTGTCTCCCCATGTCTCCCCAGGCAAGAATTAGGTCAAGCTTAACTGACCCAGGGAGAGATGGAGTCAAGCCTTCCTTTCCCAAGGGAAAGAGATATAACCTACAGAGACATGAGACTAGGGAGATAGGAAAAAAAAACCAAAAAACCAAAAAAAAACCACAACCAAAAACAAAGAGAAAAAAAAAGCACGGCACTCTAAAACTAGGCAGTTTGCATTTGTATATTGTATGAGTAACAGCTCATCAGGAGGGGTTAAGGAACTCTGGCCGTGCACAAACTGGAAATATTTCTGTACAATATAAATATTTTCAAGTCTCATGGTGAAAATAAATGATAACTTTGAAAAACATTATTTTGTGAAATCTGTTATTTTAACCCACAAATAGGCTTTCTGAATGAAGTTAACAACACCTCTCTTCTGGCTGCAGGTTTCTGTATATCCCTGCAGCAACTGGAGCAACACTGAAATTCCAGTTCCATGCTTCCATGAGAGCTACTTTGCTTACAGAAAAAAAAAAAGAAAAAAAAGTTTTGTATTTTTTTACAGCAAAGTCAGAAATCAAGGCTCTGCTGTTAGAGTGAGGTACTGAATCCTGGTGTGTCTTCTGTTCTGGATGGAGCAGTGCATTTACTCTTTGTATTGTTCCCTTTTTCACATTGCTAAGCACCCTTTCTGCTCTCAAAGGCTGCAGTAATTTTGTTTTCACTGTTTTCTGCTTGCTGCCAGAGGATCCAGGCAAACTGTGCTTTTCTGAAGAAGCTATCCTTTGTTCACTATGCTTTTATGTAAATTAAGTCAATTTGATTTAAGGTACACAAGTGGCAAATTGCTTTTTGTTTTTATACTTCTTCACTGAGTGTCTTGGTTTATTGCAATTTTAATAATATTATTTACCTATTGTTCTTAGAATCTACTTCTGTCTCATTGCTGTTGCTCAGTTTTATCACTGAAATTTCTTGAACCTTGCTTGTTAATCAGGTACATAACGCACTAGGATAATGTCTATTCATGGCATCTACCAAAGTGATACAGAGAAAAATATTTTTCTACCCCAAAAGATTTTCAGACATTACAGAGTCTTGGCAAAAAACAAAATAAAGAAAAAAAAAAAGTGAGAGAAAGAAAAAAGAAAAAAAAACCCCAAACAAACAAAAACAAAAACAAAACAAACCAACACTGAAAGACAGAAAAATCTAGGTGAGTAACCAGCACAGAAGAGATAGCTGGTCATAAAAAATTAAAACCTTGGAGATTAAAACTAGCCTCTGCTAGCTCTTTATCTTGCACAGTAATTGAGAGTAAATTTGGTGGAATACACGAGAACCTTACACAAACCCCTGGTGTCTGGTGGGAGCTCTAGGTCTGGGCCAAGCAAAAAGCAGCAGAAAAAAGCCGTGGGAAAGCTGCCTCTGCAGCCTCATTCTGTGCAGGGCAGGCTTCCTCTCTTACCTTTTAACCTGGCTCCAGAAGGGCTGGCCCCTGGAGAACCCTTTTTCCGAGTTTTGCAGCTGACATGATGAGAAATTTGTAACAAGACCCGAGTTGGATAGGGCCCTCAAACTCACCTGTGTCAGTGCAGTCATTTGGATGATTATTTACATTTTCCTTTCTCTCTGTGCAAGCGCTGTTGTGGCACACAGGAATCAACAATAATCTTCCTTCCATAATTCTGTAAGCTATTTTGCTCCGTCTGCTTGCCAAAATACTCACTCATGAATATGCAATGAGGTGGAAGAAATATTTCTTTAAGTTTTAAGCCCCTTGGGCCTTTAATCTTGAAGCCTTTTAAATCCAGGATATGATTTTTTTGTGCGTGTGCATGTATATGTGCTGAAGTGTGTGTATTGGTGTCACTTCTCTTAACTTGTGTGCATACTTGATTGCTGGAGGGCTTTCATTCTCATTTAGATATATCATGTACTCATGCACATGTACTGCAAGGACAGTTTGTGCCTATTTTTTGATAGTATGGAAGAGACTGATTATCTAAAGTGCTTCCTGCTGCAGAGATGGGAAATAAATATTGATGCATTTTGTAGGAAGGAGAAAAAAAGGTAAATGAAACTTTTCAAGGGCACCTGCCATAGCATGACCACAACATCATCTAGAGTGTCCAGCCTGACAGAAAATTTTGGTACAGGACCACGTGACACAACTTGGGCAGCGATCAACTGGAAAGCACGTGTCAACAAAAACATTTTCAGGACAAGCTGGACACATCTTTAACTGGTTTTTATATCCATCCTGTGGAGTGCTGCCTGAGTTCTTGGGCTCTGGGCTGATGAAGAGGAGAAAGCTTCTGCAGGTAAGCTGAAGTTTGGGCCTCTCAGCCCTAGCCCTCCATAGAGCTGTTCTCTGTTGAGCCTACCTGGTGGAATTTCCTGCCCAAGAGCTCATCCAAGGGTTGGGATATCAATGACCAAGACCTTTATCCAATTCTGGCCAGAGTGAATGCCTCAATCCACGTGGATCTCCTCTATCAAGACATATAATTAATTGAACTGAGGTTCCAAGTATATCTGTATTTTCCAGTTAGAAGTGGCATTAAAAAGGTAAACTCAAACAGTTTGGGAATGCCAAAATTCCCAGTTTTGTGCTTACTGAAAACAGGCGTGAAATCATCGAAGAAGTGAAACCAGTGGTTGAGCTCCTTGACTCAGACTTCCAAGTAAGTTATGGTGCTACAAAATCACAGTTTTTGAGCTAATAAACAACCCTACAAAACTAAGTTATTACTTCTTACCAAGAATTACTCACCAGTCATATAAACACTTCATCAAGAGACAGTTCTTGCCCAAAAGACTTAACAACCTAATGCCCCACGGAGTTCTGCTCTGTCTGGAGAATACACCATAAAAAATATTTATGAACTGGTAGCACAAGTTCTGTACTCTGAAAGTGGTCCACATATTTATTGCAGCAATTAAAACTTCAGCTTTTGTGCTGCTTTCTTCCACTTCTTTCCCTAAATTTCTGGCTCTCTTCTGCTTACTGACTTGCATTAAAAGTAAGGCATGCACTAAAGCCTTATGAATTCCTCACAAAATGGAATTTCAGAGATGTGCAATCAAGCATACACTGGTTTTACAGGAGCATGGAGATGAGAGACAGACAGGTGGAAGGTTAATTCAAAAAAAGACATTATATTTGTCCACATTGGGAGAAACATGCAATTTTTCTACCAGAAGTAGGGCTGATGAAGTTCCTGGGTAGACTAAGATTATCTCCAGTATGCCCCACAGGAATCTGAACTGGGAAAGAAGAAAACAAGTTGTCCATAATCATGACTTAACTCTGGATTCTTGCTCAAAATCATACATTTTACAAATTGGGTAGAACAAGGAAGACTCTCCCACTTCTTATTTTTTTTCATTTGTGGGTGTGTGAGTGAAGAACTGAAGAACTGAAGAAGTGAAGAACTGAAAAAGAAAAAAAATAAATGTAGGGGAGAAAAATCTAGAAACAAAGAAAGGAAAAGAAAGAGATGTATCTGTCTGATGCTGTTAGATTAAATTAGACTATAATGATTACTGTGTGCCTTCACAAAAGACATTTTGTAACATTTAAGATTTCTGCTAATTGAACGAGGTACATTACCATGCAAAAGAATGTTAGTGAAGGTTGAAAAGGACAAACCAACTATTCTCGTACATCACCATAATTATGCAGCCCCATGTTCGAACAATTACATTTATGTAGACCCACTGTTAAAATCAATGTTACTTGTACAGCTAGTCCTTAATCAATGGAATCAGTCAATTTACCATGGTCACATCCTTCTTCTTAATTAAGACAGTGATATCTCTGGAGCGCAGGGTCTCAAAGAGATAAATAAGTACAGAGGTTGGGAAATGTCAAAGAGGTGACTCCCCGATTTTACTCTCAACGAACTTGGGAGGAAATAAGACAGTTCCCTCAGTTCAGGGAAGCAGCACAATCTTCTAAAGAGATGGCTTAGCATTCATTAAGAAAAGAGCAGGTAGCAGTGTCTGACAGAAATAGCACTAATGAGCAAAGAGCGCTTTCAACATGCATATCCTTCATAGCCATAGTCTGAATTATGAAGGTTGTGCCACCTAAGCCAATTTTAATTAGAGCGAGCATGGACCTCTTTGGACAGTTAGCCTTTCTTTCCAAAATCCATTTCAATATGGTGTCATTTTGTTGTCATAATCAAAATGGCAAAGTGATGGAATAACCTACTTAAAATGTCTGCGGTGTTAAAGCAGATATGGCAAACGTCCTCTAATGACACATGTAATAAGGGTATTACCTAGAGGACTTTGACAGTGTGTTCCGTGTTGTCAGCGCAGCTGGAATAATGATAGAGGTCTCCTCTGGAATAAGACACAGGTCTTTAAAGACCAAGCCTAAACTTCCTGTTCTACAGGTAAGCTATTAAACTCCCATGTGCTGAAAGGAAATGGGAAAATACAGATCTGCTGAGCTGCCAAGTGCTGACGTGGTCATAACTCTGGAGATTTTTTCCCTCTGCAAAATATACTTGTGCTGTCAAACTAAGATTATTCAGTCCTGCTATAGAAAAACACACATAAAAGACTACTACATGAAGGGAAACAAAGCTTGAATTAATTTGCACTTCTCTGTTTATAAAATGATGACCTTTACAATAATTTCTGATAGCACATTAATATGATATTTACAGTATAGTAACAATAACAATAATAAAATAACATAATTCTGTTCACAGGGACCTGCAATGATCATCTACTCCAACTGCCTGATCACTTTAGGGATGACCAAAAGCTAAGGCGTGCTAATAAAGGCTTTGTCCAAATGCCTCAAACACTGAGAGGCATTAAACAGTGAAACTGTTCACTCCTCCTGAAGTACTTCAGGTGTTCTAAATCCAAAAGTGAAGGTTTTAAAGATATTCAGGGGCAAAAAAGCTGCTTAACTGGAGCTTTTTCTCTTTAACATCTGTTACAATCCACAACAGATTTCTTTAAACACACACAAAGTCAATAGGAGTCTTTGTGGGTTCCTATGTGTTTTACCAGGTATTTTGGGGAAAGTTGAAAAAATCTGGCCACAAACATTCAAACAACTTAAAAAAAACGGGGATTCAGGAGTCTATATCCATGTCCAAGTGGAATAGTGATGGACAGAGCCCTTGTAGTGAGCTCAAATCAATGACTCCACAAAAAAGCAGCAGAAGGCCAAGAGAAACATCTTCATGATGGAAGTGTCCTGCTTCCCACACCCAAATTGGCACCTGTGTCTGGACTCCAGAGCACTTATAGCACAAAAATGTTGAGTTTGGGGCACCATTTTTAGTTTTGCTTCTTTTCAAAAAGGCAGTAAAACAAAAATGAGATTAAATCCGACTCAGTCAAGATCATCGCCATCTAAATTTGAAAATAAAAGCAGAAGTTTGGCATTTCTCTCATCAGTTTTGTTGGAGGACTCAAAAATGCCCAACTGTAGAGAAAAATCCTGAAAAACTTATTGTTCTTTAAAATGTCATCTGAAAGAAATTAATTTATTGAAAACCTGAAAAGAAAATCAATTTCTGAAACATGACCTTTTTCTCAGAAAAAAAAATTTGATTTTTTTGACTTACATTTCCCAAAACTAATAAGAATCAAAATAAAAGTGAGTATATTAGAAGAAAAATAAGGCTCTTTTGTAGAGATAGACAATTTAGTTGTAAATATTTTCTTATGAAAACTGAACTATATTAAAGTTTTAAAGGATTAAGACTATCATGGACAAGAGCCACTCCTTTATATTCAATCTCTATTTTGTCATACGCTCCCTGTATTTTATTGTATGAGCAGTGTAGCAATCTCTGTATTTCATGGATGAAAATTGGAATATTTTCTCTCCCTTTAGGTCTATTGTTAAATTTAATAAGTTAATGTCTTAAATGTGCTTTGAGAATTTCAAGGCAAAGTAGAGAATGTTGGTGTTGTTAAAAACTATTATCCTAAGACTGAGGCAAGAAAAATTCCTTTATTTGGACTATGTATATAATCATCTATATTTTTAAAGTTTGCTGCAGCAAAAGCAGTAAGGAAAAAAAAAAACAAAACGTATCAACAATACAAGAATAAATAATTTGACTTACTATAGAACAATTTTTCTTCTCCTTCACTCTCTCTCCATTTTATGACTTGAAACTCGGTTTAGCTCCTCTAGAATTATTTACTTCTGCATTTGGGGTATTCTAGGTGAAAGCCAAAACTATAAACTTGAAATGGAAGTGATTTAATACTTGGGGAAAATTACAATAAAAAAAAAATCAGAATGATTTTCACAGTGTTTGCTGTAAAGGAACAGCATTAGGAGGAAAAAGCCAAGAAAGCTGCAGGGATTAAAGAAGATATTTTATAAATTTGAAAGCAGCTGTTCAGCCATATGTGCTTACCTTTTCATTTTTTCTCAGCTAGGACTCTTTACCCTGGATCTGTACCAACCTGGCTTGTTTTTAATCCAGCGCTATCACTGCCTGCGTAACCACCACCCTCCCCATCTTCACAGTAGAATCGGCAGTAAGGAGGCTTTGCTCTGCTGGGATAAAACACTCTGATTCTTCTCTTCCTTTAATTTATTTTAAATCCTGCAGATTCCAGTGTGTTGCAGCACTTCAGGATTGTGAATTCCTTGAGCAACTTGGCCATGAACCCCACATCCTGTGGCCATATACCTGTGCAGCCATACATCTGTTTGGGAACCCAAATTACCATGCCCCCCATTCAGCAAAGAATAGAAACACGTGATTAACTTTTGTCATATGTTTATAACTTTGTCAGAGAGAGGCAATATAAAGTAAATGTTTACCTACTCTTTTCATCTGAGACGGGCAACAGTTCCTGTTCGGGTTTAAATACAATGTCCCTATAAATATAGGCACATGCCTCATCACAGACAGAACTATGAATAAAATAACCTGAAATGAGAGCCAAATATTCCAAAATGCCCATGAAATTCCCATTCAGTCCTCAATATCACCTTTTGGAAAAGCTTTCCATGCACTATCATTTTGCAGCTACCGTCTCAGAAGCCGCTAATTTACGTGGTCTGCTGTCAGCTGTGTGTTCTGTTATGTCAAGAAGATATTTCTAACATATTAATTTATTTTGTACTGAACTTTGGAAAGCCTGCTCATGCTTTTGTCCTTCTGGGTACTTATTAATAGAAAAATGTGACAAATGGTAGAACCACAGGCAGGATAGCATATTTAGAAAAGGAAAATGAATCACTGCACATTCGACAATGGATCATATCAAAACTGTTCTCAGCCTTGCATACTTTACATTCAATGGTCAATCTCTGAGCAAACTACTGCCTGAGCTATAGGCTCTCCAACTCATTCATCACAGCAGAACTCTACCTTCTGCTTTTCAATAAAATTACAGAAAATGGAAGTGCAATAAACCCAAAAAGCTGGAAACAGAGATGACACCCATGACAACATTAAAAACAGAAAACTGAAGGTGTGCAGCCATCCATTCAACTTACAATTAATGCACCTCAAGATAGATGTCCGCTCTTCTCTAATGCTGAGTCCATCAGATAACCCATAAGAAGAGCACAAGGCTTGCAAAAGTCATAGGGCACACATAATAGAGACCAGGGATGGAAGAACTAGATAGAGAAAAATCAGAGATAAATTAAATCTTTTTATATGAAGCCTAACGTGGAGCGACCTTTTAATGCAACTCTCAATACAAGTACAGTCACAGCACATAACACAAAGTCCAAAATCAGGTTCATGGCTCTTGTCCCCACAATAAAGTAACAAAAACTTGTGATTTAGACACTGAAGTGACTGGAACCAGGTAATCTGACTTTGCAATTGAATGTCACCTATAATTAACTCCACACAAATTATCTTACTTGAAAAAGTTACTTTTCTTCTAATTTTTTAAAAATTTCCCTGCGTTCCACACATCCTGATTTTGCCCTTGCCAGAAACACAGCTGCCAAAATATTTTGCCAGATCTTGAGAGTTTTCCAGCCAAGCTGCATCCTCAGGATGATTATGTTATTTACTGAAGTTCACTTAATTATCCATATTTTGAAATGCTGAAGAAGCCCTAAAGCTGACTTGAGTCCCTCTTAATTTCATTTTATCAAAGTATATAAAAAAACCACTCAGAAATTAAATTACATGCCAAATTTTTATCTCCTTTATAGTCATACATTCTTTTATGGAGCATGAGACATCTCTTGTTCTTCTGGTCTTGTATGTAACAGAGGGATGCTAATCAGAAAGGTTTGTAGAACATCTGTCCCATGTCTGCAATCCAACACCCAGAAAACACCTTTAAAGAGCCTATAACACGCTTAAGACTCATAGAAAATGAACATAATTACAGTTTAATATGCCCCAAAAAAGGTGATTGGAGAAATCAAGAGTACTGAGAGAATAGTGTGACTGCTTCCAGAGCTTAGCAATGTTCTGGATGGGCAAAAGGAGCTGCTCAGTATCACCTTTGAAAAGTTCTGGCAGTACAGTAAATATGACATGCACGAAACCAAAATTTAAAATATGGCTTTTAGCTTTAGCTCTAGAAGCGAGAAACTGCTCTTTTGATAGCAGTCCTTTAAGACTTGTTACTCATAAGGAGTTCTTTGCCATGTTTCATTACAGAGTTATAACTCTACTAAAACAATTTCAAGAGTGAATGTCAAACACGTGAAAATAGTTTTGTTGTGAAGAAGGAAAGGCCAGTGTAATACAGATAAGAATGGTCTTTTTCCTCTTCCCCCTCCCACTTTTTTCCCATCACCCAGAACACTGAATATGTATTTGCACAGCTTGGGCACCCTAGAGAATAAAATAGAATTTATGGAGATATATGGCCTTTCATATTCAAGGTACCTCAGAGCACTTTATGGAGCAATGACTTGGATAATGCAGTGACTGTGTTGGCAAACTTGACTCTCATTATACCCTCAGCAATAGATCATGCACAGTCGAGACATCACAACGGTGAGAAGTGGTAGAAATGTTGGCCAAAAGATGGGACACAACCTAAAAAAATAACAGAACAAAAGAGTCAAAAAAGATGAGTACCTCTTACCCAAAGCAGGGCAACATAGAGCATCAATCAATTACTCAGAATGATCTAATTGCTTCTGTAATGGACCCTCCCTGTGCTGTTTAATGTCATATGCCATTCTATTTCAAAAAAATATTCCATGTCTTAGACATCCATTTGCATGATCACAACTAATCAGAAAAGTTTTTTCTCAAACTTCATATAAAATGCAACTGCACCATTCAAGCAGCACAGGAAGAGGTGCATGAAGCAGTTCTGCTAGGGCAGCATCAGGGGAACTTTTGTGTGAAGCCAGCAGGACTGGCAGCATCTCCAAGGTAATTGTAAGTAACATGTGAGTCACAGGAGGGAAAGAGCAGGAATTAGAGATCTGCATGCACAGTGATGGCCGTGATCCCACTGGGAGCACAGAAGTGGCTGGAAGGATGAGACATCTGGAGCTATGAGCAAGAGGGACAAGGCCAAACTGGAACATAACCCTGCAGTTCAGGAGGGAAAATTGATCTGTTCAGGGACCTGACTGGAAGAGTCCCTTGTGATGTGGTCATGGAGCAAAGAGAGTTCCAGGAGAACTGGTTAATTACGGAAGAGCAACTGCTGCACGTTCAGGACCAGTGCAGCCTAGTGGGCAGGAGAACAAGCAGATAAATCTAGATGGAGACATAATCCTTTTTGTAGAGCCTAGTGAGTGGCCAAGAGTCAAGGGGCTCAAACTGAACTACAGTAAATACTTCTTAAATATCAGAAAAAAATAAGTGGAGCTGGCTGGGAAGAGGTTGTCAAGAGAGGCTGGAGATCCTTCATCTCTGGAGATGTTCAAAACTCATCTGAACACAGTCCAGAGCAAACTACTCCAGCTGACTGTCCTTCTATCAGGGGAGTTGAATGAGGGCTCCAGAACTGCCTGTCAAGCTCTGCCACTCTGTGAAATTGTAGCTCATTGAAAGCTAAAAGGGATAACATTTATGAAATGATGCCTATAAACACTTCAGTGACAGTGAGACACACAAAGCGGTTTTACAGGTATAGCCACACATACATTATGTCCAGAATAAAAATAAAGCCCAAAGATAAGCATTAACTTCCCCCATCACAAAATAGTGGCTAAGGGCTAGGTCGGTCTGTTACTCTTTAACTCATAGAAGGTGACTAAGATAATTTCCTCTCTCAGTCATGAGCAGATATGTGTTTCATTTCTTCCTGAAAATGTAGGATTTATGTTACAATTTCACAAATTTCATCAGTTTTACAGCCTGTTTGCCTCCTCTCTAATCCTGCATACCTGGGGAATGACAGTGCAATGATGATTCACAGAAGAGGACCCCAGCTCAAGTCAGAGATCTACCTTCAAAGATCTACCCTGGGGTCTGTGATGAATTTCTACAGGATGAGAAGGGGCTTAATGTATAGCTGACATATTCCTCCCTTTTCTGCCCTAAGTTTTTAAGCCCCCATTCCAATAAAGTTATGTCAAACAAAGTGCACTCTCCAAAGTCTCACGTAGAGAAGCACCCAGCCCCTATTTCCTGCTTTCCACAGAGAAAACACTGAAAACCTATGTGGACCCTCCACACAGAGATCTGTGGGGCACTGCTGCCCTGCCCACAAATGAGAAAAGATCAAATGAAGTGTAATTCATATTTATAAGGAATCAATTCCAGCAAGAAATTGAACCAAGAAGCTTTGGGCTCAAAGTAGTGGGGCTTCCTGCTGAGATAAGAAGAAATGACTTTGTCTCTAACCAACTAACTAGGTGTCACGGGTGATGTTCCTGCTTTAATGCCTGCCTTGCACATGGTGCCTGATAACTTCAGGGATAAGGGGATAGAAATGCATGTCACAAAACACTACCAGCGTGTGAGTGGGATATGCATAAATGAATGGATGTGAGTGGCTCTTTTCTAGGCCAACAGGCTTCCTGACGTCTCTTCATTATGTCTGAGAGTAATCTTCAAACATGCAAGTCTTCCCTTGAAGAATACATTAGCAAAAGGAGGGTGTAAAAGGTTCTGTGTCATTAAGAGGGCTTGACTTAAAGAGCAGCTTATGCTGCTTGTGAGAGAGTAAATAAATAAAAGTGCTGATTTTAAGGCCTGATTTTTTTTTTTTTAGTTTTCTACTACACGGCCCAGAGGTGCTAAGTGCAAAATGCAAGGATTTGTGAATTGGTAAAAATAGCTCCTCAACAGTTTGTCTATAGATAAAAGATGGGAAAATATTATTAATCCAGTGCCCATTTTGTAGACTCCCTAAGTGGAAATCTAAAAAGCAGAGAAGGCTTATTTTTGGTAGAGCTGGGACATCTTTGATCACAGAGCATCAAGTTGGATGTGGTTTGATCTGGTTTGAATCGGTTGGATCCAATCTGACACCTAAAAGGAGGAGTCTGAAAAGCCTTTGGGTTTCCCCCCATCACTACTATTGTCAAATGACCAGTGCTGAAATGTGCTGAGCATCTGCTGAGTTCACCTGAACTGAGACAACTCAGACTTAAAGGAGACAATATCAGATTCATATCAGATTCCTCATCCTGATTACTTTTTTCCCTCTTAAGAATTTCCATATGTTTTCAGCACAAAATTCAATATTTGGTGTCCAAATAATGCTGTAATTTGGGCTTTTCTTTCTTTCCCTAATTCTGTATGCTCAGTTCCATATATTTGTAGATAATTGTGCATTGCTAAAGCCATCATATTCAGGATGAGAGGAAGAACCCCACCTCTCCTATCAGAATATTTATAGCTGCCATATTACTTATGGTTATGACTGTGCTATGCCAGTTATCACAATATTAACATATTTACATGTCATTTATTACTCAAATGCTAATAAAACAAAACCAGAAAATTAAAGAATGGTAAAATATCTCATTCTAATTTTTTAAATCTTTGATACATATTTTTTCTTTTTTTTTGTAAATACAGCAAATGCTTCTAATTATATTTTAACAAGCAGTTAGGAAGAGGTATGCCTCCTATTGGATCCTAAGTGACTAAAAATGACCTACTTTAATTTTATTCATTATCTCTAACTGTTATTAGAACCTGTATTTGACATATGTGAATATTATTTGATCTTTTCAAACCACATTCATTCTCATTAAGAAAGCCCCAAGACATTTTCTTTCAGAATATTTTTCAAATATTCTGAGATTTTGCTTGTTATGTGAAATGTGACAGCACTTTCAAGTTCTTTATTATAGTTTTTTTCTACTGCAAGAACCAATTATCCTTTCCCAGTACTAGTGTCTAGTTTTGAACTCAATATTTAAGCAATTAGTATCTGTATCTGTAAATTAATACATCTATATTGCTAATGTAGTTTTAATCATACAAAATGAGTAAGAACAGCCTTTTCCAATGTTGCTAAATGTAAAGAAATGTTTATTTAAGTTAAAATGAAATTAAACTAGGAGAGGAGAACCGATGGATATAATTTTTTATAGCACTTCAGCTTTTCTTTCTCTGAAGAAGACTACTTAAAGGAACATCACCTTTTTTTTCCAAGAAAGTTGCTTGTTTTGCAGAAATCGAACTTATTTTCATACTTTTACATACAGTAATTGCTGACTATATAGACAACTTCATGACAGACTCAAATCCATTAAAGTATTTGAACTTTTAATACAAAAAAACTGCATTTTAAGTTAGGAATATGCTGAGTGCTACACTGAAAATGTTTCAAGTCAGAAATTATATTTAGCTGTAATTAAGTATCAGGGCTATGAGTTATTATGAATACACAGTGATTGATAGAGATTTTACTGTTTGTTATAAAGCTCCCTTTTTTGGGAAGTATCTGTGATATTTCACTAGATCAGAGAAATGAATCTTGATATGTACAGATGCATCAGATTTCAAAATACATTTCATCAGTAATCTACACAAAATAGCTCTTCTGGCAAATGAAAACTAATTTCTTCATTTTGTTTTCTTATCTTGCCTGCAGAAAATGAGTAATAACAAAACTGCACTACACAGATTTGAGTTCATTATTACCTTCTTATGTTAATCACCAATTAACGTTTTCTTTCTCTCATGAATAAAAATTCTATAAATATTTTAGGTCCACTTGCTGATGTGCTGATGGATGGGTTTATCTGACCTGCAGATGGCTGTTGTTACATCCTATTCATGCTGATAGTCTCGGAATGTCTATCCAGAAATGCTGGAGAGGAAAATAGAAAAGTTGAGAATGAAGAGAAAAACTACCAAAATTGCATTGAGTCTGCTATTCAGTTCAAATTTTGTGCAATACTCACGTCATTATATTTCTTTTCCTGATGTGGAGAGATTATTCTAATGCCGCACTTACAGCCAAGTGAACAAGCTGATGAGAAAAAAATTGAGAGTTGGTTTAATATTTGACTATTGAAGTTAGAATTGCCTTAACTCATCTTTGCCAGATTGGTGGGAAAAGATAAATGCAAGAATTAGTTCAGGTAAAGCTTTTCCTGGGAGTTTGAAATACCTAAATACGGGAACACTGAGAAAGGACAGGAGGTCTGAATGCTTGACCGACTGAATTCAGACTGAAAGAAGCAAGGCATGGGCAGAATGGAGCAAGATCTGTGCTTTGAATTTCTAACTTCCCTTGTTGACTCGCAGATCTCTCTGCCCAGCTCCTGCTGCCTTTAAAACACAGACATTAGCAAGGTTTTATCTTAAACCCGTTCAAAAAATGGCTTTTAACACGAGAAAACAAGGCTTATTTTCTTAATCTTCTTCTTAGAAACAGTTGAACTCTTTTATCCCATTCAGCCTCAGGCAGATATTCGACCCAGAAAATTTCAGCCAAACATTTCTGGAATTTGAAAAAGTTGCAAACAGCAGAACAGGTGTCTTGTACCACAAAGCAAATGTTAAGCAATTACAGGCATAGATGTTCCATCTAAGATATTCCTCTTAGGTCATTCATGCATGGAGAAAAATAAAAACATTTTGTAGCCTTCATTGCAAGGGGAGCTGCATAAAACTGAGTCAAAATTAGTCTTGGATGCCAGCACTTAACACAATGAAGAAACAGAGAAAATGTGCTTAGATTCCAATTATCCTACAGCATTTTAGGTGTGCATGGACCATGGACCAAGGTATGTAAAGATTAACTTCTAATTTTAATTATCCCCAATGACAATTTAAAACTCAGTGCAGGCCACAGAGAAACAGGATAAATATTCTGGTCAGTCTAAAACAAGCTCCATTCCATCATGAAGTACATATCAGCTATAACTGATAAAATATGTGAAAGTTCTGCAGCATTGTCACTTCCTGGACTCATTCTAATGCTAAATACTCTTATTTTTTTCCCACTCAAAAGATATATTTACAGTCCTTGTTGACGACAAAGTAAGTTTGCTTGCACTAGGAAAATTCTGGATAAATGTAAGAATTTTAATATTTCTATATTCTGTTATTTACCCCATCTCAGAGAGTGTAAAGATGTTTTCAAGGGTATATTGTGAAATCTATTACTTCTGCTTATATGATTAAAATACAAAATTATGTTGGAAATAGATACAAAGATTTTGAACTTTTTGTATACAAATGTTACTGCACTAAAAAAAAGTGCTACATGCAAAATGTTTTCCAATAGACTAGATTTTTTTTTTTTTTTTTTTTTTTTTTTGGAATTNTTTTTTTTTTTTTTTTTGTTTGTGAATTGGAAGCATTTTGCTCTTCCTTTAAGTGTAGATTTTGGCTATGGGAATCCTGATATTTTTCATCATTTATGTACAAAGTTAATAACTTTAGCTACCCCAAGAAAGCAGCTTCAAAGGCAGAAAGCCTACGGGGTTTTTAAGGAGCTTAATCTTCACCGAAAATTCCTTTCTTAGCCTGATGCTTTGCAGCCAGATTATATTTGTTTCACATGGGCTTTATAACCTTTACTGCTCTTTAGGAAAAGGCATCTGTGACCAACAGAAATATGATTCTTCAAGCAGTTCTTGGTTTTTCCAGGGATGCCACTGGATGGGTGACCTGACGTATTTCACACAGAACCAGTAAGTCTGGAAAAGACCTCTGGGATCATCTCTGGGGTCACTTCTGAGTCCAATCCATGACCCAACACCACCATGGCATCCAGGCCATATCCTGGAGCCTTAATGTTGCTTCTGGTTTAAATCCTGCAGTTACCACAGTATAATTTGGCAGTAAGGAGACATCAATCACTTTGACAAACCCTGGAAGTGGGAAAGCTTGCTGGTTTTTTTTATTGCCACCATGATTCTATGATATAGGTACAAATCCAGTAATTGGGGTTAGGAGGCTACTTGCTTTTTTAACATCTCAGGTACCTGCTCATCCTTCATGCCACTTTCTTCAGATCAGAATGTGAACTCTTCAGCCAGAACTTTACACCCTGTTGGTTACTCTTCCAGAAGATAAGCTCTGTTCCTATAAATTGCTAAGAAATAGCTGATTGTTGAGACTCAAGACATTATTCAACAGCTTGAGAAATCATGACCTACCCTCCAAGAACTGCAGAGAAGGGGAAGCAAAGGAGACAGAGGGACAAAGAGGATGCTGTGGTCGAGGCTCTGACTAATCCTCCAGGACTGCAGAGCAAAGCGCCCACTGGAGCCATCTCTTGGTGCTGCAGGAATTGTTCTCTGCACTGAAGCTGACTACAAAAATTCCAGAGTCTCCTTTAGCAGGTTTCCTTTCAGCAGAAAGGTGAGGTTCCATTGTCTCAAAGCCTCTCTCTTGCTCCTAATGAAGAACAGCTTGCATGTGTGCAGAAGAGGAGAGCTAATCTTTGTTGAGAGGTTTGGGGCTGATGTGAGTGAGTATGAAAGTAAAATATATATTTCTTAAGGAATGCAGCCACTCTGAATAACACTGAGAGTTCTTTATCTCCTATTGAAATCATGATGATCGTGTTTTTAAAAATTACATCCATTTTTAAGCATCATTCATCTCTACCTTCTGTTAATTAAAATGTTCTCTGCCTAGTCCATATACATGCAAAACTGCAGTTTGCAGTTTGACAGGATATTATCGAACAGTATGTGAATTGGTTTAAAAGTAACCAGATTTGAAGCATCCATCAGTCAGTAACAGTGCACTCATAGGTCACTGAAGCTGTCAATTTCAATCAACTCTGTAATTAAATACATCACCAATATAGATTTTGTGTAAGAATGTCACTTGTTCTTCAGATGTCTGCAGCTAGGACAAATTGCACTTCAGTGTCTTTGAATGTGCCTTCTAAATACAGTTTTTTAAAACAGCATAACATATCCAACCATCTCAATCCAATTTGCTGAATAGAAATTTGTTTAGCTAATACATAGTCTAAACACTGAATTAAAAAACAATATGTGTGTTTCCTTTTCTGCTTAAATGAATGCTGTGATGCTACAGTAGATATTTTATTGCTTCTCTTAAAACTCTTCTGCTGGTATTTGTTATGTGGAATAAAGAGAAAGAGCAATATGTCACAAAAAGAGAAAAATTATTCGTATCATCTGTAATTAAAATTGCTTTGCTTCATGCTCAAAAATAAAAGAGCAGAATCTTCAGACATGAGGAAATAAATCATTAATTCTATTTTTTTCTAGGGATAGAAATACCAGGCATTTTCAAATTAAAAAAAAAAAGGGGGAAAAAAAAAAACCCATCTAGTGCTTTTGAGTGTCAGATTTTTCTATTATACTTGCCACTAGATTGGAAAAGTCTGAAACAAAGCTGAATTACCAAATATATATTGCCTGCCATTTGATTTAATCTTCAAATAAGCTCCAGGAAGCAGGTCCCTGGACAGTTAATCTTTAGTTTTGTAGCCCATGCACATTTTCAATAAGGTTACCAGGGAATTAGGCCCAGTAGGGAGGGGAAAGGCATATTGTCTTATTCTAAAGACAACTGGTGAGATCCTGCTAGCAAATTACAACTCCCTTAATATAAAAAACTTTATTAGCCAGGTCCCTGCTGCAGTGAAACAGGAGGGGAATGTTCTTCATGTTTTCTCCCTGGAATCATATGCTTGTCCAGTTTAAAATATATAAACTCTAAATATTATAAGGTATAACACACATTAAGGTGCAGTTCTGCAGCCTAGGCAATGCTAGGGAGGCTGCAGCTGAGGATTCTGAGGGGAGTGCTGATGGATTGGGGGTCAGAGATTTACCACGTGCAATAGTCAGGTTATGGGGGGCTGGTTTGGATCCCTCTTTATGGAGCAGAACACCGGTTTGTGGGAAAGTGGATCCCTTAGTGACCGCACCTTAAGACAAGAGGAAGCTCTAGAAAAAGTAAAATACATAAATAAACACAGGGCTTTGTTTCCTGTGCTGTGCGGTCCCCGGGGTACAAATGAAAACCTGCAGCAATGGAAACACTTTAGAACTCTTTAGAATATTTAGGTCTACATTCCCAATTCAAAAACATATGATACAGGCAAATTTTAAATTTAAATAATTTAAAATAAAGACATTTTAAAAAGACATGCAGCACAAGACATCACAGTAGAAATCATCTTAAAATATCCCAATGCACGTGTCCTGTGAGGGAAATGTATAAGTCTAGCAGAATAGATGGAAAATATAATAAACAGGAAGAAGAAATGGAATGAATATACTTTGAACAATGGTAGCTTCAGTAAAATCTAGAGAAAGGCTGATAAGGCAATTTTTTAATAAGACCTGGAGGAGTATAGAAGGTACTAGACAGAATTGCATCCGAGTGGAAGTTCAATAGCTAATTTGCAAGAGTAATTTTGGCATTGCTTCTTCAAACCACTGAAAAAAACCTTTCTATCAAATTGAGGTTCAGGTAAATGTGTCTCATTTAAATGCTGCAGTAGCTTATAGTATATTTGCATTTTCTAAATTGCCAATGTAAACAAATGAAGAAACAAAAAAAAATGCAAACCTACAGTAAGAAATACAAAGAAAATGTACTTTGAACTCAGGGAAAATTCAGGGAAATGCAATAAATAGAACTTAATCTGTGAAAGAAAACTTCATCTAACTCAAAAATGAACGTAAACCATTTTGTTTCACTAAATATTCTCACTCTTGCACCACTGGCAGTGTTAAGGCTGTGGTTTCTCTCTGCAGTCTCCTTTTATCTATGAACTTGATGATTATACTTTTTACAATCCCATCAAAAATACCATCGTGCTTTTCACAGAGCAATGAAATTATTCGCTGCAGTTTGAAATGACTTCCCTCTTCCATAAGGACAGCTGGGACAATGTCTCCTTCTCATCCTCACTGCCCTCTTGCCTGCCTTTGAAGCAGCCTACCACACTGGTTTTGAAACTATTCTCTTTTGGCCTCGGTGACCCTCTTCTCTTGCACTTCTCTTCCCAGTTTTCTAATCATTCCTGCAGTGTACTCCTTGGTGAACCCTCCTTATCCTCTTCCAGTGTCCTACTGGGGGCCCTTTTTCTTCTGTCCACTTTTCATCTCTGGGTAATCTCATATGCAAACAAAAGCTCAGTGAAATGTAACGCTGACCTCTAATCAATACCTGAGACAAGTCTCCATCTTCTTTCGGACTGCAAACTGCACCTCTCCCTCTTTCTTCTCTGCTCAGGCTATAAAGGGTACACAAGAAAGGAGGAAGATGTGCATTTCAAAACATAGAAAGGATGAAGATGGGCCTCAAAGGAGTACCTTATTATCATCTGCAAAGCCACCTCCTCATTCATCTCCCTGGTCTTAAAATTCACTTGTGTGATGCCCACGGAACCTGATAAGTGCCAGGTCCCAGCTGTCCTGAAACTGCTAGTATCTCTCTTTGTTTTCTGTTCCTGAATTCAACCATTATATAATTTTTTTAAAACTTTTAATTTTTAATGTTTTTACTGTAAAATCCCTAGGGCAGGAACTATTTTTGTGTTTCCACAGAGACAAGCAAAATGAAATACCAGATTCTGACTCCATCATACAGGGACTATGGTGCCAGAAAATGTTGATAACACGACTCAAGCATCTCTACCACAAAGAATATGGGCTTCCTGTGAAACGATGTATGGAAATGGAAGAACAAACAGCCTTGACTTTGGGAATTTCAGTGCCATTGAAATGCACTTTTCCTTAAAAAAAGACACAGGTGCCTTCAAGATCTGACACTTGGTAGAAAGGGCCATTGCAAGAATAAAGGCAACACTAAAATATTAACAATGGAGTTCCTCCTCCAAGGAGTAGATTATCATGTGGACCATGTGTACATGAATTACCTGAGCCCACCTTCATATGGCCCCAAAGACTTCATTTTCTTCTATCCTCAGACATGTTAAAGTATATTATTCTGCCTCAGTGCCCCGGAGCAAAATGTGAAGGATTCAGACCATGGTAAATAGATTACTGGGGAGAGGAATTTAAAAATCTGTGTGACCAAATCATGAGAACCTAATCACTCTACAAGCCAACCAGAGAAATTTGAATAGTATTTCAGGCACATTAACCTCAAATAGCTGATCTGAGCAATTTTTTTTTTTTTTTTTTGGTCATCAGTAACAGGTGATAACTCAATTGCAATTTCTTGAGAATTACATTACACAGTTCAACATATTTGAAGGAATCCTTCCATCAAAATTATAACTCAACATCTAAATATGGGGTAAAGAAAAAGGCAGCAGAGGACAAGACATCAAAATTTTTTCTGGTACTTTGTTTATTTTTAGGAACTAGATAGATTTTACAGGGATTGATTAAAGATCACTGGTAGATAAGGGACATCTGCAGGACAGCAGGCCTGTAAAGTGTGAGGCTGTGTTTAACAACTGGTATTGAATCTATATGGGAAAAGATGGGAATAATGCAAGAAACCTGCTATTATACAAGTACTCTACAGAAAACCTGCCACTGCTGTCAGTGAAGGAAGCCCTGCTGCCCTTTTAATTTTAATTCTACATGTAATTCTTATTTGTTTCATACAAGTAACAGAGCAAGGGTACCATGGGAGCACCTCCATGGACACTGGCAACTCTTAATGGTGATAAAGACACAGAAAATTTTTTACCAGACTCAGATATTCCTTGGATGGGTGGTTGAAGACAAAAAAAAGAAATTTGGAGAAAAGCAGAATCGGGAGGTTCTTTAAAGTTTGGTTTGAAGCTTGGAATTTCCATTTTGGAGCATATATAATGTTTTTTTAGATCTTTATTAATTTTGAATCAAAAACATATTAGTGAGCCAGATATTGATGATTCTCATACAATCACTAATTTTTTGCAAGGGTATCAAGGTGCTTTTGTTTCAGAAAACACCAAAAATGAGATATTTCTGAAGGCAAAGTTTCAACATCTGCTGGATGAGAAACACCGTGTATGTTCCAACTCCGGTTCGCATTCCTCTTCATATTATTTCTTCTATGCAGCCAGAACAAGAGGTCTCATTTATTTTATTCCACTTAAGTAAAAATTTATGAGGGAAATTAATTTTGTGTTAGGGTTATGTTCTGCTTCTATAAAACTAAAATCCTTTTGTCTAATCTTGACTTTTTAAATCATAGATGATGGCTAACCATCCAAAGTCTAATACATCTTGACACAAGACATTGCTTCAAATCCAAAAGTTTCAATGGTCCATTCTGAAACTAAAATGCTTTTTCCACCACAATATCTCTACAAATTTTCTGTATTCCCACAGAACATTTCAATTTTGACAACTTTAAATTTTTGGTCAGACCTGCTGTGTGGTAAAGGATTATTTTATATTCCCCCACTAAGAAAGTGGGAGTTTACACCTTGGAGAGACAATGACTTGCCCTGAACATGTACAACTTCTCAGTATTGCAAAAAGCCTTCTTAACGAAATGTTCTAGACAATTTATCCCTAGTAAAGTAGCAAATTTTCCTTGAGAATGTCATCGTGAGCATTACAGTGCTTAGCCATTCTCTCCCAATATTACACTGTGATAAATAAAACGGGCAATCAAACTCCCTATGACTCTCAGAGGTGAAATTCAGCCTCAGACTGGCAACCATAATAAATATCCATGATTCTGAGATCTGGTTAACTGACCAGCCAAACTGGAAAGTGCAGGAGTGTCAAGCATCCACAGCAAGAATGACATGAGCAGATGTAGTGCAAGGAGATCATGCACTACAGATATTTAATGCATGCTTCCAGCACAATAAGCAATGCTCTCTTCACTAAGGTGGACATGGCTTTAAAGAAAATCTTCAGGGTAAAAAAAAAAAAATTAGATCAGGGATTACACTTGAAAAAAATTCTGACCTGACAGTGATGACAAATGGTTTATAGGACATATTATGGAAGCAATATTTATTTTTCTCTCTCTCCCTACAAGACATTTCTAAGATATTTTTAAGAGCCAAGGATGCCAAATAACACAAAAGATATTTTTGTGTCCTTGATCCCAGTGGTGATGTCTGCTCTGTGAACATTTCCTTTCAGGAAAGTTTGACTTCCCTGACACATTCTATGATTCTGAAAGGGAAGACTTTTATTTTAGTAATACCTAAATGTAAATGACTCAGGACAAATTGAACCAAATCAAAATTTTCTTGCAAATTGCCTTGCCTCCAAGAAAGAAGGAGAGAGACTATTTACAAGGGTGTGAAGTAATTAGGCTAGGGGGAGGGGCTTCAAAAGGAAAGGGGGAAGGTTTAGATCAGATATTAGAAAAAAAATTTACTGTGAGGGTTGTGAGGCTGGAAAAAGTTTCCTGGAGAAGTTGTGGATGCCCCACTCCTGGAAGTGTTCAAGGCCAGGTTGGATGGAACTCTGAGCAACCCGAGCTGGTGGAAGGGGGGTTGGAACCGGGTGATCTTTTAGGTCTCCTCCAACCCAACCACTCCATAATTCTATGATTCTATGGAATCAACAAATCAGAGTTAATCTGCTGAAGACAAGTGCTGCCACCCTTCCGTTCATCCATTCAGAGTGGCCGCAAACGGGAGCCACCGCGCTGCACAGCTTGTCACACATTTCACCAAACCACAGAGAGAGGAAGAGAAGCAGAAAAAAGGGTGGTGAACAGGAAAGGTTCAGAAAGAGAACGTGAAAAGTTCCTCCTACCTCGGGTGCTCCTCACAAAGTTGTGCCTGGGACGGACTCGTCTTCCTGGAGATCCTCTGCCAAAAAGCAGCTCTGGAGGATGGGACGTGCTGATGAACAGATGAACATGGATCTGGTTCCTTGCAGCTCTCCTGAGGCCTTGCAGTCCTACTGGTATTTGACTTTCCCAAAATGAAAACCTGCCTCCCTTAAGTGATAGAACAGAAGGAAAATGAGATAAAGTCCAAGATCTCCTTAAAGAAAGAGTTCAACCCCAAAATCTTCTGTGGAAAAATAAAAGATAAAAACAATGCGGAAGAATCATTTAGAAAGGAATCTGTTGCAAAGTTCCATTTTTTAACATTTATTGGCCATTTAAGAAAAAAAATTAAGAATTAAAAAAAAAAAAAGTCAAAGTATGACATATTATGACATTGTCAAAAGACCCAATTTGATTTAGGCATTAAAATCCCATTTTTTAATAGAAACTCAGAAATGGACTCGACTAGACCCTTTCAAAGAAATCTTTGCTTCATTTTTTAACAGCATGAGGATAAATGAGAAGCTTATGAGAAGCAAGACTAATGTGAAATAAACAGATTTCTTGCAGTCGTGGCAGGAATCAGAGGACTGCAAAATTCAAAAAAGGATTTCTTTGCTCAAAATGGGTGTATTCCTTGTTCCATGGGGGTCTCATTTTAACTTGTCAGCCAAGACTACTTGTAAAAAGGCTGTAGATTTCACTAAAAAAATTACAAAAAAAAAAAAAAACAAAAAAAAAACATAGCTTCTTTAAGCACTCAGGACTTGCTCTGGAGACAGATACTGTCATGTTCAAGCAGCCAAGCACCATTTGTAGGGTTCTGTTCTGGACTATCACAGGATCTGGAACAGAAGCTTTATTTACCTTCTGAACACAGGGATCCCAGCTGCTGAAAGTAAAAAGTAGGAACTTCATCCCTGAACAGAACTTAAACCAGGAACCAGTTGAAGTAAGAGATGGCTCCAGAGAGAATTTACACAAAATATAATTCATAATATCACCACACACTTCCTTCTGCTCTGAGCAGGAGTGAGCTTGTTCTGAGCATGGCTCAAGCTGACTCGAAGCCATTTCCTGCCCGTATTCTGTCTCCCAGAAAAGTTTATTAGTTTGGCTCCTTGCTATAATCAAATGTCCACACACCTCTTGGCTTGTGTGCAGCCTCCTCAAAGCGCAGGGATCCAAAGCTCACACCTGCCTGAAAAATGTTAGGTACACATATATCCTGTTAGGTGTAACAGAAATATAATAACAGAGGGGTAAACAAAATTACTCTGAAAACAGCATCTTCTGGTTTTGTCACCCCTTTGGTACAGGACAAGAAATACACTAAAAAAACCCATTAAAGATGATTTTGCTTATAATTTGAGGCATATACAGTTTACAGATTATTAGATTAATGGCAATTTGACCTTGAAAACACCTCTATCTGCTGAAAGAGCAACACTCCATCACCTGTTTTGATTCATTAATGTATCATTTAACTTGGTATGACACATGTTCAGCAGTTATAATTACATTATGGCCTCCCTATTACATCAGCTCTGCTCCAAGTTTCTGTCACCACAAGTCCAATTTTCAACACAGAGCAATCCAGTGCACTCTTTCCCTATTAGTGTCATCTTTAATGTAGCACAGAGGCTGAACCATTACTTGGCACTGAGAGTTTAACAGCAATTAACCCCTGCTCTATCCCCAGGGAGAAGTACATCAGCAACTTGCCAAAACACTGTAAACAAGCTGGCCAAGATCAATGCAAAACCATGCTGGCTGCAGAGCACCTACTGTATTAATTTAGGATTGATATAGAAAAAGAGAAAATAGTCTGCATGAGATTGACCTAAAAGGATGGCCCACACAGGTTACACGATTTTCTCTGAGCTGAAAAGGGAAAATTCTAAATCCCTAGTCAGCTACCTCATAAACACAGATTCTTTTCTGTTTTGGATTTTGTACTGTGCTGATCACCACAGGACTGGCAGTGATTGCAGAGAATAAATATTTATTACCAGATAGCATGTTAAAAAAGAGAAAATAATTTTTTTAATTGATTAATTAAATACATTTCAAACTTTATCAGTAAAGAAAGCAGAAAGGGTGAAAATGCCAAAGTGCCAGCATCTCTCTGTTTCTGGGTATTGAACAGGACAACACACCAAAAACTAAACCAAAGCTGAAGGTTCTTCCTCCAAAGCATCAAAATAGAACAACCCAAGGATTGAAGAACTCCCTGGAGGTCCCTCACATCAGCAACACACTTGTAGTGCAGAAGACCCAGAATATAAATTATTAGAAAAAGAGTGAAAGAAGTCTTAAATCTGAAATGTTCCAAACACTGGCTATTTGTCCGTTTCCATAAAATCATAAGTGGGAAGTTTTAAAATGGTACTGCTGACCTAATTATAGAGACAGATGTAGAGGATTTAGATGTAAAATACCTAATATTGATCTATTTAATCTTATGAAAACCAAAGTGTGCCAGGTTAATACTGCTTTGGCATTGAACTGTTAAATGATATCGACAACACAGGATCTTTCTTTTTAGAGTTTGCAGATTTGGACTGAAAATTGGAAATATAAAAACCTAAAATGTACTCTTAAATCTTCTAATATATTTACTTAAAAGTACTGGGAACTGGCATTGCTTTCACTTTTGGAAAATCAGGCTGTAATTTAACCCTTCAGTTCTGAACTTCCTGAACAGTCATTCTTAAGAGAGTTCCTTAATTATTTTAGTGTATGATCATTTTAAAACTCATATACACTATTACTTCCCAAGTATCCATTTTGGCTTGTGTTCTGCTAAAGTAATACTCCAGGTAGAAGGATAGCTACCACTTTAATTTAATTACAATCCAAAAAAGTTAAAAATAAGAGGAAAAAATTATTATACTGCTAGGTAAGAGGTGGGGATTTGAGTGGAAAAGCTGGAACGGACTTCATCTTCCACGTGTTGATCCAGATATAAAAATTCAACATTTTCAGGTCTGATTGATGGGTATTTTTCAGTTCATTTGCAAAACCGAGAGCACCTGAAATTTAAATCTAAAACCAAATTCAGTTTGTGTCTGACTGCCAACCAGGGTAGACGCAGCTCAGTGCAAAAAATTCTCAACTGTTATAATGTAATTGCAGTATTTGCTTTTTTAAGTTGGAAAATTGTAATAATAGGAGGAAGACTGAATAGAAAAGAGTGAATAGAAACAAAATTATGAAAAACAAACAAATGAAAAACAGAGGTAATTATATTGCAGAAGGGTTCTTCCATGTTAAAAGGCTTTGACAGAGTTTCTTGTCTTAATTATTGCAAATAAAATCAAGAAAGACCTGAAAGACCACGAAGAAGAAAAATGGCTAGGAATGATATGTAGAAAGTAAATTAAATACCAACATAACATCACATTAGGAATGGAAAATTATGTGCAGATCCAGATGAATTCAGTGATTCAGCACCTGCCATTTTTCACCTGTAGACCATGGGGTTGCATTATGCTCTTTATTGTTTTCCTTACCTCTTCCTCAGCAACAGAAGTGTTTTTATCACAGTATCACTATTCTGTAAAAACATGCTTGGTTGGTAGCTTTTCTCCCAGGGGTGCTTTGTTTTACTCTGATGTAAACACAGGTGAATTTCAGGCTGAACTGGCACTGGAGGGTAAAGAAGAGCACAGCTGTTCTGCAGCAAATATTCCTGGAACCTTACATCCACTTCAAATTTCACAGCAAGAGCTTTGCCAGCATCAGTCTAAAAAGGAAACAAAATATCTTTATACCAGCAGGGACAAGGATTTTTTCTAGAAATACAAGGACATTCACTTTTGGCCTCTTTGAAAGATGTTGTAGTACAAACCACATTATATCCCTCATGTTATTTTCATACACAAAATAGGTTTAATATAATGAAGGCAAAAATCAAACTATTAAGTTCTAGTTAAAAAAAAAAACCAAACAGAAATTTATTGGCAGTAAATTAAAGTTCTGCTTAGCTCCTTCATTCAACTACCTCCAAGTCAAGAGTCACAGATGTTAAGAGCTGTTACAATGCCAAGTTAATTTCCTGAAAATGAGTGCCTGAGGTTGGATGAAGAAGAATCTTACCAGTGTTCAACAAGAGTGATAAAAAAGTAAAATAGAGCTTAGAGGAAATAAAGGCAAAGGTGATAATAGTGGAAAGAAGGAAAATTGGTTTGTTTCTTTTTTCCCTCAATAATATCTTCGCTGATCATAAACACCACAACACAGATACCCCTGAGAAATTATTCCTTGGCATGCTTGTTCTTTCTTCCTGTGCTCTCTGTAGGGATGATACTTCCATAAGACCTCACAAAACTCCCACACTGCACCGTAGTTCTTGCTTCCAAAAGAAATCTGGCTGGTTTATATACAAATAATCCATCAACCCCACAAGTCAGGATGGGAATGGATTAGGAGAACAGAGAATCCCTAAGGATACCACCACAACAAACCAAACAATAATATTGAACAGGTTCATTACTGTTTCTGGCCAGTTGAAAAAGCTGAGGTGTTTTTGGTTTTTTTTCCTGGTCCAACAAGGCCAAAAATAAATCATTTAGGTTTAGATTTCCTGATGTGGACTCGAAAAACTATCTGCAGAAGTAAGGGGTTTTTCTCTATTAAAAAACTTTTCTTTGAAGAGAGATCTTTTCATGAAAGAACATTCCCAACCACTTCTGTCACTGGTCTTCTTCAAATTTCCTTCAGGTATTTCCAGACGTGAGGAGAACTCCCAAAGCCTCACATCAAGGCTGGAGGCAGGACAAAGCCAGAGTGTCAAGCAGCCAAAACCAACACCCAAAACCATCAGAGAGGCACCTGGTGTGACCTGAACTAATTGACCCAGACACCCCTAAAGTGGCACTGATTTCTGCTTGGCTGCAGGCTGCAATGCACAGCCACGTGCAGGCTTGATTCCAATACTCTGGTCCATTTTTTTTTTACTTGCTGTTTTAATTCCCAAGATGAAGGGAGTGTTTATATATCTAATATGAATATGTGTGGATTTATCGCCTTCCCCTGGTGTTGTACTGCTTGTTTCTCTTATTTCAGGTATCACTGATGTCAGTGTCTCTTCAAGGAGTTTACACACTGTAATCAAACAGTCTTTAATCTGTTTAAAGAGCTAGTATTTCATTTTTAACAGGCTGCTGCAAGGCAGTATTTCCAGTCCTTGCATAGTTCCAGCAGCTCTTCTCCATACTCTTTGTTTAATATCCAAGTAAGATATAGGACCTGATTCTCTGGGACTTGTTTAGTCATTCACAACTGTGCAAAAGGACTATAAAAGAGAATCAGTAATGTGTTTAGCCAGCCAGATCGCAGTCTAAGTGCCAGGAGCTGAAGAGCTGGGCGTAGCACTCCAGAGATCAGCAAAAAAGTTTCATCTTCCCTCCTCCAAAGACAAAGGATGTTCAGGTCACATTTCAGACCCTTAGTTTTGCCATCATGCACCTTGACTTAGTACTTTTCCTTTGACTTTCATCAAATGTTTGAGCCATCAGGTATGTCTCCTCACAAAGTCAAAGTCAAATTGCAGTTCTGAAGAAATTCCTGGGAATTGAAACCATGCAGTTCTGCTCAGCTTTATCCTTAACTGTGTCTGTGTAAATCTTTCCTTCCTGCAATTCTTCCTTCCCCATTACATTTGAGTCTTGAGTCACTGAGCAATTGTTTCAGACACAGAATTTAAAGTATTTCTCATCTTTTCTTCACTCTGATTGGTGTCATCTGTAATAAAATTAAGTATATTTCCAGGAACTAAAATATGAAATTACACCATGAGCTAAAAGCAAAAGTTAAAGAGCACGTACGCTTTTTCTGTTCCTCCTAACACAGTCATTCTCAGGCTGAACCAAGGAAAAACAATTGGCATGACTTAAAAAGGACTCTAATAATGGCCAGTAGCAGTATATATCTGGAACCTTTCACCTTCAGAATGGATTTGGTCGAGATTGAGAGCAATTTAAAAGAAATATTGACTTCTGGATGCTTAGTGACCTGTGTAAAAATGAATTAATAATCCCAGCTGTTTCCTATAGGACATCACTAAAAGTGTCAGTGCTGTTGCCAGACCAAACGGCCCCTTCATTGAAAGGTGGAAAAGATTTTTCACTTCATTTATCAATACAGCACGCATAAATAGGTCACAGACTAGCCGAAGAAATTGAAATCCTTCCAAGTCCCTGGCAGATTTTGCTATATCCTGCAATCCATCACTTAGCCTACACGTGTAAGGACAAGCGGCCCGTGCGTTCACGTGTGTGATATTGAGTTGGATGGCAAGTGACCAACTTCCCCGGGCTACTGCCACTGCAAGATTATTGGAGAGTCCCCAGCTGAGAGTGCTGGGCCTCTCTGGAATGAATGGACAGGTACAGCACAAAGGAAAAAGTGAGGAATAGACAAAACACTGACTTTCTTTCCTACAGACAGCTGGAAAATGCAGCAAAACTCATAATTTGTTGTTGGCAAAGGCCAGTAGCCAGTTGCTATTTTGTAGAACACAGGTTATAAATAAAGAGAAGTGATGCATTTCCTGAAGGTAGCTCTTGGAGGCGTCAGGGATCGGTCAGAGAAAGAAAAGAACATCAGCACTTGTCCAGATCTATGTGAAAATTCAGGTTTTGCTGAAAGAGCAGTTCAATTATAAAAAGAATGTTTTGGCATGTACAGTTCTCTTAAGCTATTTGCAGATGGTTAAAAATACCTTATGATCCAAAACTTTAAAAGTCTAGTGAGAAATGAGTAATTGTTCAAATCAACATCTGTATTTTTAATTAGATAAATGATTTTAAGAAGCTTTCAGCAAGAAATAGGTTTCACATGTCATGTTCTCTCTTCTTTTAGTTTTTAACAATTACGTTGCGGTCATGAGGAGTTTGTCCTCTTCAGCTGAGGTTAAAATGAGAAGCTGGAACAGGGTGGCAGAAAAGCTTATACACCCTTTGCTTTCCTATGGTCTGAACTCCAGAACAGCACAAGAAATAGCATTTGTCAGCAACACATACAAGATCCATCAAAGCAGGAATAGAAATGAGGATTTCTACGTTTCCACCAGTTTCTAGCATGTTTCCAATGTGATTGCAGGAACATGACTTTTTTCCATGTGCAAAATGAGAGGGGAGCTACTCAAATACTATTCAAGAACAAAAAAAAATTTAATTGGCAAAACTATTTTTAAGCCCCAAAGGAAGAACTACTTACTGTGTATTTTTTTCCAATAGGTTATGTATTGTATGACAATCATTGTCAATATGTAGTAATTAACAAAGTATTTCAAAGGATCTTCAATCCCATTATATTAAGCTGCACAAAAAGAGAAAACACAGTACTTTATATGATGGTTCAAATGATATCATAGTATCCTGAGCATCCACTGGCACCCTGAAAAAAGCAAATGTACCTCAATCCTTTCTTCACTCTGGGGAGGGTCTTGACCTTGAATAAAGACAACGTGGGTCAGAACACCTCTTACAACTTTGGACACTAGACAGAAAATCTTTGTCTGACTGCTTTAAAATGTCCTCTAAACACGTGAGGAAGACTTAAAGACTCTTCCAGGCTGCATTCTTCTTAACCCAAAATAACTGCCTCAATTAGGCAGATTAGTCAGCAGGCCTAGATGAGGCTACCTACACTGGAGCCAACTGAAGTTTGGTGAAATGAATCCTGCAATAAAAAAGCTGGGAAAGTGGGAAAAAGGCTGTTTTCAGGAAGATGATTCTTGTGTTCTGACACTGAGCTGAGCACCTATAAAAGCTTGAGAATATCAACCATTCCCTCACCATACTAATTCCAGGCTGAAAATTTGACATCTAAGGAAGTGAATCAAAATAATGAGGCCCCCACTTGCAACACAGATGATGAGTAAGTAAATGAAGCCTTGATAATTAGAAAGGCAAAAAGTTGCACATAGGCTGTGCATCTCTCTTTTTATTTTTTCCCCTCAGGCACTAACTTATCTTGGCCAAACCCTCCTCTCTACAAGTTCAGAGATATTTTAATTTTGAACTTCAAATGGAGTGCAAATAAAACACCAGACAAACTTGGGATGTTGCACAATTGTCAGTGGGGCCCATTTTAATATTTAATGACCCGGACACCTGTGACTATTGCTAAAAATAAAAAGATCTAATTTTAAAGGAATTATTGACATAATATAACACACGATAGTCTGTTAATAAAAATGCATACTTCTAATTGAATGCTGGCACCTAGCCACCAACTAAGCATAACTTCAAAAGCAACAGCTGGGAAAGCATCTTTTAGATTTTAATTACAGTAGCTCGTAAGCCACTTATCTTTTCAACTTCTTTCTTCAGAACGCATTTCTGTTTCATAGGAGTGAGTTCAAAGGTATTTACAACATGTAGGGTAAGAGAACTAGCTCTGGCATAGTCAAACTTCACTTGTAAGTTTGAATTCTGGACTAAGACAACTATTCTCAGCTTTGAAGTGTGAATCCCATTTGAGCCCAAAACAACACAGGCTTTGGGCTTTCTGCTCTGGTTTTTTGTTCCTTTTTATCTATAGATGCAGGATAATAGTTTTTATCATATTTTTTATATTATTTGCGTTTCTACATTATGTCAGGGCTGCCACTGAAACTCAGGTTGTATTATGCAAGTATTTTACTATTCAAATACATAGTGAGCACACATAATCTCAGATGATTCAGTCAAGAAAGGGAGAAGGAACTATTGAAGGGTTTGGGAAATGGGCATGGAGAAAGACCTGAGTCCTGAAAAGTGATAAATTGTGTACCTGTATCTAGAAAATTATTTTCCTTGTGTTTAGAAAAAAACTATGCAAGAATATATATTATTAAAACTCAAAATGAGTTTAAATTATTTGCTAGACTGGCTACATGCCTCAGCATTTTTGGAGAACAGGCCCAGAGGAAGTTGTGACTTATTTGATGCAATATCTGAGGTCTTATGTTTGTGATGCTACTCTGGATTTCCTCCAGCACCAAAGAGACACAGAAAAGAGGAGACAGAAAGAAACAGCCATGGAACGACTATCCACAAACTCAAAGAGTTTCTACAGCCCATCTCTGTTCACTGACTCAAGAAATCCAGATAATTTCTTTAGATTAGGCACCAACATTTCAGCCAGCTAAAATTAAACTAACTCAGTCCTGCCTCCAAGGTCTTTGTGTCTGTGAAAAACCTAGGAAATTAAGTGTTCATCTGTGACTTGAAACAAGAAATTCACCCCCAAGACTCTCATCCCTCTCTTCCTCTGATATGCAAAGACATTTATTCAAGCTAAAATATTTTTGTTATTGGAAACTATGCTAACCAGAATAATGTTTATTTTTTCACTTATACATTAAGTAGAAAGAAGATGTGACTATAGGGGCCTTATAAAAAGCAAAGTAATCTCCTTTAAAAAGACACACAGAGACATTCATGACTTGAAACAATATTAGCAGATAACCACCAGGAAAAGGTTACTGGAGTGAGTTAATAACTACATTTGAGGTAATCAGGAGGACCTTTAAAGAAGGGTTTCTGGAATGCTGCAGACCCTGTGAGGACATGAAGTACAAGCAATAAGTCAAAAAAGTCTCTTTCCTTAAAACACGTTCATTTATGAAATGGAATAGATGAATTGGCAAGTGTCATGGAAGGGGTCTAAACCTGAAATGCTCCAGAGCTCTTTTCCCATCCCACTGAATTAACATAAATCAGAACATCACAAGTTCTTAAACTTGCTGAAGGATTTTTTTAACTGCAATTCTATTAACTATTTGTTAAGAGCTATCTAATCCAGTTAATCTAAAATGAGGCTCTTCCTACCTTTTCTGCAAAATCAAAATTTCCTTTACCCTTTTTTGTGGCTTTTCAAGACATTATTCATACAGAGATAAAAGTATGTCTTTGTAGGAAGATAAATAGGATGCAGGAAGACATGGAGTCCTCTGTCCACTCTGCAGGTATAATTCAGGCCAGATTTTGACAAGAGACTAAGGCAAAAATTACTTTGTTTTGTGCTGAGGTGTCCTGTCCTTCCAAATTGTGCAGGACCTCCAGGAGAAGAGATGACAGAATAGGAATGAGGTCTCTCCCTTCTTAGGGAGGCTCTACCAAAGGAGCTTAGAGCACTGAGCAACAAATTTAGGGAGAAACACTTTTTTGCATTCATTTCCAGTCCCAGTGGAAGTGGCAGAACTATAACTCCTGCATCCTTCTCTCCTGCTTTATAATTCTGCTTGTTTGAATGGCAGCTACACAGCAGACCAGGATATCCTATTAAAAAATGTTTTAAAAAAAATAATTCACATAAATAATCATTCCCAGCTATTGAAATACCAAAACTTCAGCACTACTACAATCTAGACAGCTCATGCAGAGTCTAGATCACAAATCTTGATCACAAATTTTGGAATACTACGATTGTGGTTGTAAAGTCCTACCTGATTAATTTTTTGCATATGTAGCTACACATCTGTCACAGCAAAGTCCAATATACTCCCCACAAACCTTGCACTCTACACCAAAGGATACAAAAAAGAAAAGCTAATAAAGAACTTGTGATCCAGAGTAAACAGGATGATTGGAGTTTATTAATCATAAATGAAGGTGATGAGTAGTTCAGGAGGCATATAAATGAACAGACAACCTTGCTGAAAGGTCAGAACCTTTCAAGAGCGGGCTGTCTCTGCTCCTTGCAAAGTGCCTTTCTAAGTTTAGGGTCAGAAAGTGTCACAAATGAATCTACTAAATCTGAAGGATGCTTTGCAACATTCTAGTTTTGTCCTGCCCCTCCTGTTTGATAGCTTTGGGTTTAGAAGTGCAAATAACTTGGTAGTTAGGTTTTAGGGGATTCAGGAGAGACATTTTAACACAGGTAACAGCTGCAAAAGCAATAAGATTCCCTTTCAAGAGATTGACCTTATGCTTCACTGTAATTACAATCACCAGGCTAATCCTGTGGTAAAGGGTTTGGATCATAAAATTTATTCTTTATGTTATGGATGCCAGTATCCTCCACCCTGTGCTGAGGTTACTGTAGAAAAGGGATCCACTTTAAAAGGCTCCTATTTCCAATCTGAGATAAAATTTTTCTTAAGTTACTAACATCTCCATCTTTGGAACGTGAGCTCAGTCCTTCTAAAGGCAACCTTTAGTGTACTATGCAAATTTAGCTTTTAAAATTAAAATAAACAATTCTGTTTTTATACATGTCTCCTTTTGTCACAAATATTGAGGGAAGGGGGAGAGATGTCTAATAGCAAGCATCCGTTTAGATGTCAAAGAGAGTTCTGTATGTCCACTAAATTAAAACATCATTTGCTGTCAAGCCTTAAAGATTTTGGCATTTCTTCTGATTTCTATTTATGATAGCTCTCAGGGGACATGCTGTGAAGTACTTTTGCCTGCTTTAGGCCCAATTGCATGTGACAAATGCATTAGTTTTTAATACCAGAAGTGGATGTATACTTTGATGAAGTATGTCTTTAAGCCATCAGCTGTTGTCTGCCACCAGCTTTTTACAAAGGCACTTTAAACAAGATCACCCACAGCTGCCTTGACAATTAAATCCCTTTTCCCCCTGTAACCAGACCAAAGCCGGCTAGAAATTAACAGAAAGACCACAAATGGGGTTTGGATCAAGACTGTAAAGCTGACAATTCCTAGAGCTCATTCTGTTACCTTCTTTTGATGGCAAAGCAGATTGTTCCCTGGTGCACAAGGGCTGCGCTCATGGCTCCAGCTCTGCACAAGGAGGAACCTGCACGGCATTTCAGGCAGCCTGGTAGGGCCCCATCACTCCCATGGGAACAGGTTCCCTATTGGGCTGCCCAGTGCCAAATTCCCTGCCAGTGCCCAATTCCCTCTCTCTGCATATCACTGAGCACCCTCCCCAACCACCACAGCCCCACAGCTGCTGCCATGAGCTCCAAGCCTGATTCTTCTGAGCTCATCTGTGGTTTTCCAAAGGTCGTGGTACAGCCTGCACCACGTGTGAGGAAACAGCACCAATGTGTATTCACAGATTTCACCACCTCAGTAAAGCTACAGCTACTTCTGACATCCACCAACTTTTTCCTCACAGCGCACAATGAAAACATTTTATCTTTGTTCTTAGTCCCACTAAATATATAGACATGTCTTAAAGTATAAGTTAATTGTTAAGATATCTGTTTGACTCACTGAACAGCTGAAAATCACCTAATTAAATCTATCTTTCCTTGTCTTTTCATTTTTCAGTAGCCAGCCGTACACCTTCTAAACTTGCTAAACAACAAAATTTCTTCACAGTTCCAATTAAATAATTAATGCCTATGGTACACAAATAAATAAGAAATTAAGGAGAAGCAGAACATCAACACTGAGCAGTGGATTTGGTTAATTTTATTTCCTTCTGGTTTATGAAACCTTCTGGGGAGGCTGCTATAGTCTTATCAGTATATTTTCATAGCTCCCATTTTGCTGATATGTTTTTATCTAAGCCAGTCCAATAACCCAAAGAATCCAATACTGCAGATTACATTCTTTGATGAATGTTTCTGTTATTTGCTAAATAATTTATCTAACAAAGCTGCAAAATCTAGTCAAATGCAGAAAAGTACTACTCATCATATAAATTATTTGATAAAAAATTGAAATCATTGTTGAAGGGTATATATGACATACAGTATTTGGATTAGGTTGTTGCATACCTGACATATATGACAGTTTAAGGAGTAAAAAAACTTTTGGATTACTTGGGTCTAAAAGTAGGTCCCAGTTGCAGACTTAATAGTGCAGACACACTAAGAACTGGAGCTTCAGTTTGGAAAAATCATTCCTCATTTGAATTTGTAGATGCCTGAATAACATTTAAGTTCTGTTGGATGGCACTTAAATTCAATTCCTTCCATTAACATGCACGTCTGTTTTAGTATTCTAGTGGAAAGACTAGCAACAGTTTTTCTTCACTGAAAAATTAAAGGACATACCTAACTTCAGCAGCTGTACCATCAATACTTCTCATGAACTGTTTTAAAATTTTAGGAGAGTCTAAAATATGATTTTATCCACTGACTTACTGCAACAGCAGGGGAAATCAAATCACCCCTGAATGTCTTATTAGAGCAATCTCTCTTTGACACTTCTCTACATCATACTTTCACATCTTCAATGCAATTTTTTTTAAATTAAAAGAGAGATTTTACAGGTAAAAAAAATTTAAGAAATAATCACATTAGTGCTTTCTGGAAAAAGGAATTAGATGTGAAATAAGAAAAAAAAAGAGGACTCTGGGACTGTAAGGTGAACTACATCTCTATTTTGCTTAAAACCTAGAGAGTTGTTCCTTCTGTAGATTGCAGGCAAGCTGGTCTTTAGCCACACTTTCTCTTCTTTCAATTCCTTTTCAGACTGGCTATTTCCAAGAAGTGCCATCTTTTGCCTTATTTCCCTTTACAATACCAAATGTGGTAAAGCTGAAGAAAGAACCTTGGTGTCTGTTTTTTTGTTTTTTTTTTTCCCCAAGAACATATCCAAAATCAAGTGGAGTGCCTACCTTGGATTTTCCTGCTTCCTGTTGGAGTGAGGGGTCTCCTGGAGAAGCTCCCTGCTGCTGCAATGCTTTTCCAGGTTATTTAATACATCTCCCAAAGATGTGAGACCCCAGAGGCCTTCCATTACAGACTCTGAACTGCCATGTCTAGTTATTGACATTGGTTATGTTATTCCCTTCTTCCTTCCACTCCCATTGCCAGGGCAACCAGGCAGTCCTTGCTTCTGTTGCCTTTTTTCCCCAACCTGGAAATGAAATTTGAGATAATTTTACAAAGGAGATAATATAAAAGCAGATTTTTTATTGAAGGCTTTCAGGGGTAGTTATGAAAAGATGTTCACAAAAGCCCCACTTATGTGGGGTGAACATAATTTTAGTAAATTAGCATAATTGACAAAAAGCATCAGTTAGAAGGACAAATGGTGATGGAATTTTTTCCTTCTGGTCAAGCCCTTTCTAAGTTTTTTTCCCCTTCAGTATTAGCTGTGCTTTTTCTATGAAATGGATCTCCAGGAGTTGTTCCCACCCTTGGTAGCCAGGAGAAGAACTGAGATAGGATAGAGGCCTCACACACTCTGGGGCTTGGAGTTTCGGAATTTGTTTCATCTTTCTTCCTAGAGAAAGGCCACAGAAAATTACTGGGAAAACTAGACAAACAAGCTACAAATATATGTGTAAAAATTACAGAGAACACACAAAAGGAAAGAAAGGTAAAGCCCAAACCAGCATCACCTCTTATTGCAAGGTTTTATTCACGTGTCCATGCTCTGTGTCCTTAAGGGCCACAGTGACTGAGCATTTCTGCAGACTAAGATTGCTCCATGGAGGTCCAACCCAAGGCAGAGATGTGTGCAAGAGCTGTGAGAGGAAACAACAGCGGAATGCAGGAGATTTGTGAGGTCCTTGGATCCACTAAATCCCCAGAAGCTCTTAATGACCTTCTAAAAGAAATTTTACAGGCTAAATTATCTCCTAAAGTCATTTATAATAACAGTTTAATACCTGATTAGTAGGACTAACTTGAATTGTCAGGAGCATGGACTTGGTCATGTAATATGCCATATCTATCTACTATGATCCCCAAATTCCCTTTCATTTTCCCTTAAAAAGGAATTAAAAGATTTCTCAGAGGGAAGAACCAACCAACCTGATAAAGGAGACACCGCTCTTGTTCTTTTTATTAGATGATCACAGAATGGCTGAGACATTTTGAAGGAATAGTGTAAAATATTACCACTTCTTTCAATTTGATTTTTAAAGTCACAAATTAGAAGCTGCTGGAAAATCATGATGCAAGTTCACCTAGCCTCAAGGGGAGTACCAGTGATGAATCACTTTGCAGAACATGCCCTCACACCTGTACCATATTAATTGCTAAAACTGGGGTATATAACTCATTTACATGCCCACAGATTCTATTTATTTGCATTATTGATTCATAGAAAAGGAAGTGCATATTAATAAAAACTAAAATATGGCAAGGCAAAAGTAAGACCATGAAGGAATGATTCCAGAAGCTGGATACTGTTCCTATGATTTGACAGAATCCCATGATGAAGGCTGTTATTGACTAGGAGCAGAGATTTACAAGATTTTTAGGATCAGAAATAACTTTTATTATGGCAAGAATTCTATTTAGTTTTTCAGTGAATTGGGCACATTATTTAACGATGATTTTACTATATCAACATACTACCTTAGATCACATCGATTCAGTTTTAAAATTATGTAGGATATTACTGAGATAGTTTGTTTCAAATATATCATTTTATCACTTGATAACACAGTAGAGAAGTGAAAAACTAATGTTTTGAGAAAGTTAGAATATGTGTTTTGGGAAAAAAAGTTTAAATGTACATTTTTCATCCTGATATGAGACCAAATGCAACTGATTTGAAATCAAATTAAATTTCAGAAATTTCTTACGGAATGGAAATTCAATCACTTCTAATTAGGCTGGTACATAAAAATTAATAAAGGTTTATTTGAAAATGATTGTGATGTTTTTTCTAATAATTGTGATTATCTTAAGATCAAAGCTCTACAAGAAAATCACATTAAAGCTTACCTTTAGGTTATATATAAAACAACAGTAGTATTTTCTCCTTTGTGTTGATGAAGAAGAAATGTTCTTTCCTTTTAATACTAGTGCTGTTTTAGTCTTTTCTCTAAGAAAAAAAAACACAACCAAAGTGAAACATTTTAAAACTCGTATTTTTCCCTGGACCCATACATTCCTTTCTTACTTTTACAGCCATGTGTTTGTCTATGCATCTTAGAACTCTCACAAATCTATTTGCATAGCAAATTCTCAGCAATATGAAAAGTATGACCCATCATTTCTTGGAGTCCAGTTCAAAACTTTTAGCTGTCACAAATAGATTTGTACTCATCTGATGTAGAAAACAAAATAACCATGTTAATCACAAAAGTTATTTTGCTTGAGGCAAGCCACTTCTCAGTGATCAACCGCAACTCTGTGCTTGGGATGCACCCTCTACACTTCATTTAAATCCACTGATGCTAAAAGTTTTTTCAAAAGCACAAATAATACTATTTCTCCCACATCACCTCTTCATAAGGAGCAGAGCACGGGTCTTGCATGGAATTTCTAGTCACATTTTCCTGATTGCTTTTTCCACATCAATACTGTCTTCAGCGCTGCCTGGCAGTAAGGGCAGCCACAGAACTGCTGCAGGCTGTCAGAGGGTTTTTGTCACCTCTGCTTTTGGAGGTGCTCCAGATCCAGCCACATCTGACCCTCAGCCACCTGATGTGCCAAGCACATGCTCGAAGCTGGGACATCGACTAGAGGGCCTTCAGAGCTCTCTCCAAACTAAAACAATCTATGAATGTAGCTAAATATTCATTTCTAAGGAATGTTTTCCTGACCAGCCTCGCTGCTCAGGATGAGGAAGCCTGGGGTTTTTTTTTTGGTTTATTTGCTTATTTATCTGTTTGTGGTTTTGTCTTTATTTTGGTTTGTAGTTTTTGGTTTCTCCTTCTTCTCTCCGGTCTTGCTCTCCTTCTGGTATTTCCTGCACTTTTCCAGCCTCCCAATATCTTGACATAATTATCTCAGAGGAATTCCTCCCCATTGGGACAGGGTTAATTTGTAAAGGAGAAAAAGAAGGAGTGCTTTTAAGTTTTTATTGATATTCTGCCTCCTGGACAGCTGATGATCATTAACATTGGCCTGAAGGTTCTTCTGTCTTTCATCTGGTTTAGGCCTCATTGACTATCTCTGGCTAGCTATGCTCCAGCTGTCACACCTACTGCTCTGCCACCCTTCTGGAGCTGCCAAAACAAAAGCTTTGCCTCTTCCTAGCAGCTCATACGATTAGATTATTCCACAGATAAAGGTGGATTCACACTCACATTCCAGTGGGTGAAATGGAGTCAGAGTTGTAAGTAAATATCGTCTATTTCTGCTGCTCCTGCCATGGAGGCAAAAAATCATCAGTAGCAGAGCTGTGCCAAACAGCTGGGTGGTGTTTTAAAGCACTGCAAATGTTTGTTCAGAGATGGCAGAGCAGAACCCTAGAGCGCAGCTAGCTGCACATTTCTTCTTCTGCTGACTTAACTAAGATAATGTGAATTATAACACTGTTTCCAGCCATGGTCATTAATATGTTAGAGATATTATTATAAAATAATAATAAAAAAGAAGCCATCTTCAAAGCTCTCTTGATGACTTCCCCTCAAACCTGATATTTATGGATTTTGCTTAAAATTTCACAAAACGCAATTGCCCGACATAATCCACTTATTGCTCTTCAAATGCATCCATTCTGTTTTACAAATTGCAGAAGCCTCATTTAGAGACCAAGGAAAGCTCTTTCCTGATTAATTTCTGGCAAAATTCTCAGTGCTTTTTTCTAGCCCTCTGCTATTCTGAGTCCCTAGATTAGAAACATATTATTCTGATAGCTTCAGTGTGATTCAACTGTTGTGAATAGGTCTGCATTTTTACATCTGAAGCAAAAGCAATCTTTGCTCAACTAACATTTTATGAAAATCAACTAATAGAGAAGAAAAGCTGATTTTTATACTTGGGGAATTTGAGGAACCCAAGCATTGTGCCCATGCCTACTCCCAAACAAGGGTCTTTTAGCCTTTTTAACATAAAAAATAGCTTCATGCTTGGCTCATTACAGTGAAACCACTGCAGATTAAACCTCTCTATCAATTACAAGCAGCTGAACATCCTTTAGCATCAAACAGAATGACAAAAAGCTACACTATAATGAGTAATGGCTAAGGCCAATTGCTATTTAATTATGTAGATGACTTAACACCCTTTCATTGATGTTATCTGTGTGTTTCAGAATGAAAGTTATCATTGCTTTGCTTCAGCTCTTACAGTAGATGATAGCAGAAGCAAAAAGGAAGCCTTTCCAGAGAGAAATGGCAAAAACTAGAAAATTATATCAGCCCAGCAATACAAGTCACACTTCACCATGCACCCACAACAGAGAGGAGCTCCAGCACTTTGTGGAAATAGAAATTTACACATGACAGCCTGCAGCCGGGAGGGAGCTTGAAAGAAAGAGTGGCAACTGCAGTAGCAGGAGCCTGTGGCATGAGCAGCTCCCATGAAGGTGCCTGGTCCCTGAATTTTGAAAGTGGGAGATAAGGAGGACAGCGAAGTTAGTCATAACGTGAGAGATATTTCAGATGGGAAGGACCTGGCAGGTCATCTGGCCATCCCCCTGCCTAGGCAGGATTATACTTCGCAGTATCTTCTCAAAAAGATTGCACAGAACAATTTCACATGAGCAGAGGAATGGAGTAAAGGACATAATAGATCTCTTCCATCTCTAACTTCTGCAAGTCAAGAGGTCCAGGCTGTAGCTGCTGTGAGGTGGCCGTGGGCACAAATGCTGCAAATGTTGTAAGAAAGGAAATTTGGAGGAAAATTCTACCCTTGGACCAAATCATGCAAGTGTATGCAAAATGTGGTGTTCGGTGTTAGTGAGAACACAAATTATCCCATAAAGGGCATTTTCAATTCAGTCATTTTCAATTCAGTCATAAGAGTGACCCCAGTACTGAGGGCACGGCACGTTTTTGTCAACTTGTACATGTGCCTCACATCTTTTAGACTGATAGATCTGTGCTATTCAGAAGGATATATATGAATTAAATTCTTCCCATTAATATCATTGATGAAATCTTGCACTTGCAATCATTTAAGCTTCCAGTTTGAGTCTGTAAAAGCAAATATTATTATAGAATAATGTTTGCTTGTATATTTACAGAAGCAGAATGACAAGGTTTATTTAGAAACTATTATTTTTTCTGAATTTAATGAAAAATAGAAGCACCCAAGAGTATATCGGGTCAATACTAGAGGAAGACATGGATTTTTTTATACAAATCCCAAGTGAAAAAATTCAGAATATGAAGAAATCTCTAAATTATGTTTCCTTACAGTTCTTAGGAGAAGCATAAAGGAGGAAGCAAAACACTTGAAAATGCAATTAAAAGACAATATTTAAAATCTTTCTTCCAGGAAATCCTTACATTCCCTAAGAATGAAGGGAATCCTGCTGATTAAACCTAACTATAAATAAAGTCATTTTTTGAATTTGAGTATACAAGCAATTAGAGAAAGGAAAAAAATAAAGCAGAGAAGCTGTTGGCTGGACATATCTTAAAATAAATTGGTTTGCCAAAACAATGTTTTGCAGAAATGAGAAACTTAAATCTGACTTCATTTTGCATTCTCCCTCAACATTAGGTAATTTTTGGGGTCACTATGATGTAATTGAAGGAGGACAAGTAGTGTTTCAAAATAGCATGAAGGCATGTGCACATTTTCTACACAGAGAGCAGTTTTAGCAAAAGGCTAAATCTGAAATGAGAAATTAAAATAGAAAATGTCAGAACATCAAATACAGTGTTTTGTATTTAGCTGCTAACAGCATGAAGGAAAATAGCTGGCAAATTATGACCACCTAATAGCAATCTGTAGATAAAATGTTATGATTAATAATGGTATTCAAGTGTGTAGATTATGGGTAGATTAAATTCACAAAATCAGAAATTGTAATTTACCAGACTGGCTTACATACCCAGCATATGAGCTTATGGAAACATGGAACTCTGAACGTCCCCCTGATTTCTCTCTTACTTTGTTGTCATTTAAGTCTTTGTTAAATTTATATGTTGCAGATCAGAGTACTTTACAGTTGCTGGATTCAGCAGATTTTCTTTTTCAATGAAACTTTTTGATTTTGCACTTAATCCTAGAGCAGCCTTTGAGGTTTGATTACAAATGCCCAATCGATGCCATTGGAGTAGCTCAGCACCGGTCTGGGGGAGCAGAGTCCTTCCTTAATTAGCACTTACCAAAGAGCAGCCAAGATCCGCTCTTCTAGTTTGATGGTGGGGCAGGGGTGGTGCTGAAACAAAGCTGCACTTCTGGTGGAGATAAATCCTCTCAAGAGAACATTTCTCACATGTCTGCCAAAATCTCCACGGCTCCTTATCTTCACAGTGTAGAGCACACATGAGAAATGTGTGCTTTTCCAAGCACTATAGAGCAAAAAAATAAAGGATGTTAAATCAGATTCTAAAACACATGAAATTATGTGTGTGATGAAATACCAATCAAGTGGAACCACAAATAAGTTTCCCCTATCAGTTGGCATAGATTAACAGGTATAGAAATCACTTTCCAAAACAGCAGTAGCTAGAGAAACACACTTGTTATTTCTGTCCTCATGTAGATATTTCTGTTCTTAATGGCTAAAGAGAGGCTTGATTTGGTGACCACTGCACTTACCTGGAGTCTGAAACTCAGGTCAGCCTTTTAGAGATATGGCTGAGCACATATTTCCACCACTAATTTTTTGTTTGAATCAAATCTGGACACAATTCCCATAGCATTTCTCTTCAATACTAAAAAATTATTTAAAAAAAAAAAAAAGTAACTATGTAGAAAATTAAAGATTCAGTGCAGTAAATTTTTCTCACTTAAAAATATAATTTAAATTATTAGAAAGCACTATATTTTTTTAATGGATGCACATACACTGCAAGGAAAGAGTCAGCATTTACACACCACTGAGGGAGGCATCACAGTTCGGTGCCATGGGATCTATTTCCAGCCACTGATTCTGTTTGTGACACCAGGCAGGATGTTTTACATCTCTATGTCCATGTGTCCATCTCCTCTCTCTCCACCTACTCTGCACTGTTTATTTAAATTCTCATCCCTCCCAGTCAGGGCTATCTCACACCAGGTATTTGTGTCACACTCATACTTTTCACTTGGGCTTTCATGCACAGAAGTTGCTGTACTATCAACAGAATTTACTTTTTATTTACATTGATGTCATAGCCAGAGATGTGAGGATTCTACTAGGACAAGCATTGTGCCTACACAGAAGAAAAAGAAAATAACTTTTCAAATAAATGTGATACCAAATAAATTAGTTTCATACTACAGGTTTTGGGGATTGGTTTTTGTGTGGCATCAAATACTCTTTGAAAAAGCCTGTGAGTGTGAACACAAACACTTTTAATAGCTTGATATAAAAATACAGTTTCTTTCTATTATCACAAAGTCATGCAGAATTTTCTGTTCTTTCAGATGCTCTTGTTTGTAAACAGCAGTAGCAACAAAATGAGAGATAAGAGATTTAAGGGAGTGTAGTCATTCCCAGAGATTTAACTCAGGTAATTGCACAGAGTATTTTACAAAAGTCAGTCACTCAAACTTCAGGAGAAGGGTCTAAGGTCTGGGAAGAAGAAGGTGGACGTGGAATAAGAGCAGGATTATTTTTACATTCTTCTGATAAGGTATTCATCATTTCATGAAGAACGCAGTGAGAAAGGAGAGACATGTGAATTCTTAATAAATACACCAAATACTTTCTATTTATTACCTTTCTGGAATAACATCCTGGTTTTCAGACCAAATTCTTTGGTGACCTTACATCATTTAGTCCACCCTGAGTCTACAACAGGGACCCCTTGTTTTTCCTCTCATGCAATTTGTTTCAGCAGATCTGCATTCAAATATCACTGTGGTAACACTGAGGCATCCATGCAGCCAAAAAAATCTATTCCAAAAATGGTAAGTTCCATATTTTCTTTGTGTATATATATATATTTGAATCTAAATCAGAGCCACCAGTTTCCCTGCCTGAAATCTAAAGAAAGGAGCAATACATTTCTGTGTGGAATCCTGACATATGCATAATCTTGTTTTAAAATGGGATATTTTGGTAGGAAAAAGAACAAAAAAGTCCTGATGGCATCACCATATATTGTTTGTTCTTATGTATAATCACATTTCCCCTTACAATCAGAGGGCAGCAGAAGGCTGGAGGCCATAAAGTGTGCTTCTGATTCAATGAGCAGAAAGACAGAAAGGAAGATGCTGAAAAAGTCATTTGTATATTTTGAGGTAGGTGATGTCAGAGCACTGTGTCTCATTCAGCAGTACAAAAATGCACTGGCAAGCAAAGCCAGGCTGGGCTTGTCAGGAAAAGTCAGGTGAGGATTTTTGTGCTCCTACTCCCTGCAGAGTTAAGTGAAGCCCTGATCCACAAGAGGCAATGCCCTGCCTGTGCAGACTGCTGTAATATATCATTTTCAGTTCATTCTTTTTAATTACTGTCTTTCTTTTTCTTTTTTTTTTTTTCCTGCAGAAGACTTCTACAACTACAGGCAATCTTAATCCTAACAAAATGAACATTTAATAAATATTCCTCGTGCAATTCATGGAGGCCTCGTTGAGTTCCAACATGTAATCACTTTAGTTTAGGCTTTGGGATGTAGATGATAAAGTGAGCAGAGGTGATTCAGAGTAAGGGCAACACATTTCCACCTTTCTTGCTATGGAAAGACACTCGTCTGCAGTGCTTAAAATGTAGGGGAAATTCTAGTGATTGATTAGCTAGTTAAGTGATAAGGAGGTATATCAGGCAGGGATGCAGAAAAGTACAGATGATAAGGACAATCAAGAATCCTCGATCTGAAAAAAATTACAGTGCTTTCTAATCATTTAAATTATATTTTTAAGTGAGAAAAATTTACTGCACTGAGTCTCTAATTTTCTACATACTTACTTTTTTTTTCCCTCTTTTTTTCCCTCTTTTTTTTTTCTTATTAAAGACGAAATCTATGGGAATTGTGTCCATTTTTTTTCCAATGCTGTAATCTTTCCTTGAAAAGGAAATTAGTGCATCATCAGACTTCCATTTGTCCACATAACATTCATATTCTTTGATCTCTTACTGGCATATTGTAATACTGATAATTATCTTCTTCTCCTGTTTTTTATAATACCACGTGGCATTCTATTATGTTATACATTATTAACAATATTATACATATAATACAATTCTGCCAGATCAGGTTGTGGAAGATGTACAGTATCAGGTAGGCTATTAGGCCTCAAATTAATGATCTCTATAGGTCACAGGCACACTAAGGATACTCATAAAATATTTTCATTGTGATTTTCAGGACCTTATACAATTACATTAATATTTCAGATATTTTATGCATTTTATGTTCAAAGGGGAGGGATCTTTGTGATTAGATGACAACTCTCCATTTTCTCATTATTCAGCCCCCATTACCATAAAATCTTGTGCTCTGGCACGGCTGCTTTTACTTAAAGAGTACTTGCAACAAATTTCATTAATATGCCAGAAGCTCTACGATCTGGAGAGAGAGCTTGCTGCCAATCCAGAAGTTTCTGTTACTGGGATGTCACCAGATGAAGTTTCAGAACCTTTTTCTTACTTCATTTTTGTTAAGTTAGAACCCAAAAGACTCACTAATCCTTTTTGTAGTTTATATTTTTTTAGCCAGTTGTACAAGAAACATTTGTATCCTTACCCATGGATGTGTGTTTAGTCATTTGCTGATGGGCACTGCCACAAGGAGCCTTTTTGTACACTTTGCAACAGCTTCTATTTTTTGTCTGGTAAGCACAGTGGTCTTTGGAGGACTCTTTGGAGAGTGTAGCTATCCTTATTTATATATTATCTCATTATCAAGAATATTTTTCCATTTTTTACAGCAAATTTCAATTTTTGTAACAAAACTCCGTTTACTTTGCATCATCATCCTTTTTTTCTCCTTGTCTTTTTATTTTTCTCCATAAGGAGAAACTATTGATTTCTACTGATTTTCCCTTTTAGAAAATTTGGACAGCTATTGGAAACCTCCTCAGGTTTTATACAAATTATATTGTTTCCAGAAGATGATCCATCGCCAAAGAGTGAATTACATCTGAGGACAAATTCCTAGCCTAATACAATCTAATCACCAACCATGATTATCTTATCAAAAGAGATACTTATTTTAATATTTACTTTTTCTAGGGCCATCAATATTTTAATGTAGTTGCCAGATAACGTTGCAAGTTATCTTTCACTGAAACTGAATTATCACTGAATGATGACTGAAGTTATCTTTAACTGAAGTTTATCTTCATCATGGGAAGTTAGGGACAGAAATAAAAGAGTGTCTTGAAATTTTCTTAGAAATGAATATAAATGTTAGTAATTTCTTCTTTTGATGAGACCTGGGACATTTCTGCTGTCATCCTGCTGGATGCTAAGGCCAATCCTGCCTTATTTTACTGCTCAAGGAGCAAACTCAGCCAGGTTTTGCTGTGAGGTTGCTCCTGAAGCAATGACATTTATTCCAGTCCCCATGCCCAGAGATCGAACACTTACCAAATGCAAAGCCAGAGCAAATGAATGCTCTCATAGCAAAATTTCCAGTCATTCAAAAGGTGATGTCATCCTCTTTTCCCAGCCTTCAACTTTGGTCAGATATTAAAACCAACTCTTTGGGAACAAAGGCAAGTTTTCACTCTAACTGCACCTCTGTGCACTTTTATGAGTACAAAACCATATCAGTATCATCCACATCATCCAAAAAGAAACAAAACTCGGTTAACACAGCAAAGCAACTCTAGCAAAGCAACCACAGGTAACCAGCACTAAGTAGTGTGGGTTTCTCCATTTCCAGGTGGCTTTTCCCTCTCCTCCCCCTTGGCAGGCACAAAGAATCCCAGTTGAGCAGGGGGCCAGGAATGAAGACCTGCCTCACCAAAGTGTTGTTTCAGAGGATTGAAACACTTTTTATATGGAAAAAAGGAAGTGGCATTCAGTTGTCAAAGGCTACAAACTGGGGAAGGATTTAAGAGTGTAGCAAAGGCTGAAAGAGGAAGCGAGGCATTAATGAGATCAGAAATTTGTAGCTTGTTTTTCAGCATCGTTTTCCCCTCTACCTGATTCAGCACAGAAGTAAGCTCTGTGGGATTTAAACAAGTTAGGCAAATATTTATGTGCCTCGCTGAAAAAGGACAGTTTGCTGAATGATGTTTTATTGAATCAATGTTCTGCTGCCTCCAATGAAAATCTAACCATGGTCAACTACAACTGACAATCCCATGCTTTATTTATTTATTTATTTATTTCCAAAGGTCATGCATTTGTATCCTGAAGATCTCTTGTCTCCCATTTATTATACTATTTCAGGGTTGGTTAATCTTTACAATATTGAATTATGTAAGTTTCTAAAGCACAATTTCTCTGTTTCATTTTTTTTACTAGAAAATTACTACATGTTTAAAAGGTTATGAAAATTAATTATACCAATATTTACTCACATCTGTGGCATTAGAAACTGCTCAGAGAAAACAGGGAATATCCAGATGTCTTCTATTTGTGTTGTAGGAATTTAACAACCAGTTTTAGGGATTTAGAATCTGATTTTTTTCTTCTCCTGTGGTTAAAAAAAAATACATATAGATTCATACATATAGACATATCTTCACTCCACACACTGTCTTGCATTACCACACTGCCCGAAGGCAGCACAGCCAAATCTAAATGATTGTTTTCCTACATTTTGTACAACCCCTTGTGTTCAATCAGGATGACAAACTTTACCTAATTGTATTCAATTTCTTCCAATAGTAAAGGTTTGTTAGTAGTCATGACTTAAATTAAATACAAGAAGAGAAAGTGGTATTTGTTACCTCAAAATTTGTTAAAACAACCCTGAATGCATGCAGAAAACTGACTGCTACATTGTCCTATGAATTAAGCCACCAATTTTCACTATAAAAGTACTAACCTTCAAAATACACTTTCTTTTTTTAATCTAGGAATCTATTTCCTTCAAGTTTTTTATTTCATTCTCACTGGAATAAGTTAAAAATTTAATACCAAATAGTAACATTAAACCTCATCTTTCCTTCCCTCCTGAATTTTTGGTCTTTTCTATAATCACTCAATCCTTTTGCTCTTATGGACTACAGCATGTGTTTTATTTTTGCAAGGTACTTTACAATCTTTTGTCACTGAGCAATAAAGTGTTTTACTTTATTTATCTTTAACAATAAACATGATTTTTCAGGTTTGTCTTCATATTCACATTGAGATTGATACAGGCTTTGCTAATTTATTGTGCATAGCATTATGGAACATAAAATTTGCAATTTAATATAAGTATTTGGTATAGGTGCCATTACGTTAGAAGAGAGTTGTAAATGTCTCCAGCATTTGTTAAGTTTTATGACTAATCCTCATTCTAAGTGGTCCCATTGGACAGAGCCGGTGGTTTTCTTCCATACTTATCCTCCTTTTAGGCCTAAACACTCCCTTTCTGATAAAAAAGCCATTAAAGAACAATAAAATTTTCAGGAGTGCTTCATTTCAATGCTTACTTTGCAGTGAGTGCAATGTGCTGCGGGCAAAGCCCTGTGAGCCGCCCTGGTTGGGCTGTCCAGGGCAAACCCTTCCCTCTGAATATTGTTCTGTTGGGCTGAAATCAAGCCCAGCCCGCACAAAAAGCTGGGCTTTGGAGGGAGAACGTGCTGGTGACAAGTCCCTTGGCTTCAAGGGAAAGGCTGCACGTGCCACAGCTGCACATGCACTGCTTTTCACCACCTGGGCCCTCAAAATACCTGCTTGGATACTTGTCTGACTTAATTTTGGGATAATTGCTCTCCTGTTCCAGGCTTGCCAGGGAACTGCGGTCTGCTTTACACACTTCGGAAGCACCAAACACCAAAACGACTGCTTCTATGTATGATTCCTGTTAAAAATTAACAGACTTGGACAGTCTTTCTACCTGTTGGAAAAATGCTTTGAATAATACTGTGTTGGTTATATTCATTGTTTAGGGCAGCTTGCAATTTTAGATAGCTAGACACCGTCACTGATTTATGTCTTTAGATAGGGGAACCATCACTGCTGTCACTCAGCAGGTGTTGAGGCAGGTCTCCAGCATCAAAGTCTCCAGGTAAACCAGCACCAGCAATTTGTGGTTCATCTCACAGAAAATTCTGTTGTTTCACCCAAGAATGGAAAAGAAATAAATTAATGAGAAAGAAATCAGGAAACCCTAAATCAACACTATATTCAGATTTGTTTCACTCATGCTGTTGTAAAAGTTTCTCATAGGTGTTACATATCTTTAACACTCACCAATTTTAATAGGAAAAACAAGAGAGTGACCTTGACATACAAACACAAGCCTGATCAAATTGTATTTCCATCTCCAGCAATACTCAAAACCTGTCTAGACACACTCTGGGGCAACCTCCTGTAGGGTGAGCAAAGGGTTGGACAGGATCAATTTTCCTTTCCAACCTCGATTATCCTGTGATTCTGTGAAATCTAGGGCTAACACTGGATTTCATGAGGAGTATCTAAAGTACAACCTTAGAAGACTTCATACATTTATCCTGTTAGTTATGTGACTGATAATGTTCACAGGAACATATTTTTCCTTCTTAGAGTACAGTTTAGAAAAATTGATAATACATGTCACCATTTCGCTACAGAATTCATATTCTTGTTTCCATATTCTTGTTTACTTAATCTTGGAAAATAGAATTTAGTCTTGGCAGAAGAAAAACAAGGATGTGTAAGCATTTCCTGTTGAAGTGTGTGTTCTGTAGGACAACCACAGAGGGAATTTAATCTCTTGAAGTTTAACTTTCTAAAGCCTATTGTGACTACAACACGGATAAGAGACTTGTCATTTTATTAATGAAGAGTGACCAGTTGTCACCCCCACATGGGAAAAAAAAAGATTGTGACACATTAGCAATGAAGGACCATGAGACAAACCAAATGTAAATACCGATGGTTTAAAGAGATAATTAAAGCTCTTGAGACTGCAATTATGACAAGGCAGCATGACAAGGCACATGTATGTCGACAGAATATATTTATATTGACAGAATCTGTCCGAGAAATCCTTTTTGTACAATATATGTGTCTGTCACATCTTTGGACTGCACATGCATTTATTGACTTTGTGTTAGCGTAGTTCTTGAAATTTGTCCCTTTGCCTTATTACTCAATGACACTTGGTTAAATATATTGTGCTTTCAAACACCAGGCTTCCTGAAGCTATTTTTGTGGGAGTCTGAGTTCAGTGTGTACATTACTGTGTGATATTTCCATTCCCTTCCACGTTTTATACACATTATGTCACTGTCACTCACAGATCCCCAGTTTATATCAGCTATGTGTGCACACTATGGATATTTTGACACTGTGCATCCTAAGAATCAAGGGGGCTATCAAAGTCAGACCTGATCTTTAGGCATGTGGTTAATTTTTTAAGGAACTTAAAAATACTCAGATTAAAATTTAAGTAATTCTAGCTTAAAAACTTTTATTTGAGGATGTCTGTTACAGACAGACAGACCTGAAAAACAAAACTACCCTCACAAGTTCATCTCTTTTGCTTTTGGTAGCCAAATAGATTCTGATTGTATTTTGTTATGGGGGGAAAAAAAAGAAAAAAAAAAGACATGCCAATGCATACTGACACATAAAAAGAGCTACATAAAAATAATTTGTATATACATAAAATGAAAGGTAATATTCAGCATTGGTATACAGAGATTTATTCATCTACACTTTGCATATTGAAGAAATAAGGACACACAATGCCAAAGTGCAACGCCCAGGAAATAAATGCTTCAAGCTTGTCAATAATATTCTTTAGGTAATAAACATAGAAATAGATTACAAATAATTTCAGCAATATCTTTATCTGGAATAGTCCTTTTTGATTAATTAAAGTTACTTTTGATTCATTTTACTATTTTTAACACCTGATTTTATTATACCAGCAAGGAACACATGCCCTGTTTTATTCACCAAAACAAAAGAGATGACTTTTCTTCTATTAAGACTTTAGCATTCAAATCCTTAAAAAACCCAACAAAACAATTAGATCTACAATTGATTTTACACTGAATTTGACTCAATTTTGTAACTCTGTTGCCAGGAAGAACAAAGAATGTCTCCTAAAAATTATATTTCAGCATTTCCTCCTGTACAACTCATAAACTCCAGAAATCAGATGATGAATTAAGAAAAAAAAATCATCTTTCATTAGTCAGTAATGCATTTTGACCACTTGGGGCTTGATGAAGGAGAGCTACAAATGTGACTTACTGTTTCAGAAAAAAACTAGCAGGCAGAAGGTCCAAACAAGATCCATTTTCTTTCCTTTACAGGAAACTTCCTTGTTTCAGGTGGCCTGGTTTATTGATTCTGAAAGGTCAGTGGTAGAATCAGAGAGATTTAATGATAAATGTGAAGGTCTGCTGCAAATAACTAATTTCCTACCATTCATGATTGCATTAGCTCCTGGTTTACTGACATTTGGCTGGACATTCAGGGAAGAATCTTCTACTGTTCCTCATTGAATTACAGTGTAGAAACCCTCTGCCCACCCTGACTGTTGAGTGTGCTCACACAAAACATTGAGAAGGGGTTAGTGCAGGGATTATTTCTTTTACCTTTCCTTTTTTTTTTTTTTTTAAGGTAGAAGTTGCAGATTTAATCCTGCTCATAACTGTGCAAGAAATCAGCCCCTCTGAGAGTGAAACGTACTGGGAGGAGAGGACAGCTTCTCCTGGCTCTTAAAATTTCATGGCCAAACTCACAATTCCTGAAATAAAAATATCTCAAAAACTAATCACAGAGTAGAAAGAAGATGACGTGAGAAAAACAAGACAGAGAACCCTGGC
>VXBU01000405.1:2329974-2340874 GCA_013400315.1 Bombycilla garrulus | reverse complement strand
TATAAATGGGAAAAACGTGAAGCTTTTTAGAATTTGTAGGCAACAAGGAAGAGGTCATTTGAGAAATAACTTTAAATACCTCTCTTTATCAATGACTTCACCTCCAACATAGACATATTTTTTTCCATAAAATAAATTATGACCACAATTTGCATTTCTTTAGGAGATCCGACATAACCTCATGACAGACAACACATTTGAAAAGTCTGTTCTGCAATTCTCTTTAAAACATTTTTCTAACCATTAATATTTTTATTTTAAAATTACTGGTTTTTTTAAAAAGTATTACATTTAGAAATATTTTACTTCTTGACAAAAGAAAGAATCCTGAAACTTTTTTATAGATGGAGAAGGTTTCAAAAACCTTTGTTTATTTTTAATGATGTTTCTTATAAAGATAAATATACACGGATAATTCTCAAGTCTTCCTGCAATCTCAAAACTTGAAGTGATCCATTGGAATTTATGATACCCACTTATTCAGATCTGAAATTCAAGTCTAAGTCAGAAACCACCCTTTACTTCCAATCTCATTAAAGTCTAAAAATAGGGAAATAAATATTAAAAGTTTGCAAACACTGATATGTTTCTTCCTTCTAGCTCACTTCTATTGCAAATGTTTTAAATCTTCAAAGTCACCAACATCTTTACAGACTCAGACAGCAGTCTGAAAAATCTAGGACTATGTTTTTCTGCTGTATGCCTCTTCACCCTGGTTCTAGTATTACCTTGTAATTGTTTATTTGTAAAGAAGAGATTTCTGAAGCATAGGTCAGTATATTATGTAAATATAAAACGAACCAAAAAAATTTATGTGATAAATTCCACTCTGAAAAGTATCACAGGAAATGATTGGAAGTAGCATCAGATGTTTTCAGAGCTCTCTCACAACATCTGTCCCTGGAAACATTTACACTACAGCCTGGAAAGTACAGAGCACAGATTGGGTCAACAGCAGACAATCTGGAAGAACAACATGTTTGTTTTTATTGTTTGACCGGCCTTGTGCAAAGGTGCTTGTGTGATGTCTTTGTGTGTTCAAATAAACTGGAAATACAGCAAGACTACATGGCTGGATCACCAGATCCAGCTCCAAGGAAAGCATTTAGAAGGCTCAACAAGCCTTGTAAGACAGGAACACATTTCAGTATTTACCTGTTTTCTCTACCCAGAATGAAGAAGGGCTTCTTAGAGATTTAACTACAAATGTGCTCTACATTAAAACAATGCTTTCTTATGTGTGAAGTTGCTCTCTGTCCTTGCATGCAGGAGCTAGATTTGAGAGGAATCTGAATGCTGAATGTCATGGATTGTCAGCTGTTCTTTTAAGAGAATCTCATTATCTTTACAGTCAATAAGGTATAAGGGGGGTTGATATGCACAACATATTGCGGCCAAGATGAAAATTAGCATTTCAAATGGCTGGAGCTATTGTTCTCTTAAGTAGGCCTGTTTAACCCATCATTCAAGCAAGGGAAATAAAAGAGATGAAGGGCTTTGGCAATTTTTTTCATGGAAGTCAATTCCAAAGATGGTGTCTGCTGTAACTAAGAGCTGGGTGTCCCTTCAGCCAGTGTAGCAACCGTGCTTTAGGAAGCCACAATGGCATCCTCAGCTGTGGCCATGAGATAAGGATGCTGCCTAATAGGAACAGTTCTAGGACAAGCACAAATGGGATTACTTGGAGAAGACCTTAGGTGTGCCAAAACCTAGGCTGACTCTTTGTCTTGGGCTCTCACAGCTGGGAAGGCTTAGGCATGAGTGTCACGTAGTTTAAAGTGGAGGTTGCAGAACAAGATTTTCAAGGACAGTGTCAGTGAAATGACACAAGAGTTGGACTTGCAGAAAGAGCCCAAAGAACTAAACCTATTAAAAAACTGGCACATTAGAAATTTGCACTCTGTTCAGCAATTTGGCAGAATCCATTTATGACAGATTTCATGTTGGGGATTGAGTCCAATAACGACTCCTCCCCTAATTATGAACTGAATCCCACCCCATTTATCTTTCTTTTTTTTTCTTTTAATAATAATAAAAAAAAAGAAAAAATACCCAAAGTGAAATAAAATAAAACCACTTTTCTCTGACTTGCAAAGAAACATGAATGATAACAAAGGGCAAGGGCGTGAGTCTCCTCACCAGGATTCGATACCAAGTGGAAAATTTGGAAAGAAGCAGGAGCATGGGATCTGAGGCACCGAGCTGGTGGAATGTGAGTGTGTCACAAAGGTTGGGCACAGCCTCTGAAGGGGAGCCAGGCATCCCACGCAAGAGCAGCCCCGCTGGTTGGGGGCCAGCTCGCCTTGGCATTGGTGCTGTGGCAGATGCTCATTTAAACTTCCACTCTAAAACTTGCTGGAACTTATGGCAGTAAGTAGGGGAAGATGGAAGGAATAAAATGGGGAAAAATAGTAGAGGGACTGGAGACTGAAACAAACTGGCTATGGTACAAATACATTTGAATTGTCAATGTGCAGCTAATGGTTCCTGGTCCCAGCTGTCCCTTTGGCTGCCATCACTTATATCTTTGGGTCATTGTAACATAATACATCTGAAAGTTACCAAGTTTCCCTTTGCTCTTTCATAGCAAATTGATTTTTGGTTTCGCACCTATGGCAGTACTTTGACTGAATTGTTTTTCGATTACACAGGAAAGAGGGGAAAAATAATATTTGACAGTGTGAACTTCCCATCAGTTGATCTTGGAAATAGTTTACCAAGAAAAGTTATTTCCAAAGTCTAGTTTAAAACTGACTTTGTATGCAGGAGATTCTTGATTGCCATGACAAAAGTGAATTTTATTTTACATATACCTGTGTCAGTATAGTTTGATGTGAGACTTGAAACTAAGAGCACTGACTTTGGAGAGTTCCTTAATTTAGATAAACTGAAGCAGCAGCAGCTTAGGATCAACTGCAAAAGTATAATCCAAAGTATCAGCACAATTTTCAAGAGAGTCTATGTAAAGTGGAAACTCAGTCCAGGATTTTTCGTGCATTTTCCATAGAAATTTCCTGCCTGAATTTCCCCACATGAAATTACGTTTTGACTTACATTGTACTTTTTCCTCCAAAATATTTTCCTTATATTTCTTTTTTCATTTAATTTCATGATGAATTCCAGATACAGAGCCTAAAATCTAGCAATAAGAGTGAATACGAGAATAAAATACACTAATACAATTATGTATATATATAATTAATATGTACCAATATATTGTATTATTAAGAATACAAAACAATACGAGTGAATCCAGGAATCTGTGGGGTACTAATGCAGCAATCTCATATTGAAAGATAAATTGTAATATATGTAATTATGCAGAATATTGAACCATACTGCTATAATATAGTGATATTTGCTCATGGGTATTAGTTGCAAAATATTACAGATAAATAATCATGTGTATTGTTAAGCAGATAATAAAAGCATGACAACTAAGCAAAAGCATAAAATAAAATTGAATCCCAAAAGAAATTTTCTGTACTTACTGTTCAAATAGGACTCCACTGGTTGTATTTTCAAATGGTATCATTTGCAGTGGCCCTTTCTAAGGACTAATGTACAATTTGGCAAAGTATTCTTTATAGTGAACTGATAAATAACATTACATGTGGTGGTTTATTACTAACCTCTCCAAATTTTTGGTTAGTTTGGACACAGGAGTGGCTTACAGAGTTCCTATTCTCCTGTTCATGTTCATGGGATAGCAATAGAAATATCACAGGTATGAATTACAGGTCTGAACAACTGCATGTACAAGTTTTCTGTTTATCCAGAGCATTTCAGTAATTCTGGAGTTATCACCAATATCTGTCCCAGGAAGATTCAGTGGGAGGTGAGAGCCTAGGAAGAGATGTAGGAGCTGCAAGAAGAAGAGGACATACTGTTGTCAGTAATGGTTAATGCTGAGGAAAAAGCAGATTTTCCTGGTTCAGCTGAGATAAAAACACTGATATGTTTTAGCCGCTTTAGGAAGGGTGGAGTTGCTGCTAGGTGAGTTAATCAAAATCACCTCTAGTCCTGTCAGGGCAAAGCCAGCTCCCTGGAACTGTGATGTTGATTAACTTTGGACATTGTCTACTCTTGGTCATTTTGGTAAGAAACTCCCAGCTACATGGGAGCACACAGGGCTGTGTTCAGGTAAAGTATTCACCACCATTCCCACTGCCCCATGTGATCTTGGATTAACTAATCTAGTTAGTTTACAGGGTCAAACATCTTAGTGCAATGAAAGCTTTGTGATAGTTTCATAATGCAAATGAGAAAGCTGTTGATTTCTGAAGCCAAGAGCTAACAAGTGCTACTGGTGACTGAGTCAGGTTTGTTGTAATCTTTACTTTGAAGATATGCTGGAGTTCTCCAAGGTTAATGAAGCACTTGTGGCAGAGCTTTTCTTCAGACTTTAGCTCTGTTTTACTCTTGATAGAACCATTAACTTCTACACTAACCTTTCTTCTTGTTACTATTACACACATTCTGCCCACTAAAGCTTTATATTGATTTTTGCCAGGGAGCACTTATAAATTGTAGGTTTAAATACATGGGGTTTTGGGTTCTGTTAGCATTGGGTGGGATACAGACAGACAATGATTAATTTGTAGTTTTTAATTTCTTTTAGATATATGTTACAGTCACTTTGGCAACAGCATTCTCATTAGGTTTTGTTTCTTAAATAATTTGCTCTAATTATTCCAGATATCTTTTTAATTGCTATAGTTTCCAGTTAAGAAAGTAAAATTTACAGGATATGATGAATAGTGCTAGCAAAATACATTGATATACTGGAAATTCTTCTTATCCTTCCAAATTTAGGACCTCATCTATAAAGAATGGTGCCAATGGGGCAGAGAACCAACAGTTCTTGCCCTCTGGAATTCAGCCATGCATTAGAAAACCCTGGATTCTCCCGTTTATGAAGTTTTCATATTAAGATTCCAAAGAAACTTTTTTTTCCCCTTTGGTAAGAAAACCATAGCAAATAAAATAAAAACTTTAAGATTAATCCTGAATTTTAGGGGTTGAAAAATCATTATTCCAGTTTAATTTTTCCCTTTTATTTTCAAGTTTTTATATACCATTGTGTTGGTTTTGCACATCCTGTTTTTTTGGTAGCAGGGAGGTCACAGGGGTGGCTTCTCTGGGAAGCTTCTGGAAGCTTCCACCATGTCTGGAAGAACCAATCCCTGGTGGCTCTGAGGATGGACACACTGCTGGCCAAAGTTGGGCCAGTTAGAGATGGTGGTAATGCCTCTGTGATAACAGACTTAAGAATAAAATCAAAACAAAGTAGCACGTAGTTGTCGTTCCAGCCAGAGAAGAGGAGGAGGTGAGAACATGTGAGGGAAAAACAACATGGAGACACCAAGGTCAGCGGGGAAGGAGGGGCAGGAGCTGCTCCAGGGGCCAGAGCTGAGATTCCTCCGCAGGCCCTGGTGAGGGAGCTGAGCCCCTGCAGCCCCTGGGGATCCAGAGGGATGCAGAGATCCACCCTCAGCCCCTGGGGATCCACAGGGATGCAAAGATCCACCCACAGCCCCTGGGGATCCACGGGGATGCAGAGATCCACCCACAGCCCCTGGGGATCCACGGGGATGCAGAGATCACCCACAGCCCCTGGGGATCCATGGGGGATGCAGAGATCCACCCTCAGCCCCTGGGGAATGCAGAGATCCACCCTCAGCCCCTGGGGATCCACAGGGATGCAGAGATCCACCCTCAGCCCCTGGGGATCCACAGGGATGCAGAGATCCACCCTCAGCCCCTGGGGATCCACAGGGATGCAGAGATCCACCCTCAGCCCCTGGGGAATGCAGAGATCCACCCTCAGCCCCTGGGGATCCATGGGGGTTGCAAAGATCCACCCTCAGCCCCTGGGGATCCACGGGGATGCAGAGATCCACCCTCAGCCCCTGGGGACTCCTCTCCCTGAGCAGCAGACGAAAACCTTGGGTGATGAACTGACCAAAACCCCACCTCACTGTCTCCCTGCGCTGTCAACAGAAATGAGGGAGGAGTTGGGGGGAAAAAGGTGATTTTAGGGGTTCACTTTACTTCATAATATCCTCCTCTTGATTTTTTACTAATAAACTTACTTTTTACATCTGTGTTGAGCCTGTTTTGCCCTTGGAGTGTTTTCTCCTTGTCTCCATCTCAACTCATGAATCCTTAGTTTAATTTTTTCCCTCTCCTCTTCCCTGCTGTAGCAGGAGAGGGTGGGTGAACAGCTCTCATGGATGCCTGGCGTTTGGCCAGTGCCAAGGCCTACCTAGCTGGTTATCCTTATTGATTTCCTTCAGTCAGTGGCTTATTTCCATTCCATCTCTACTTGAAACACTTAAGCACTACAGCTATAAATATTTGGTGAGTGAAATGTTGGTTTTATCCGAGATTTTTTGAGTCAAAGATGACTTTTCTGGTTTTGCTGTTTTTCTCGTTCTATTTTCCAAACAGAAAATAACGCTCTAATCAGTGCCAATTTGTTGTTGTCAAATACAAAAATGAATCAGGGAATAGAGTTTTTCCTGGGATTTTTTTTTGATGACTGTTTTTTTAACCTCAGTGTAGGCAGTCAGCGAAAGCAGAGTGTGGGTAAAGTATATTAGGCTGGTTGGAGCCCTTGTGCTTTGCAAAATTACTTGTAGTTTTTCCTCCATGGGGATCTTACATCAAGGCAGTTATTTCAACACCATTGTTTTTACAATGGATGGTAATAAAAGCTTGGATATTTCCCTGTTTGATTAGGAAAGAAACACATATACCCAGTCCTGGGACCTGAGCATGTTGCTACAATGAAGACGCTTGGAAATTACTTTCCATTTTAAGAATTACTAATAAAAGAATTCTTTGCATTATGGGTCAAATTTCTGTCTGTGTATTCAGGCTTGACTCCCTTGATTTGATTGCTCTATACATTTCAGAAATCATTGTAGCTTTGAACAAGATTTGCTTTCAATAAGACATTATTCACGTCTGCCCAAGAATTAGGCTTTGAGAGATTTGTACTAATATTTTCTATTATGTTGGTCAACAGGGTGGCATTCTCTAAGTTTCACTTTGATATTCAGATTCAAATATTCACAACAAAAATATGAATGTCTCATGATTGCAGCTGTGCAAATAGCAAGGGATTACAGCAACTTTGAAGTTGGATTCTGTTCTTATTCTTTTTATTATTCATTTCCCTGTGAACAGTGATGGCAAAAATGTGGGGAACTTGCTAAAATTGACAGACAATAATGCACAGTCACATCTGAAGTATTTGCCATAGCAAATAGCTCCTGTGCAACAGTGTAAAACCAAAACCAGCCCTGCCCTAGAGTCTCAGGACAGCTGCCTGCCACTAAAATGTATTTAATAAATTGAAATGGACAAATGGGTACCACTACATCAATGCAATTTTGACTGCTTAAAACAGCCAGAGCTTCATTCATTCAGGCCAGGAAGAGTACCTGTACTTGGATCTCACTGAATCCTTCAGAAACAGTATTCCATGCATTATTCTGTGCTATCAATGTAGTGGAAGAAAATTAAATGTAAACATTTGCTGTAAGCAGCAAAAAAGTCTAGCATTCAGCAATTTAGGTCATGATCTCTCAGTCAGAAGGAAATAAGTTGCTGTTTTTTTTTTTTTTAAATCTGGTGTTTGTGAGCATTGCCAGAATGTGAGAGTGGCTGGGTAATTGAGGGAGGAAAAAAGGTTAATGTATCCTAATTAAATTACCTGAGCTTCTACTTATCTTTTCCTAAAAAAAAATATATATACAAAAAAATATTCTGAGTATTTTCTTCATTCAGTCACTTATTCAGTAAATGATGCATCACACAGAGGATTAAACATATGGGAAGAAAATGACCCCATCAGCTTGAAAAATACATGCAGAAATAATACTTTAGGTTTGTGATAGCAGTCCACAGGCAAGAATTTGCCAATAGATAATAGTTGCTGGGCAATTTTGTATTTCCTACTGTCTTGAAATTCATGTCATTTACAAGCAAGCTATGAGCAAGGAAGAATTAAATCCATTGAATTAATATATTAAAAACAAAAATACTTCTGCCACCCTCAAACCGCCCGAAACTTATCTCAAAAACAAGACTACATTTACTTAAAGGGTTATGAACCACGGAATAACTTTTCAGCAAACTGGAACAGAGTCTGAAGCAGAGTAAAAAAGCATGAGACCTTAATATAGTGTAATACTTCACAGTGAGCATTTCAGCAGCTGTAGAAATATAACCATGATCCTGGTGAAGAGAGTGATTGAGAATTCAGGGAAGGATTCCAAGAATTAAGAAAATCCCATATTGCTAAATGGGAAATCAATTTAGCATGAACAAGCGAGGAAGAAAGTTTTCTTAAAAGTACCCCACCCCAAAAACTTTGTAAAGAAGAAATGTGAAATGTAATGTCACAAGTAAAGGTCTAAAACACAGATTTTAGCTCTGCTCAGGAACAGACAAGGGCAAAATATGATTCCAAGCTAAAAACTTTTCTCTATTCTCTTTCATTTAATGGGAAAATAATTCAGTTTAAATTAGAAAATAAAAGCACTGCAAAGATATACACCTGTAAGAATAAATAAATTTGTATTTTAATATGATGCAGCTCATTATTCATTGTACATTTGAGCTCCTCTCTAACCTTTTCTCCATATATGTTGCACTTTCCAAGCTCCTCAGTGGTAATGCTCCTCTTCCCACCATATAAAATGTGGTCCTGTGAACACAAAGAGCAGAACACTTCAAATCAGGGTCTAATGAATCAGAGCGACAAATCTTCTAGAGACCATGTGGAACTAATTAGGATATAGACTTTTTCAGCTGAAATTCCCAAATTTTGCCCCCAAATAAATAGGGAATGTTTGATTCTAGATAAGTTTATCAAGCGATTTTAGATCTCTTTTTATGTTTAGTTATTTAAACACAGGATCATCGCAAAGTCAGGGGTGAAAGCAAGTTTGACTACTACTACTCCAGATCCATACAAGAAATTTTATACAGGCGATGATATTATATGAAAAATGTCTTTTTTGCAGAAATAGTGAGTAAAGGCTATACTTGCTCTCAAAAATGTATGGTGTAAATTGTGAATATAAATAGAGGTAACAAATTGTTCATGAGGAATGGTAATGTGGATAAAAATATTTCCTTTGAGCTTCTTTTGAACTGCAGTGGAGAATTTTTAATACAGTTTATTCTTGAGCCCTGCAAACCCAATCACAGCCATGAGGTTCTAAAACATCATAATGTTTAAAAGCAGAAAAAAAGTACAAAAACCAAAATGTGAAACCACCCATATAACAGAAGATGAAAGAATTGGAAAACTTAATAGAAATGAGAGTTAAAATGGATAGAAAATTATTTCTGTGTTATTACCCTAAACAAAACATTATAGTAAAAACCATGATTTTAAATGGATCTGTTAAAGCAATTTGTAAGTCATCCAACATTTACATATTCCAGCCTAGAATTTCAGCGTCACTTAAGATGTTACACACCTCATCATTTTTATATTTTTCATTTAGACTCCTAAATAACTAAAAAAAAAAAATAGTATGTAGTTTCCAATGCATTCAGTCCAAGAGAATGCCGGGCTCCAACACTCAGAAAAATTTATATGTGCCACTCACACGCCGGGGCTCCGTGCTACAGAGTGCTGCTCTTGCCACGTGAGCTTTAATGTCACTGCTCCTTTAAGTTGCCTTTTGCCAAAAGATTTCATTTTCATGCCAAACGAACTGCACATCTCCAGCATGCACAGCAGCAGCGCTGCAGCAGTGTGAACTTTCAGTGATCTGGGTGGTGAGACTGTGCCCCTGTGCAGGGATCAGAGAGGCTCTGCCCTGTGGTGCGTTGTACAAAGCGATCGCGGAGGCTGCAGCGCAATCCCCAAAGACACGCGCTGATATCATAAAAATCACCATGCTCAGAAACTGGCACCAGTGCTGATAGACTTGGCAGAGAGGCCAAAGATTCAATTGACCTAAAGACTAAACAATGCTTTTTTGGGTTTTTTTCCAGTGGAAATGCTCCCTTTAGATCACGGCTGAGATACATTTAGCATGGCAGTGGTTCTCCATGACACAAAGCTCTTCTCTATAAAAATAGCCTTAAAAAAAGGAAGAGCAGCAAAAGCTGGTTTAAGAAATGAATGTGACTAAGCCAGATTCTTTATTCACCCCATTCATTATTCTAAGACACACACACACAGATAAACATGCACGTTTAAATACAAACTGACTGAAAACTAACATAGCTAATTTTGACCCAAATTATAACTGCGTATCTGATTTCCTTCTAAACACAAACAAAGCACCTGAGCATATTGACAGCATGATGGTGCATGCCAGAACAATTCTGTCCTCAGCCATGCCACCTTAACTCTGGAGAAACCCCACAGATGTCAATGAAATGGTATTGGATTTGTAATGGAGTGAGAACAGAATAGTGCCCAACATATCTATTTTTTTTTTTTTTAGTGTATTTTATTTTAAGCAAAACATACAGAAGAAATCTTCCTTTGCTCTCCTGGTATCAATCAATGACCATTGCTCTGTTAATGTATTACAATAAAATATCTCAACGGTGCATTGAGCTGGTTGACTGTAATATATCAGCAGATCAATGGCTTGCAAAAAGAGAATGGTCAAATGCGAGACAACTTCTCCAATTAGATAATTTTCAAAGATTTCACACACTGAATTCGTAATGACTTAAAAGAAATGAGTCAACAGTGCTAACTGACTAACTGGAGATCTCACAGGGTTTTTCCAACTGTTATCCTCTTTCTTGTTCCCCCATTATTAAAACCAAGGATAATATCTATTTAATAAATGTAAGGGTGCTTATATCCAGATCTGGACACTGCAGCTCGAGTTCCTCCTTGTTAAGAAATTTC
>VXBU01000405.1:2315377-2329947 GCA_013400315.1 Bombycilla garrulus | reverse complement strand
AAGAAAAAAACCACCAAAAACAAAGGAAGCAAGAGAGAAAGTAGCACCACAGAGAAATGGGGGTCTGCAGCTCACATCCTCAGTGAAGGAAGTTTTCAGCCCTTTTTTAAGTCCTGGGCTACTTTCAGGATTCTTTCATTTCCAGAATAATCCTGTGTCACCTTAAAAGGAGCCAGGTCACTGCAGCATCAATTCTTTCTAATTACATTTTCCTCTGTCTAATATATCTTTCATGTCTGTAATCATACTTACACATGGACCTGATGGTATTTACAGATGTAATATGTAATTACCTGTAATATGTAAACACCCGATGGTATTTACATATTTCTTGCATACAAGTGAACATCTGAACACACAAAACAAGAAGCTAACCTCCTAAAGTGTGATTTCTTCCTCCTCCCAAAAATTTACATTCTTGTGGGTGAAATTATTTATATGAAAAAAAAAATCAGTTCAATTTTGAAAGCCAGAGCTAAAAGCTTTGCTCTGCATGCAGTTGTTCTGCTGCAAATAATTTTTAATTCATACATCCCTCTTTTTCATTGACATCATATATTTCTGTAATGGTGCATAATTAAGCATTGACAAATCTAAATCAATAAACATCTTCATTGCTTGAGGTAGCATCAGCACTTAGAAGTCCTGCCTATAGAGAAGCCCTGGGGTCTCAAAGATCAGATTATACATTTCAAGATATTGACATTTCTGATTTGTACCAATCTTGGAATATAATAAAGATAACCTCTCTGCTTTGCTTTGTTTTTGTCTCGTTGGTTTTTTTTTTTAAATCTCATTGAGAAGGAAGAAGAATAAACAAAAACCAAAACCAACCAACCAAAAAAGCACTTAAACTAAGCAGTTAGACCAGTTCAGTGCAGTCTTCCCAAGAACCAGACATTTTTAGAATAAGATCTAAAGATGAGATGTAGCAGAAGTGTGAGGTGATGACTTATCAAAGAACTAACAGAAGTGGAGAGCTGGGCTTTCCCATGTGCTGTGACTCAGCAGATGGAGCTACCCAGACAGCTGTATTTACCTGGCAGTGAGTGGAGGGTGCTACAAGAAATGCTCCATGATCTTAAAAGGGTTTTTTTTCCCCAACTAAAAATTTCCATTCTAAATTATTTAATGATTCTATGAATCCGTATTGTGCCTTCTTTTAAGCAAATTGAATCTATCTCCAGTAAAGTTCATTTTCTTTATCCAAACTTGTGGTTGAAGCACACAAGCAAACAGTAATCCCTAGTGCCAAAGTATTACAGACTTCATCTAATTACTCAAAGCTCAGAGATATCTTAATTGAGGTTTGATTTTTTTATTTTAATGGCTACATATGCCACAACAAAACCCAAGCAATGCATGTTAGAAAATTACTCTTCTCTTCTGCTCAAAACAAGAAATTGCAAAATGTGCATAAAAAAACTAAGCACAACAAACAAAAACATCTTCCCATTACTCAAAACAGGTAACACACCAGAAAACATCAAAGACCTGAGATGATCTAATTGAGCACTGGTGTAGTATAAGGTTAGAAAAATTGAAAGTTAAAATTGTCCATGCATTTTTAATCAGTCTCTCTCATTTGTTTGCTTTAGGATATGCTCTATTATTAACACCAACTCTAAGAGTAGACTTTAATAATTGAATATTAATAATTTTTCAATGCTAAGTAATAGCTAAGGATTTTCCAAATAATTAATTCATATTTACTTCATACTTGTAAATAGAAATGAAACACTGCCTTGCCACAGAGTTCATGTGGAAAGTTAACACTGGGACTAGTTTCTATTTCTCAAATTCTGCTTACTGAAACTCAAATTATGAGTAATACTGAATTAATGCCATATAAAACATGGTGACAGTCTTAGAATTGCATGTGTTGGATCTGGTACGATCCAGAAGTGCATGAAAGGAATTTATAATACCCTGCTTGTCATACAACACAGCCTATCTCAGAGAAGTGCTGAGAAAACTTGTATGTTATTGCCATTCAGTAGCTGACAAATAGTATATGATTCCTTAATGACTCCTGAAGGCTTCAGATCTTTAGTCACAACAAAGTCAAAGAGAAGTAAGGATGTCATCAAAGTCATAGACATTCTTAAATAACTTGTGGACTACCAGCAAATGTTGGCGTTGCCACAAGCAAACAAGTTTAGTTTGCTAACACGTGTTAACAAAACGTAACATCCCAAGCAATTCTCTCTCATGGACAGCAAATGAAACATTAACCACAGCAACTCTAGACTTCCAAAAGTTTGAGCTTCTAACTCCAATTCTCTCCTGATGTTTAAATAAGGTATTGAGGATATAATTATTTGGTTTTAAAGGCACATACCCACAAAAGAATGTTTCAGTTACACGGTGTAAGTGTAGTCACCGTTGATTTAGGAATGGTTGGGATGGTGTCAGCAATGACTCCATGCATCAGAAGGCAAAATGAAGCACTTCATTGAGAAAAGCTTGTCCTTTTATAGATGAGTTCATGGACTAAAATCATATTGGTTTAGCAAGTGACACCCCTCAGTCTATTGGTGCAAGAAGGACAACATCTTGAAAACATTTTAAGACAAACGACATGTACCTCACGCATACCATGTTCCATAAACAGCAGCTGTGGGGATTGTTTTAATTCTTTCTCTGCACTTTCTCACAACCTTCCCAGGACAGCCTGTGAAAGTTGTGATCTTCTCTCTATGACCAGGCTGCCAGCAGCCACATAAGGGTCCCACAGATTTCCATTATTTGAGGGATATGAGGGATGAGAACTTGCCTAGAGCAGCAGCTGTGCAAAGCACACAAGGAGCACTTGGAGACACGGAGGGCACGTGTCAGGACCCATCTGCCCTGCTCACCGGGGCGCTGTGCACTTCCACAGGGATCTACCACATCTCAGCACCAGGGAAACATTCCTGTGCCACAAGGACACTCGTCACCACAGACGCACAGCGTGTTTGCTGCAACATGGTGCTGTGCCAGAAACATCAACGCCTTCCCCTGTGATGTTTCCTCTCAGGCAAGGACTTGTTCCTGTCAGGGTGAGCTGCACTGGACGTGCCACCAGAGCTGACAGGTCTGAACTACCCATCAGCTTCACCTCTACCTGCAGCATTAAAACCAGACCCAAACTACAAAATATAGAAAACCCCCAAACAATTATATATTTTTGCAGCATTACAAGACAGCTAGGCCAAATTCTACTCTATTTAAGCAATGTGCTCTACAATCTCTGACAGTTTCTCCAGCATGACTGAGAGTAGAAATCAGGTTATTATTGTAGCCTTTGACGGAAAACGTTGTTAAAGCGATGTTGCCTTCAGAGTCTTTCATGAAATCTGTAAACACGTTTAACATTCCTTTGAGTGGGAAATATGGCTTGTCAATCTATATTGACTCAGTGAAAAGAAAAGCCCAATACATTAAGCTTAGATCCTTCAGGCACTTATTTTCTCTAATGATTAACTTTACAATATAATTTCATCCTTTCACAAATCAATTGCATTAATCATAAGAACTCAAAATGAATATTTACATTGCATTTGTCTTCTGGTTTAATTCTTTTGGACACTGCTTAACTGAGTAGAATTCAGTATGGGGAAAAACATAGCATAGGTACTGTTGAAAATTAAGTCCACAAATTTACTATACCAGAAGGAATTACTGAGAACATCCATCCCACTGAACAAGATCACCATCTTTCCTGAAATAAGGAGATTATAGTAAGAATATGCCATGGTTATGCTTTGTGGAGATAAACCCATGGCCTATAATCTACAATGTTTATAGCCCACACAAGGATGTTATTATTCTTTCAGAGCACCCCCTTATGGATCATGTGTAAAACGGACCAGAAAAAAGTAAGATACTCCCTGTGGGGAGTTTTGGACTCAGAAAGAAGTCAAAACTGTTTCTCTGTGGCTGTGCTTTCTCTGTGCTAAGTCCTTCTTCCTAGAGTTCAATCTGTATGTGGGCAGAGAAGTGGTCACTCCAAATCTGAATGTCACTGTGGCTTTGACCTTAATCCCTAAAGGGTGAAAGCACAATGATTTCAACACTATTCTGGCTTCATAGTTTATATGTATAAAGCAAATATTAGCATACTATAACCATTAGTGGATAACTTTTTAAGTACATGAGAAAAAAATATTCAAGAAAGCAGAAACAACAACTTGTGATACATATGAATTGTCATATGAGAAATGATTATGAATAAGATACAGGAATACAAACTAGAATAGTTCATAAAATCCAATAGTTTAGAAAACATTTTAAAAATCCAGTAAGATACACATAACTGCATTAGTGTGAATATGGCAGTCAGGTTTTGATACTTGGTCTGATACCAATTAATCTTAATGTAGAAATAAGCAAACCTTAAAAAAGTTTTATTTGTTGACATGTAAACATTCTTGTGTGACAACATCAAGCTTTAAAAAGCTACTTCTAATAATCAGTCAGAACTGCAAGATCAGAACAGGACTTAAGTTTTGAAATCTTCCTCCTATCAACTGGCTTCTAACTGGATACCACTTGGTTTTCTGTCACAAATCTGACTCCTCAGAAACCTAGCCAGCTCCTAAACTCAAAGTTCCCAAGCTCTTAAACCCATCCCAGCCACACTGAACAAAGAATAATTATTTTGTTTTGTACAGAGCAAATGNACATGTAAACATTCTTGTGTGACAACATCAAGCTTTAAAAAGCTACTTCTAATAATCAGTCAGAACTGCAAGATCAGAACAGGACTTAAGTTTTGAAATCTTCCTCCTATCAACTGGCTTCTAACTGGATACCACTTGGTTTTCTGTCACAAATCTGACTCCTCAGAAACCTAGCCAGCTCCTAAACTCAAAGTTCCCAAGCTCTTAAACCCATCCCAGCCACACTGAACAAAGAATAATTATTTTGTTTTGTACAGAGCAAATGTTAAAAAAAAACCCCAACAAATAAAACAGGAGTGTAAATTCTCAGAAAAACAGAATTGCTATTTCCCAATCAGCTTTTAAGGTAAGAACAATGACATTTAGGGAGCCTGATGTGAGATTTCCAGCTGCATGGATTGAAGAAGGTTCTGAGGGGACCAGCACGTGGTCTCTGTGCCTTCTGTCCTGTTTGGGGTGGCACTCAACCCTGCTTGCTCACTGGAGTTTTCATGGAAATCCCTTCTAAGTCTTTACCCCTGAAAGGAGCTTGGATGTACCTTGCTCAGAACATTTATTCTCTGGAGAAATTAATGCTACTGATCACCAAATCACTGGCAGTAATTTATATGCATGCATTATTTGTCCAACACTTGTGCAGTGCCAACAATTCCGTAAAAAAAACCCACAACAGATTTGAAAGGATGAAGAGCTACTTTTGCTAAGTAGCTGTTCGTTAATTTGGTCTGAGTTGGTTCTTGTTGAAAAAGGTCCAAAAATTAATGAAGCTTCTCCACATGACACCCCCTAAGTTCTCTCAATTGGGACATACACTTCTCACAGTTTTCCTGCTGCTTCACTGACACAGGGCCAGACCCTGGGCTAAGTGTGTCTCTGGATTTCTTCTCAATAATGGCAGTGATTTAAGTGATGGCTATAACTGAAAACCAATTTCCACTAAATTTCACTTGCAAATGAACAGAAAGCTAGACAGTAGTTGAAAAAAAAAAGAAAAACCAACAAAAATAAAAACAAAAACCCCCCAACAACAAAAACCACAAACAAAGCAAAACAACCCCACAAAAAAACCCCAAATAATTGAAGCCAAACTACAACAAATAACCCAAGCAAAAAAAAAAATATTAAACAACACAAAAAACCCCAACTCAAACCAGCCTACTCACATTGACATTTCAGAGGGCTCAGAGCCAGTCCAGTGCAGTCACACAGCTGGGGAAGGGCTGTCCAGACAGAGTAGTTTTGTTCCCAGAGTGGCTGGACTGTTCCTCCAACATAGCGAATTAAATCTTCAAAGGAGCATCTAGTCATGTCAGTCCTCATGTAAAGAACTTGATACTGCCAGCATTCCCTTACTTCAGCAAATAACAGGAATCTATATCTTTCAAATAGATAGTGAGATAAGACATGGCTTTTTAATCCCCACTGTAGGAAGACTTTAATCAATAAAACCTGCAGTTTTGATCTACAGCCAGCCAGCCCATACATCAGGGTACACATTGCCTGCAACGAAGCCATGCTAAGCCTCTGTCTGAGGGTCAGTCTTGTTGTTTAACTTACCAAAATTTTAAGACTGCTTTCGTGGCATATTTAATACCCTGTAACAACCTGAACTCAAGGCTCAGTGGCAACTTTCCAAAGATTTCTGAACAAGCAAAAATAAGGGTGGGGTGTTTGTTTAATCATATAATGAAATTTTAATTTAGACTTTTCTTAGAAATTAACTTACATGGATAGTCATGGGGAGCGTGCTAGTATCCAGTCAGCTGTCAGTAAACTCTCATTTCAGTAACACACAGAAATATTTCCACTCCTATTTTCTCATTCTTAAACAAGGAAACACGTGTCACCGTACCCAAGATTCAGTGTGGGTGAAGGGTAAAAAAGGAAAATAGCCATATTTTACATCTAAAGAGACATTTCCGATGCTAGGTGTTCTTGATTGGCACCAAGACCTTGTTGAAATAAGTCACAATTGCTGAAATGTGAAGGAACACCAATTTGGCTCAGAAATAACGTGCTCATGTGTAGTAATAGGGTAGGGGACAGTAGGACTGTTGTCATTTCCCCCATCACCCACAGCCTTTTTATCAAGACCTGCAGTGAAGGTCTCCAGCTCACAGGGACCTTGCTGTGATGGCAGAATGCTGAGTCAGGCTTCATGGTTCCTGATATGTTACACAGATCAGATGCTCACCAAATTATCTCATGTGAGTTTCAAAATGTTGGTGAAACTTACCACATAGATATCTAAAATAATTCTCCATGTTGCCATAAACCAGCCTTCAGCCCCACAGCAATACTAACCTTGAAAACCTGGAAAAAAAATGTTACTTTATGTTCTATGTATTCAAGAAAGTACTCCCAGAGAGCTTGCACATTTTAATTGTTCATAGCTTTATTAAAACTATTTTCTTAAATTTCTCTTCTATGTAGGTCTCAGCCTGTCTTGCAAAACAAACAGAATTTGAAGGAAATGTTCTCAATAGTTAAAGCTGCATATTGAAATCCAGCATAGAACTAGAGGAAAGCAGACTTAGAACAGCCAGCCAAAATAGCCAAAAAATTCCCAAGAATTTACAAGGGTCTGTAAATAGCAAAATATAATAGATGCAGATTTTCTGACTTTAATTACATTGGATGCTAACATAGTGAATATATGGAGATAATTTATGTTGTAAATAACATTTGAGATTAGATAAATTTAATTTAGCAAAAACAGTGGTGAAGAATTCTCACTTGACTTATTGTGTGCAAAGTTTGCCTCCTCTTCATAGCCACATGAACAAAGCACTAACCATCTGCACATGGACAGGCCTTACCTGGGACAGGTCCCTGGGACACCCTGGAGTAAATTCAGAACCTCTAACGCTGGACCTTTGTCCTTCCAGCTGAAAAGAACCATTCCAAACATCTTAACAGAGTAAAATTAAAGTTTACATCCTGGTTTTTTAAGGTTTTCAGCTACTGGAGAAGAGTGTGGTTACTGAGGCTTGATAGAAAACTTGTATTTGAACGAAGACAATATGCAGGCTTTGTAGATGATGGATCCAAGATGGGTGTGGGACACATCTCTGGCTGCCTTCTTCTGAAATTTGCCCAGTGCACCTGTATTTATCTACTGAAATGCAGCAATTTCCAGGGCTGACCAAAATAACCTATATCACACAGCATTATAGATCATGTTGGGACAGGAAGTGAAGAATAGCTCTTCCAATTAATGCCACACAGGGAAATTCATTACATAAGATGTAATTACTTAAGCTGGAATTTGTCCAGAAGCTGGAGTTCAGCCAGAACACTAGTTTAACATTAAATGCTAAATGAAATAAAAAAAAATATTAACGAAAGGAAAAGGAACAAATCTTAATGGTATCCAAAACAGAGAATTTCTGACTTTTTGATTATATGTTATCCAGTCAATACAGAGCAACTGTGATACCCAAAATGAGTTTTCTATGGGACTCAAAGTTAGAAAAAAGCGGAGGGGGGGAGAAAATTATAAACTCTCTTCTGAGGTGCATTTATTCCTGCTAATCTCCTAGTTAAATATACGACACTTGTGATTTTTATTACAGGTTTGGAAAAATTATCTACCTTTGACAAAATTTCAGTGGACTTTTTAAATGATTAAATGAACTCAGAATAAAAGTAGAGAACTGATAATTTAAATGTGCACAATTGGGCACAGTTTGAGTGATCTACTTGTACATAGCATGCAAATGAAACTGCCAGCACTGTTGTGAAAATCATCATCATCATCATCACTTCCAGGATTTCCCAAGGATTTTCTCAGTTCTCCTTAGGAAGACTCCCATTAAAATCCTCATGAATATCCACATTCCCAAGTACACTAAAAAAATAAATCTAGTTAGTTAATCTGAGAGCAGCAGAGCTAATGAAGACTGTTTCCCAAATCCCCACTCAATATATCCAACGCTAGTATCTACTCTACTTCCAACCTCCCTCCACTCCTTCATTCTTGTTCAAAATGAGGACACAGCACAGAACCTCCCTCCTGGATTTCCTAATTACTGAACAGGGAAGAGGCAGCACACGAGCTATATTTATGCTTCTTGGCCAGCCAGCACATGTCTGCTCCCAGAAAGAAAATAACTCGGGCTCACCACACACTCTTCCTTGCAGCAGGAGCCTTAATTTGCATCACCTTTTCCTCTCGCTGGTAGCCAGTTTCCACAGAATTGGTGGAACTCCCACAGTAAATTTTGGGTGAAATTAATTAAAAGGCTCCAAAGTTGTTTGGAGCAGGCCGCCAGACAAACAGCACGACAGCATAACTTGTGTTTCCTTAAGAAGGCAAGCTAAAAAAGGAAACTATTAATAATTATTATTTCCATATACCATGAGGCCCAAGTTCTTGACTAAGGCCTACAAACACTACTGTGATACTTATAATAAACAGAAAATTCGCCTAACAGAAGGAACAACAGTAGATGAAATGATAACACAGCTTGCATTAATTAGCAACACAGCTCACTATTCACAGAGGAAGTTGCCATAAGTATACAGACCTGGAGCCAGGTTTTTGTTAGAGCTGAGCTCCCATTTGCTGAGGAGACAGACATCTTCAGAAATACAAAAAAAAAAGTCAGCAAACTGTCTTTAGGTATCAGCAGAAATACTGAGAGCTTTAAAAAAATTTAAAAAAAAAATTAGAGAGAGAGAGAACATCTCCTGCTGTTCACTGCAGCTGGGAGCAAGGATGTCCCAGCAGGAGCTCTGGGCTTTTCAGCTTTTGGGGTGGAGGGGTAATGGTCTCAGATTGTCTCTTCCAAGCCTGACTGCCTGAAAGGCAAATAAGAGCTGTGGTAATAAACCCAGCATTACTGAATAATTTATTCAGAGTAGAAACAAACAAACAAACAAAAATGTTGGGTCTTTGTACCAGCATGGGAAAGTTGTCTTTTAAAGATTTTTAAGGTACTGCTTCTTTTGCCTCTTTCTTAGAAGACATTTAAACATCATCAGAAATCGGTAGGATTTAATGGAATATATAGAAGGGACCTAAATTGTGGATGGAAACTCCCTAGAAGACCAGTCAAAGGCAGAGTGGAAAACACTTAAAAAGCTATGTGTACATTATAACAATACCTGTACTAGTAAAGTTCACTGAAGCTAAATTTTTCCTCAGCAGAACAGAGAAATCCCTTGAGATGGAGAAAATGCTGCCATAACTTAGGAAGGAGGACAGGATAACAACTCCAAAATCAAAACAAAACCAACAAAAGCCACTAAACAGCCCAAAACGTATTCAAACTTCTGATATAATTTTCCTCAGATAACAAAATTCTCTCCTTGTGGGCCTCAAACCTCCAGAACACAGACCTGAAAAGCAACCTTTAGAATTAGTTTCTTTTACAATTGTCCAGGTGTTCAGCACAGCAGCCTGTGAGTTGATTTCACCAGATCCATCCAGAAGGCCTTTGCTTTACTGCACACTTAAAACTAGACAGGTCAGCAATACTTTCAGGAAGAAATTGCAAAATATTCCCATCAAGTGCTGCTTAATACGCATTTGTGTGTTAAATAGTCATGTTTCACCTCCTTATTTACGGTTCTACACTTATTTTTTCTTTTAAATAGGAAAAAAATTAATAGATTTTCCTGTCTCTCAAACCACCTTGCTCTAGGAGTAGCCAACTTATTTTGCAGAGTTAACCATCAACTCCACAATTTATTTTGAATGCATAGAGGGGACATCATATAATTTGCTGTACATCTCCATGACCTCAGTATACCAGAGATATGGCTGTGAATAAGGTCCTAGTAAATTGACTTAAAATACCCAAAAAAAAAGTCATATAATAGCAAAACTATGTATTTTATGAGGCTGTGATGGAGCAAGTATAACTGAATACATTTGTTGTACAATAAAGGTTGTCACACCCATTGATCTTGCCTTCAAGAAGGTCTGAAAATATGCATCACAACATTAAAAAGGTGGGAGAAATCAAGCTAGAGAGTGGTCCTGGCATGGATCACAGCAAGGTCCTTTGCTAGGGATCCATTGTACAATGGATTATTTCATTGGGTCTGCAAGAGTTTTCCAAAAGCACCGGGCATCTTGCCATTAATTAACAATACATCCAGTTATATTGAATGCAGGCAGCCCTTTCTTCCCCAAAAGATCCAGATTTTTCCAGTAAATCACATTGTCTCATCTCTCCCATCCCTTGCTGCCTTCATTTTACTATCACTCTCAAAACAGTGAATTTCAAAGCACTGCAAACCTCCCTCTATTGGAGCCTTCCTGTGCCGGACTGACTGAAATACTCCTGGTTGAAACATCACAAGGGTAGACCCCTAAAAACTGCCCTCCTCCTTAAGTTAGATTTGCTTTAGGTAATTCAGTCTTTTACAGGAAAGCGTTTATCTCTGAAATTTGATGCAGAAATTTAGCGGTAACTGATGCTAGTTACATAAGTCCCAAACTGAGCTAGGCCAGAGATCTCAGTAAGAGGGAATAAAGTTTCTACCAGCTGAAATAACAACTTTTTGATTTACTTCTTTCTTTATGCTCCTCTGACACATCTTCACTGTGTGTAAATGGAGGCACAGTTATATGAATTGACCATTATTAGAAAAAGATCAACGGCCAAAGTCACAAATACCAGCTTAGCATTAGATTCAAGTAAAAAAAGCTGTAACAAAGTCAAAAATCCAGGACATGGGAAGGAAACAGAGTCTTGGAGATGACTTGGCAAAACCATCTCCTGTAGTTTAATCAAAAAGGGAAGATTAAACACTACCTGTGGCAAGACAGATCGTTAAAGCCAAACGATGATCTCTCAAGAAAAGGGGAGCTGTAAAGCTGAAGGCTGTAAAGATGAAGGCTTGCCAACCTCCTTAATGATAACCTTGTCCAATAATAGATTTGATTTCTTTTTTCACAGCTTCAGACAATCAAGAGAGAATTAGGTTTAAAACAGAGGTGTTAGGTCATCACTTTTCCACCACCACTCGTGCCTTAACAAGCCACGCAGGCCAGAAGTTGTGCAGTAACATCAAATGTTTTATAATGAAAATCTATTTTATCACAGGCTAAAGTAAATGGAGGGTTTCATTGTACAATTTGAAGAGAATACAGCTTAGAAGTTCAAATGAGAGAGGGAAGAAAAAAAAAGTGGGCAGAGAACCCCATGCACATAGGCAGCACAAGAGGAGGTGACTTGGTCACCCTGGGGAGACTCAGAAGGGTCACAAAGAAGAAACTGAGAAAGGAAAAGAGCAGTGAATGCCTCTTCAGGATAGGAAGGAAAGAGCAGCACAAGTTCGTTCTGAACCTGGTAATAACATTCTATTAGAGGTGCTCAAAATCCAACACTTTTTCATGTTTTTATGAATGTTTTTGAAGAATGGGATGGAGATGAGCCTCATCAGACTGACCAGAGCAGTGGTAAAGTAGTTTTGTCTGAGACAGAGTCTATTCCAAATTTCTTAGTAGCATATAGAGCAGACACATGGAAACATTTCATCATATATTTAAACGAGATTTCCCTTTAATGAGAATATTATTGTTAGCTTAATTACTTTAAAGTACAGTCATCCTTGGTTAGGGCATGCTATGACTGACATATAACACATAAAACTTTAAAAAATAAAAAGGATTTATACAACATTTCCAACAAAGTTTATGGTTTAGGACACTCTTGTCAAAAATAATATCTTGAGTGGATAAAGTCACTTGCGTGACGAGCAATAAAAAATTTAGCTTTATGTAAAATACCTCACCTCCAGAAAGGGCAGAGACCCTTCTCACCAGGCTAGGTTGGGAAGGCTTGAGGGCTGGCAAAACAGAGGGAAGGAACATGGAAATTTGGGTTAGGAAGAGCTCCTGGCCATGCAGCACTAGGGTTTGCCACAGAGCTGTGTCTGCTCCACATCAAAGATGTCACCAGTCTCTGAACCAGCAGCTGTCTGTCCTGTCTGGCCTCCGAGCTTTTGCTTTCCTAGCCTGAACTGATTTCAGGGGGCATGGCTGCGTGAGAGATACCATCCCTTAGATGAGCTGGAAACATATGGCACTGACCACATGTGGTCATTAGAAAGTCCCACGCCAATTTTTGCAAGGCTAACAATATTAGCCCCAGTATCCTGGCCAAATTCCAATATAGGTAATTATATTCTGGATAATGACATACAGGCTAGTTTTATAAGGCTTAATATACATTGTGGAAAGTGGCTTGCACCTAAGGGCTCTGAGTTAAACTCATTGCACAGTCAGCTGGGATAAAATTAGAGAAGAAACTACCCAAGCATGTCAAATGTTTAAGCTTTAAAACCCTGTGTAGACTGAAACAAAAGAGGAAGGGATCCAGGGGTGCTTTAGCATAATCAAGCTGGCTCATGCCGCTGAAGACACAGCTGGGATCCAGAGCTCACTGCTGCGAGGAAATTTGTAACAGTATCCCCACCCCACCTTCAGCAGTGGGTGTGCGTGCATGTTAAATTACCAGGTTAGGAAAGAAGATGGAGCAGCAGCATTCAAAATGCTGTTTGCTGGGGTTTTCTCTCATTTCCACCCCCACCACCTCCCCACCCATAAAATAGAACTGTGGGCCTTTATAAAAAAGCCCCACAGTTCAGACTCACACCTGTTGCATGGCAGCCCTGTGACTCCAGGTGAAAATGCCAGAAGTAACGTTACTCTCCTACTAAACTTGTACTTGTCTCATTTTGCCATCCACCAACACCAGCACGAGGCCCAGCTGTAACCAAACCCCACAGGTCATCCACAAGGTTCTGCTGATAGAAACCTCTGAGGCTGGTGCCCAGCACCAGAATAATTTGGGTGGCAGGATGTGTCCCTCCAGCATGCCACTAAAATCCAAAAAGAGCATTGAGAGTGTGACTCCCACACCTCAGCTGGCTCAGGAGGCACTCACTTGCAAGGGCTTACTGGCCTCAGTCAAATCTGTTGACATGAACTACAATTTTGGATGACACAGAGCCAGAGATGGAAGGCAAGCTGGCATGCCAGACCAAAGGGCTGAGAGCACAATGGGTAATAACATCTTTTTTTAAACATTTTACACATTGTACAAGCACAGAAACCACCTCGCACTCCATATATTTTATACTGTACAGAGCAGAAGAAAAACAATTTCTCACTCAAAATCGCAGCTGAACAAAAGCTGAGGAAGATGCTTTTTAGTGTGAGTGTGGTGAGGCACTGGAACTGATTGTGCAAAGAAGCTGTGGATGGAAGTAGTCAAGACAAGGTTGGATATGGATTTGAGCAACCTGGTCCAGTAGAAGGTGTCCCTGCCCATGACAGGTGGTTTTAAACTACTTTCCAAGTGAAAGCATTCTATGATTGTATCATTCTTCAAAACCTTCTTCAAATCTTAAGATTTGAAAGCTTCACCTTTGGCTAGCAAGATATCCCAAGTAATGGCACTGAAGCACAAGCAGCCATCTTTTAGTCTTGAAATAAAGTTCAAGTTGTGATTTATTTTTCCCAATTTTACAAGCAGGTCTAATGTTGTTTTGGTGTTATCATCAGGATTCTAAACTTTAATCCGCGCATTTCATGTGCTGGTGCAAGCACCACGTACTTGTAGGCTCACCACATCATTTCAAGATGCTCTGCACCTTTCCTGGGCTTGAATTCCTAGCTGTCAGAAATAGGAGAGACAAGCTCTCACCCCCACTCTCCTCATGCAGAGAACACTGTTTCATCTCCTCAATTCCTTTCTCCATTAAAACGCATTCAAACATAATTAGTGCAACATTAAAAATGGAGGAAATTTTGTAATTGCCAGTTGTTCTGTAGCCATGGTTACATCTGAGATTTATACCAAGCGACGCTGGCCTGAGCACGCACAGGCAGTTAGCAGGAACAGCAGTAGGATAATGTTTGTGTGCAGGTGCAGGTGTGCCGAGATG
>VXBU01000405.1:2194837-2315345 GCA_013400315.1 Bombycilla garrulus | reverse complement strand
AAAAAAAAAAATAAAGAAAGAGAAAAAAAAAAGATGGGGGAGGAATGGGGAAGGTAGGGGAGAGAGAGGCAGAGGGAGAGAAAGGAAGGAGGGAGGGGAGAGACTGAGAATATTCGGTGACATTTAAGGTGCTAATATCTGGAAGTCAACCTTTAATTTGACAGCTTTTAGTGCTAGTTAATTTCACTCATCCAGACGAGGTGTAGGAAATTTGCAGCACCTTTAAATTATCACGTTTTTCCAGGCTGCCTGAGGCCTATGTGGAATACCTGAGCCATACTTTCTGCCCCCCTCCCCAGCTCCCCCTCCATCCCCCTCTCTCCTCCCTCTCCCCCCACCATTTTCAGGTCAGTTGAAGTAAAACTTTCATTCCCTTTCTCAGACAATTAATCTTTAGCTAATTGAAGCAGGAATGCTGCAGGATGGGTTTCACTGGGGCCTGTAAATCTCATTTAGCAAAGTGAATTCCAGGCACATGCTGCACCTAATGATGTGACAGGTGGGCTGCACCACAAGACAGCAGCCGCCGAAAAGTTGATTCTCATTAGACCCTCGGAGTCCTGCAGTCAGTTTTCTGATGGCTGAAGAACACTAATCGCATCTGTTTGCTGCTGGGTGGGGTGGGCAGCGGGGGGAGAGGCAGCAATGAGAGGCGGGGGGGCCCTTCCTCTCTTTCATGAGTTAATATCCTTGACTCCTGCCCAAAAAACCAGCAGGCCTGCCTCCCACCACGCGCTCAGCCTCCATTCTGCTGACTCCTACAGGGTGCACCCTTTTTCTAATTAACTGGAATGGCTATGGAAAGCAAAGGAGGCCTTGTGTTGGGTGAACCAATTATTTTGAAGGGTATTAAGTCATCAGATTTACTTTTATCTTGATTGCATTGTGGAAATCGTGCATAATTAATGGTGGGAGCTTATTAGGAAAATGATTAGGCAAATTACACAGGTGTCGGATGCATTTTTTATGATAAATTTGCTAGAACAATCCTGCAATTCCATCTGTTCAGCTCATATCAGAATGTCACTCTGGAAGAAATTAATGGTGCAGAGTCGCACAAAGTTACTGGAGGCCTTGGATGCAGATTTATGTTTTAAAAAAAGATACAGTTAAAATTACCCAGCGATTTCCTAATAAATACTTGATGCTACAGTTCAATAAATTACTTATTTAATCTCAAAAGAAAATGATAGTCAGCTGGAAACTAAAAAGTGGAGAAAGCATAAACCTCATTTTGTCAGGTTGATGCGTATGTAAATAAAAAATAATCGTAAGACGTAATAATTCTTTGCTGTGGGATGCTGACTAGAAAGAAGCTGTCAGTGTCCAAGCACCTCTGCTACGTATTTTTTCCACAGATACTAAAGCTTGCCTTACAAATCCTGTGCTGGTTCTAAAGTGGCAGAGCCAGCTCCCTTTTCTGTAATTGCGGCATTGTTTAGCAGCAGATTCTGGAGGTCACATCCTGGGAGCTAGAGAGGACGCCAAATGCTGTGCTCACGTCTTTGCTGCTTTCACTCTGCATCTCCTGCCAACACCAGAAGATGAAAACCATGAAACCAAAACCATTGAACGCATTTTCTCTCAGAGTGAGTCAGTAAATCAGTGCATAGGGGGATTTTTGTGTGTCTATGTCAATGAGTATCTGCGTGTGCATTTGTTGTAGGTCTAGAATAGCAAAGGCCAGAAATTCTACCCCTGGAGGTGCTTAGAAACTGCAGCTATGGATTACCTAGCATACATCAAAGAAATAAGCTCATATTCCATAGAAGCAGAATAATTTTACTAGCTAATATCATATAATTTCTCAAAAAATTACAAGGAGGCTGAAGTGACTAGGTGTATGAGGAGAGCATGACAAAGAAAAACATGACAAGGCTTAATCAATCTTGGGTGATGTTTTACAGTCAAATATGGTTTTTAGGTATATATTTTTCATAGTCTGACTGGTTCATTGTCATCAGTACTTTACAGAGACTGACTAGGCAAAAATAAAGTGGCTGTTGTCTACTCTAGGAACAGCTCTGAGGAAGACACAGTCCCAGATGTTGAGTGTTTTGGGGTCTGCATCGCCTTAGATAAGACCTTTCAAGCCACCCTCCAAGCCCCTGCATACAGTCCACAAGACCTGTGGGTTAAGGGTAGCAGAGAATGTGGTGTCTTGTCCCAAAAGCAGGATGGGGCTGCTCTCAGGGCTGGAGTTACCCTGTCAGGATTACTTAAACAGCACAACAGGCCTCATTTCCATGGCTATTGGCGTGACTTTGAAGCCATGAAGACATTCAAGCCATCTTGACTGTCTTCAAAACCACAAATCAGGCTTGTCCCCTTTCACAGATCGCTCCCCTGTGGTCCCCCAAGGATTATTATCCTGCCCAAACTCCACAGCAGCGTGGCTCTACAATTTCATTTCTCTCTCCTCTTCCTCAGTGTCCCGAGAGCTTATTCATTGCCACAGGTCCCTTCAAAAGACTTATTGGCAATACAGAGTATTTGGTTTGCTTGGGGTTTTCTGCATCTTTTCAGGATGTTTAGGTTGTGATAATGTTATCAGAATGGAAGAAAGCATTTCTCCTTTGGTACTCTGAAAAGCTAGCATTGACCACCAATTTAAAAAAAAAAAAATCTGAGATTTGTAGAGCTAAAGAGCCACCCATAAGAAAAGCATTCTTTTTCTCCCTAATATCCAAGTCTTGTTAAATAGCAACGATACCAATCTCTGCGACTTTTGCATTTAATTAATCCTTCCCTGCAGAATGAAGCTGCTGATACCACACACTACCATCTGCACTTGTGGTGAAGGCAAAGAATGAATTCCAAGCAGCCTCTGTCTGCAAGAGGGGCCATGGCAGCAAGACCTCATGGGAGTTTTATGTCCAATAAAAATAGTCCTTGGCTCATCAGAAAACCTTTCTTCTCCTTCAGACCCTTTGCTGAACACATTCTTTGAAACCTGCTTTCATATATCTCAGTTGTAATAATTGTTTTCAGAAAAATTACAGGGGCATAGAAGCAAATATGGTGAGCTGCTGTGCCCCCGAGTTAGTTTATTACTAATTATTATATTGCTAATTAAGATTATTGATAAATCTTTTGCTTATTCCATGTGGGCTATTGGAACAATACAGAATAATGCTGTTAAACACAGCAGGTGACCTTAATCTGGTTAATGAAGTATTAGAGAAAATTTGAGATAAATTTGAAGAAGTTACAGCGACTATCCTCCTACATTTTAAGGGATGTCTTGTATCTAGTGGCTAATGGCCCATAACCCTTATCCAATATGGAGCTGCTAAGCATTTGATCAGATAAAAAGCATGTTTTCAAGCAATCATTATTCAAAGGATCAGACACAGTGATACTAATATATGATTTTGTACCATGAATAAAACATTTCAGATGATATCCCTCAAAAAAAAAATCTATACCGGAATTTATATAGGTGAGCAAGGAAGGGTCAAGTGAATTTCATAGAAAGACACAGAGACCCATCTGTATTAAATTGTGTTAATATAAACCATAGCAAGACCACGAGCCATGAGTCCAGGATATATGGCCCTATATGAAAGAGTGACATACAGGTTACTTCCCAGTCTCCCTCGGGTCTTCCCTACCCTGTTAAACAAACTAGTACTATTTCTCCTGAGAAGATCTTAGCTAGTCAATATCATTGGCAAGATAGGACATAATAGAAGGAATCAAGCTGCCAGATGTCCTTTCTCATTCCTGTAGTTAACGTGAGAACACGGCAGAACATTGTTGTAAGGCCAGGCATTCACCTGTGTAACTCTCTGAAGCACAATGCCTCACCCAGCTCTCCTTCAGGTGCCAGAACAGCTCCAGGTGCTTTTACACCCAGGTGTGTTCAGACAAGACAAATGCCTCACACCCTGCAAACCCACCAGCCTGGATGAGTTCTAGGAAGCTGCAGCAGGACAATCCCATTAGAGATGTGCTCTGAAAGCTGATCCACCCTGAGCCGGCACTCTTGCATGGCTGTGCTCCTGGAGGCATCACTGCAAATGGAAGATCTTGCCAAAGCTGAGTGTTTCCAATTTCATGCACCAGCCACAATGCTTTTTTGATTTTGAGTACTAGCATCACATTTCCAGTGTAGAGTATCCCTCTAATACTATAAGCAATATTTGTTTTTAAATTAAACATTACCTTTCTCTTCCAGAGCATCACTCAGTTTTCTTTAAGCCCTACCAAAACAACTAATTCCTAATCCTTAGTACAGATAACCAGCTCAAAACAAACAGGCCCTTTTGTAGCATTGACAGCATTACATTTTTAACATATGATAAGCTTTCAACTAACACCTAGACTTTTCCTAGCACTCCGAAATGTAGGTGGTAAAAAATACAAAGCTATTTGCTTATCCAATTTTCTGAGTACATCTGTCACATAATGATTTCAACTGCAGAACATTCAAGACTTTGCACTGGTTTTGCCCAGATCAGGTGTTTGTTAGGCAACAGAGTGATTCATACAGGCTTCTGAAATTATTTTAAGTGATATTTTTTCCCCCTGTCTTGGCAAGTGGAGAAAAGCAGTTCTTCCCATCAAACACAAGTGGAAGGGCCTAAACGCAGATCATATGAACAACACAAAAATAGAGAACACGTTGTAAAAAAACCTGTTCTTTTTCCAGCTTTTCATGTGTTGTCCACTACCACAGAATCAAGCAGCTGATTGAAGCCCTCCACCAAAGCAGTTTGGTGTTTTGGTGAGGGGGGGTGTGCCGGGATTGATGAGGAATGCCACCGGGAGGCTGCCTTACAGATGGCGAGCGGCAAAGCAGGCAGCGCTTCCCCGTGACGGGGAGGAGGCAGAGCCTTCATTAAAACATCAGCTTCCCCCAGAAGCTCATCCTGCCTGACACGCCTAACCTGTGTGCATATGTCAACACAGAGCGCTTGCTAATGTTGCTGAGGCTGTAAATAAGGGTTCAGACTATACTCTGAAGGAGATTAATGAGTAGAGTGCTTCCTTCTCTGCTGGAGGCTGAAGTAGGTTCCCTATTAAGATGCAGTATCTGTCACTGTCAATAGAGACATGCTGTGTGGGTGTGAGGGGAGGTTAAGAGGTGTCTCTGAATCTGGCAATTCCATGCTTTTAAGGGTCTAGCGCAGGGGACTGACACACTTGAGCAACATCAACTTCCTGAAACATGTTTTCCATTAATAGAATAAGTTCAGTAATATCTGTGGCCAAAGAGGGACAAATGCAGAGGAACTGAAGGTACTAACTTTTGAAGAAAGTATAGAGTTTTCTTCTTAGATTTAGGAAAGGAGAAACAAATAAACTAATATCATGTGCCTACTCCATGCAAATTTCAGGTAATGTTGTTTCCTTCATACATGTTTAGAACTGTATTCCTATGACAAATTGTATGTCTGTCTTCCTCACCCATGCCCACTTACCTCCTTCCCTCTTTAGTTCAGGTGAACAGCTATTCTTGTTTGTAAAACAAGATAACAGAATATCTTACACAACTTCTTCAGAAAGCATTTGATAGCATTCTTTGCAGGAAGGGTTATCCATTTTTACACATGGGAAAGCACAAGGAGTTGTACCTTGTGTCATGTTCATGTTTGAATTATGTGTCAATGAAGAAGGGTCTTAATTCCAAACTCATAAGCCCTTAAACATGTCTCTGCTTTTGGAGCTGGATTCAGAAAACAAGATTCCCCATACACCCAGTGCCCATGTTGCAGTGAGGATTGCTGGCAGAGGTGGCCAGTGCACTCAGCCTAGGCCAGGGAAGCTTTTCTCTACATTGTTCAGGACTTTTTTCTCTCTGTTTGAACCAGAATGACTTCTAGATCAGAAGCTTGCACTGTACAGCTGAATAGCACACACAAGCTAAAAATGCCTGTGCATTTAGACATAGATATGGAGCCACTGGCTGCTCTTAAAACCCCTAAGAAACATACAAGTTTATACAAATCAGCCTTTCTTTGTTAATTAGAAGATTTGCCTTTTGTCCAGTCCTTAGAAGAGAGAATAAAATGAATTTAACACACAGCAATATTACCCATTTTCCCCTTACAGTTATGTCTCCTTTATGGGAGCTGAAAGAACCTGAGGAACTAATCTAGCATAATCAGTAATTTCAAAAGGCAAAAAAAAAAGTGTAACAAAATATTACATTAAGATTTTAACACCCGGTTAAGTTTAGCAAAAGAAATCAACAAAAAAAAGAAAGTGAAAAGTTGAAAAGGGAGAAATTGCAGGGAAAGAATGGGAGCCTAGGCCAAAAAAATCACTTCTATCTTTGCATGCTAAAAATTTATCTCACTTAAGTGCCTGGATTTGTAGCCCAAAGTCAATGGGAATTACAAAGGGCAGCACCTCTGAATAATAGATCAATTCTTTAGCTCTATTCTCAGTTATAGACACAAGACAAATGCTATTTACTCTTTCTTTACATCACCAACCTTACTGAACACCCAACAGTTCATGCTTCTGTTTTGTATTTTTACCTAGAGAATAAGCCTATTTATAATAAAGTCTCACCAGAAAAATATAAAATTAGAAAAGCTGCCTACAAATAGCATGTAAGGATTAAGCAGCCTTTGGCCACTCCAGAAAGTTATGTTGTGCTGCTTGCAAAAAGAACATCAAGGAAAAAAAGCCTCCTAATTTATCAAGAACATGTTAGTTTTATGTATAACATGGTAGTAGGACACATGTTACTCCACACTATGCAGTGATGCTTTCCCAGTTTGATAACTTCCCTGGAATTGCTCCAAGATTATCTGGCTCTGGCCACTTGCAGTGGCTGAGGGAAAGTCGCTTTCCCTGGCACACAAATTCACTGCAGCCCAAGTGCACTGTGTGAGGAGCCAGAATCATGGGATTCTTTCAGCTGGAAAAGACCTCTTTTTTTTTGAAAAAAACAAGATTTTTATGAGCTAGTTCACCCTAATATTGAGATATTTTCGGAATCTAGGTGTTGGAGGATGGCAGCCCCTTTGCCTTCAGCTATAAGAGGTACAAAATGACCCAAAAACTGGGGGGAGGTGACAGTGGCTGTGGATTTAAAAAAATGCATTATTGAGCATATATTGTTTGAGTGGAAGGAAGAGCTAAGTCAAAGAAACAAACTGCAAATTAAATCTTGATGCCGAGTTTATTTTTAGAGATTGAAGTAATGCAGTTCAACCCAGCTCTTCAAAAAACCCCAAACTTGTAGTATGCTGAAGTGTCCCGGAGAAAAGTTGATATCTAGTCCCCAATAATGTGAAAAAGCAAAAAAATATTTGTTTTGTTGGCAAAATTGAACAAAATAACTCCTCTTTAATTTTAGCTGCCTGGCTTTCACTCCACATGTACAGCCAAATAACTTTCAGTAGTTGGTATTTGTTCTTCTTCTAGAGACATGGTGTCCTAAATCTCATACTGACTCTACTTACTGATCTGTTAACAGCTCCAATTGGGGGTACTTGATGCAGAAGGAAGATCCTTTGCCTGAATCAAATGTAGGAAAATATTATGGAAAAACATTCAAAATAAATAATTAAAAAAAAAATCAAATGATGCTTGGACTACGACCAGGTTTCTTTTTTTTTTTCCTACAAATAATTCTCTCTACAACTTGTTGTTTTTTTTTTTTTTTCAACAGTTCTTTATACTTTTACTGGGGCAGGTAAATAACTGGATTTCAATAGGATGTTGCTGTGGAAAGAGGAGATGAGCCTGCAGTACAAGCAGTACAACACAAGGTGTGTGCTGACTCGTGCAACCAGATTGAAAAAACTGCTTCATATCAGAATCAGCCTTTTTTGGGGAGAAGGGAGATGGAGAGACTCAAATAAAACTCCTGCTCAAATCCCCAGATAGAAGATACCAGAACATACAGATATAAACCATGTCTTACAGAAGCAGATGTGATTGGTAAGATACACACAAATAATCTCTCTTGAGGAAAAAAGGTATCTCTTTGATGATCTGATATGACTAAAAGACTCAATAACCTCAACACCTATTGACCCGTGTGAAAAACAGGGGCAGATTGTATCAATTGTTATTTTTGTTTGTAGAAAAAAAAAAGAGAAATTCTCCAAAACAATCTCCCATACAGTTGCTTGTCTTTTCGGGGTTTTTTTAAATGAAGAAAAGACAGCTACAGAAATGTAACTTGATTTCCAAAACTATGGAAAGGTGTCATTTTAAAAACTTGAGGAAAAATAAAAAAGAGCTGAGAGAAGCTCTCACAGTAGCCAAGCACAAAAATCAGGGAATTATACTCCAAGTACATAACATAATAACAGGTCAAAAATGCAGATGAGAGGGAGAAATACAAAGATGCAAGTTTGTTGGAAGGAAACATTTTTATAGTTTTAAAACCATTTCTAAGCCCAAAGTTCATAGTCAGATTATTTATAATAGCAACATGATGACAGAACTCATTCTGAGTGACATGACCCATCCATTTGACTTCAAAATAACTGTTTATTTTTTCACTTAATGAAAGAACTAGAAGAAAAAGGGCAATAAAAGTATTCTCTCCAATACTTTTATCTTGACGTTACTACCATAAATTTTCCTTCTTAAAACAGTGTCCTCTGTCATCTTTCCAGGTTCTGAGCATACTGAGAAGGAAAAAAAATATAAATTTTAAAATTTTTATTACCAACCTTTCAATTTTATGCAGTTCAGTCCTGAAGTCCCCATTTTATAAACTCCTCAGGCCTTTCTGGCAGCAAAAGGAAGCAGCAGTCAATTCCTTAGATGAAGGACTGAATTGTCAAAGATTAATGGCATTTGTGGTTTCTGATGTGGCCAACAGCCAGACAATTTTTATTTTTTTCACTTTTTATTTTTAATCTGAGCAAAATTTTAGTTAAAACAGGTGTATATAACTATGCTGTGCATTAATTTCTGTTTATCTTCTGAGACAGCCCCAGAAAACTCAATACCTTCAACCTCTGACTGGTGAGGGGGTTTCAGCCTCTCGAGAGTCAGGCCTTGGAAGAGCCTTTTTAGCTCTTCTTTTCACATCTGAATTCTATGAAAGAAATAAAAGATATGACTGCTTCCACCTGCGGATATATTAACACAGGTGGAAGCAGTCATTCACACAAGTGGAATTACACAATACTCCCCGGAGTGGTTCCAAAAGGTGGTGCCAAATAATGTGGAAATATTTGCACCCCTAGAGACAAGACCTAAGTAACAGCTGGAGTTAGATCTCTGCCACCAAATACTGACACCCTTCCCCAGACAACAACACCATTCTTTCAACTGGCATTTAGACTTGTCCCTAAGCGTACAGCTCCTCTTTTCTAAAGCTAAGTAGAGTTGAAAACGAAAAAATACAGGCAATACACTTCCATATTTCAGATGTTTTGAACCAGTATAGAGCCACTTCAATTCACCATCCTTGGCACTACACCCCCTGGAAAAAAAATTACTGGATTGCATCCTTTTGGCATAGCACCAAAATGACCCACCCAGGAAAGATTGGTCAGACCTTGCAGTCAATTTAAACTGAAAGTGACAAATCTACAGTAGCAGCATTCAGGTTTTAGAAAGTGGTTCAGATGATTAAATCCACACAGAAAGACACTGGGGATTTCAATTAGCCAAAATTGGCAAAATAACAGTTCCTAATGAACAATAGGAAAACAATGAGAACACTGTGGACATGACTAGATTCTTGCAAAGTCATTACAAATATTCTTGCTCTTTGAAGGGAAACTCCTACAGTAAAGTATTGCCATCCAAAATAACATTTTTAAGAATCTGTATCAAGCCAGTTGCACGTCAGTTCAGAATGTTAACACAAGCATTGCCACAACAGAACAAGCTGTTTCAACTGGTCTTTTCCAAAGAGGCCCTTGATGATCAATTTTGAAAGTTTCAAGGTTGGCAGAAATCCTTTGCAGTTCAGAGCCTGTCCTGTATCGATGAGGGAGCAGAGTTGTTATTCATGCCAAAAAGTCATGAAAAAATTCTTCTAAAAAGCTGTGCTCATCCTTAAAACACAAATAAATATTTATTGATGAGGGAAAGCAGGGAAAGGAAGATGTATGAAGGATCTGCCACACCAGAGAAAGTAAGTGAAAAACACTCCACGGCCTCAGAATTTTTTTTTTCCTCTTGCTTTCCAGTGCCATCAGGACAAGTAAACTAATAAGGCATTCTGAACAAACTGAAATAATATTTTTTTTCTGCAGCCTTAGCATTACCTACATGATTATTCTTCCATGCACACACATAGACACACACATACACACTCACAGAGTGCAACAATTTATTTTAATGTAATGCTGCCCCCTTGTGCTTTTGTATACAAGGAAGTTTTTGTCAATAACCAAGGTTTGTAGCAACTAAAGAAAAGCAAGAAATCGGCCTTTTCCTCAGCTGTGAGCTTTCTCACTGATTTTTCACTTGAGCAGTAACATGATCTCCTGCAACACTCAGCAGTCTCAGAGCTTAAGGAAATATGAAATGCGTATTACCATAAAAATTAAATATGGGGTAAAAAGAAAGCACAGCATGTGTAAGTCAAAGATGAGAAAGGAAGACAAAGGTCGAATCACCCAAAGTTACAATGAGCTACTGAAAATGAGTGCAAAACAAATGATTTGATTTCATACATTGAGTCTGCCAACACAGAGAAACAGGTTTTACAGAGGATGGCAAAGAAAAAGTGATAGGGCAGAATGAGAAAGAGAACTCCAGAGCTCAGGAATCGGTCTCCTTCACACAGGAATCTAGCACCAGTCAGCATTTTCTTTCCAGCTTTTGGGACTCCCTGACTACAAACTTGCCAAGTGTCCCACGTTAGGGGCATTATCAACTTCTGATAAGCCCATAAGAGAAAAATCTCCATTTGGGAACGTTTGGGTTAGAATCAATCATCTGTCAACTGCCCTGGTAGATCCCAAAACCAGGAACTGTCTGCTAAATTTGTCCTCCTTGGAGAGGGTGCCCCACAACATGGTTTGAGCCACGAGGACTTGGAACCAGTCCATGTGGCACAGTTTATGGCTGAAGACAAGGAAATTTGTTCTGTTTTTGGTTTGTTTGTTTGGTTTTTTTTTTTCAAAAATATTAAAATATCAAAAAATTAGAGGATAAATCAAAGCATATAGGCACAATACAAAGCTATGGATAACATCAGTCCCTACAGCCATTCCTTTTGAACTTTCTACAAGTCCTACAGCCTGAAGAAATTATTTTATTTGATGACTGCTTCCTAGAATTCCATAGAAGGGATAGTAAGCTTGTGTGTGTTCATTCAGGTTTTTGATTAGGCAGAGATTTCCTTTAAAAACATATCTTTTGTCCTCAAGCTTTATGAAAACTAAATGATAATCAATGGGTCCTTGAAACCATGGCATAAACACTTGTACATAAACATTTATATTGTTATTCTCTGTGTGTTTTGCATTCAGGCTACTGAATACATCCATTACATCTAACTGGTCATTTTCCTTCTAAATCTCACAGCTAAATTTATTCAGAAAGAAAATTTTTCCCAGTAGCTATGAAATGAAAGACATTGCTGTTTTAATCTAGATTTAGTTTGACTTACACAACACACAACCTTTGTATTTTAAATATTTCTATGCTTTAACAAAGTCAATGGAAGTCAAGAAGCTAAACAAACCCTTTTGTTTCAGTCTGAATGACACATTTAATTTGAACTGAAATAATTTGGTTTCGTTTTCAGAATGTTAAAGGAAAATTGATCATTTTTAATTTAAGTTGACCCGAGATAATTTTTTATTGTGCATCTGAGCTTGGTCATTGACCTGACTAAAACCTAACATAGTTATTCAAGGAGATCCACTATAAATAAGATTTATCTTTAGAATTTCTATTCTTTACCGTGTTTCATTACATCTTATCTTTCTTATTAATTTTTTATACAGAAAATCAGCAGATGCTTTCTGCAAAACTAAGAGTCTATGGTGTATTATTAGAATGTGTGAAACAGTATGCAAAGTGCCATCCTCTGTTTTTCTCCTCTCTCTCATGAATGTAGATCTAAAAGGTAGGCAATTTAAGGATGTTGGCACCCTGTCTGAAGCAATGTTAGTCATTTTTAAACTCCGTGTTCTCACTTCTCAACGTACACATCTTACATAAATTAAATTATCTTGGCCCGTAGCACAAGCTGAGAGCCATCCTGTGACACAGAGGTGACAAAAACAAGGGGCTGTAAAGCAGCTGTAAAACCTGGTAGGGAGTTGTGTGGCTCCAAAAAAGAGCTGCTGTGTCTCCCTGGCCGTGCCTCCCTGCTGCTGGGAAAGGAGCACGGGCAGCGGCAGCGCCTGGGCAGGAGGGGCTGTGGTGGGCAGGACACGCAGCCTCTTGTTTTCCATTCCTGGGATCTGGGGAGATGTGGACAACAGCTCAGTCACACCTGAACAAAACCCAGAGCAGACAACAGCCTGACTGGCTGCCGGTGGTTGTTTTGCTGTTATTCTCAAATTGGTGACTGACTGAAGGAGAAAAGGGTGTGGGAGAGAGGAGGAGAGCTGGGCTGGGGGTTTCATTCTCAATCTTATAATCTTATTATTCTTTTAGGTTATTAATAAAAGTTTTCTTTATACCCTTTGAGTTTCAGGCCTGCCTTGCTTTTTCTCCTAATGCGATCTCACAGCAGGAAATGGGTATATTGAAATTGGCGAATCCAAACCACTACATGAAATTGGCGTTTCCACCTGGTTGCAAACTGAAACCAGGACATTTGCCCAACAGCCATTGCACAAGTGGTTCTAAAACTGCAATTCTTCCTGCAATTAATCTAGTTTAAATAAAAATAAATAAATAAATAAATAAAGTTATATTACTTTCAGGGACATTGTGACTTCTGGCTAGTGACAGTCATGCAGAAAGAGCTCGTGAGTCAAGGAAAACTTACTGTATGTTTTCTAAGCAATAGATAACTGGTAATATCAATATACTTTCATTTCTGATGTTGTGGGCCTTGAAAAATTAACTTTAATAGTAATATAATGTTAACTTTAATATTCCAGTGCTCCTAAGGTCTTTCAGTTACCCTAATTGATTTCACTTGGATCCTTTTCAGATACGGTTCTTTTCTGGCTTTTGGCCTATCTTCTATTTCCCTCACTTTTTTCAATTCTTTCTGTTTTTCAGTCATTTCAGATCTGTATTTTCAGATAGATATGTATATTTTGAAAAAGCTTTTCTGCAGTTAGTGCTACCATTATTATTAAAGAAGTTATTACATGTATCTCAGCACCTTCTTCCACCATTTCAAAAAGGCACGTAAGCAAGGAAATTATTCAAGGTATATCTCTTAGGGGCCCTGACTTCTGGCAAAAGCAGAATCCTCTTGGGGCAAACTACACAAAAAAAAACCAAAACTTAGATTGGTTCAAAATTGATTTCTGAAGTTGTCTTTGACGTCACATTGCCTGTACTAGGATTTCTGTGAAGTTAGCCTACTCATCTAAACCAAATCATGTAGCAATTAGGGATCAAAGTTGGACTATATGAATGCATCCCCCTCGAAATCATGAATAATTCACATTAGCAGGCATGGTACTACCTGATCAAATACTTAACCTGATACAATACAAACTCTAGAAAAAAAGACCCCAAAGTTAATTATCTGCTGTGTTATACTGTGCTGTGGGAAAAGCCAGGTTTTCCAAAGCAAATTTTTGAAGTCTGCCTTGGACAAAAAATATTGTGTCAGCACAAGACACAATGGAGCCAATCAATTTCCAAACAACTCCTGAATCTACTTGGCACACAGGATCAAAGCCTCTCCTCCTAAAACCAAGGAGATTTAGAGAGTGGGGACCCTTGTTTCTACTGAAAGGTCAAACTCAGGACGAAGGTATTTGTGTAGTGACGCAGTGGCACTGGAGGAAAGCTCTCCCTGCTGCCGTGTCACTGCTCAGACACCAAGTCTTGCTGCCCACATCACATTCTGACGCTGCTGTGGTGCATGACAGCTCAAATGTCTGTGTTAGCTTTGTAGCCAGGAGCATACAACGGTGAAGATGCAGCTGGAAATTGGGTTTTATCTCATCTGAGCCCAAAATCTCCAGCACTACTTCGAGTTATCTGGGATGAAAGTAAAACCTTTCCTAATTGCTTGTGTATTTCTGTTTCCAATCTTCCTCTCAAAAAAAAACCAACTCACAAACAACCAAGAAACAACAGAAATAATCAGTTATTTTCCATGTCTTTTTCATCTGTGAGGACAAAAATATATTTTTTTTAATTCTTATCTGACCTAGGCAATTAATAATAATATGAATGATAGTATAAGGAGTAATAATAACAATAATAATTCTCCTCTATTCTATTTCTGAATGAATTCAAGGTAAGTGATAATTGAAACCATGTGGGTTCTATCTTGTGAAAAGCCAATAAAAAAAAAAAAACCTAAAATACTGTTGCTTACAGTGAGTCAGAGGGCTTGTGATAAATTTGAGAACTATAAAAAAATTCAGATGGATTTTGAAAAAAGCAGTTTTTAGTTATGATATCTGATGGACTACCACATAGTCTCCCAAGGCGTGAGTCTTATTGCATGAGTTTCTTAAAACAATGCAAAGCACTCAAGAGTAGAGTGTAGGGAACACTCTAAATTGGTCCCCCGGGTAAGGACTAGCTGACCTAATTGGTATTTCCCATCTTTAATTTATGTGATCATACACTATGCTGTTATCTTTTCATTACATTAACCCATAGGGTCAAACATTCCTCTGGTGGAGTTCCATTGGAACAAGCAGATTTGCACCAGGGCTCAGTTTGGCCCACACCATTTAAATCTGAAATGAATTTCAAACAGAGCTGTAATCAGCCTTATAGAGCAAAATTATTCTCAAGCAAGGAGAACTTGTGGTTCCCCTGTATGAAAGGCAGATACGTTTATCAATGCAAACTTTATAAAACATAATACCCATCAAATATTACATGCCAGGACAGCACTAAACTACTTAGAGTGGTAAATAAAACATTAGGTTTGGAAAAGTATTTGGATTCTTCTTCACATTATTGCAATGTTTTATTCATATCCCGCTTACATAGTCCCTTCATTCTGTTAATCTAAGTGACCAGCATGTGATGAAACCACTCAGTTCTCCACAGCTGGGTTTCCTTTGAGGCTGTACAACTCCTCTGTCACCTTCAGGGCAAGAGGAATGCCACCATGGCAATCTCAGTGTGCCTTTTAATTCATCTATCACAGTCTTTACACCAGCCCGCATCACTGATGTCCAGTCAAACACAGCTAAGTTCTGGAGCAACTTCAGAGGATAGTTTCTGCAAAATGGCAATTACCAGGTTTTGGAAAACAAGCAGAGGTGGTAGCTCAGAACAGTTTTCTTAGGAGATTTGCCAGTGACGCAGAGGATGCCTTTAATAAAGCCATAGCCTGAACAATTTTCCTTTTTTGTTATTGTTCTATCAATTAGGAATTCAAAGTATCTTGACCTACCATTCTGATTCTACCTCAAAAATGCCAAGTAGGTGTGAGTAAATGTGGACCCTTTGTTTGTTCATCTGTCAAATTACTTTGGAATCTTCCTGAAATTATTGTGAGTCACCTCATGGCAGTTGTGACACTGAGTTATATTTGCATCACAAAAAACTAGGTATTGAGTGAGTTGCTAAAAAATGTTCCATCTAAACTGACGTGTGATGGATAGACAGACAAATGGTTTCGTATGCAATCAATCAAGCAACAATCCAATTCTCTCTAAGAAAGTCAAAAACCTACTGAACCAGAACTGCTCGGATTCTGAAATGAAGCTGTGCCTCGCTTGCTGCTGCCTTTTGTGTGGAGCCTCTGGGGCCAAAACCCAAAGACAATGATTAGGAAGGGTGGCAGAGGAAAGCCATGGAAGATGACACCACAGGAACATAGGGGACCTTCTGGTTTCACCCAACTTCCACGCAGGATCTCACCTCGTGCCTAAGGACATGGTGGAATTGGAGCAGGAAGGGCTTTCCTGAGCCAGCTGCAGGAAATGGGGTTTTTTGTCCATTTATGTCTTCAAAAGGAGGTTCTCAGAAACTGAAATTCTGCTCATGATTGGGTAAGAAAAATTGTCTTTAACCCCTGCTCACGTACTTAAATACGTTCATTTCCATGAGGACAGACACCAAGGAGCCATCAATAGAACCCAGAAGAAACAACACCAGGGGAAAGTTAGAGCTTTGTACAAATGGGGCAGCAAAATGTGCTTATTATTCTTAGGCATAGGAAGTTACAGCAGATATTGCATTAATTTATCCTAAAAGTTGGTATCTTTCTGTTTCAAATTTTGTTTTCTTTTTGTCAAGAGCAAATATTAATATTTTTCTTTGAAAATGAAAATAAATGTCTGAGTTTGTGTTCCTTTCTTGTCATTTTATTTTCATAGCTTGAGAAATACGCTACTTTTAATCTTGTCTCAGGAAAAAGAAAAACAATAGAAAAAGAGTGAAGATTCTGATATGAAGAATGAAATTTCAGTGATAATTACTGTGCATCAAGTAGGTGTATGAGGCCCAGTATGTAAAATTCTTTCATCATTTGGGAAAAAAAATAAAAGACCCTGAAAAATCTATAAACTGTCAGAAACAGAGTGGGAATTGCAAAGCTATCCTCTCTGCCTTACCAAAGGGTTACTGCATCAAGTAACTTATAAGTTACAGGCACACATCACTGCTGAGGGAAAAGTAATTTGTTGTAATCATTTTTAATTATAGTTATTCTTAATTATCTTTGCTGTATGTTTAAACATTAAAATACAAACAGTACTGCCATAGCACAGATGGCTGGTGCCTGCTATGCAGACTGTCAAGCTTCATTTAAGCACCACTGTCATTTTTCCCTACAATCGGAACTTTTAGTAATAATGCACTTTCTATGAACTATAATGTTCGTGTTTTAAGAAGAATACCTACCATGAGATACCCAAACAAAGACATTCTGAAGATAAACACCATTTCACAAGTTCCTCTAAAACAAAGACAGCTGAATCCTGAATGCAAAATCTTGTTGTTCTAATGAAATCCTATTCAGAAGAGAAAGACTATTAGATAATTCTAGCTGTAAGCAGCTTGGGTCAGAGTGGTACAGGCAGGGCAGCATCATCTGCAAAAGGAACAGAAAGAAATTGCTATATTTGACAATCATTCCTCTTCAACTCTATTTTCTTTTGTCTTTGAAGATGTTTCACAAAAAAAAAAAAATAGGTGGGAGTTTTGTTCTCTCTGTGCTTCTGCATGTGTCAAATGCAAACATACTGCTCCTTGTTGGGTTTAGTTGGGATGTTAAAAAACCACCTTCCACGAAATAAATGTTTCTAAAACAAGATCACTTGAATGCCAGAGCGTCCTTTTTCCCTGTGAAACCTCATAACCATTTCATACAGATCCTCAACCCAAGAATGTAAAAATAAGTTCAAAATTATGCAAGAGAAAAAAACTCAGTTCAGAGAGACAAATAGTCCTTCAAAATTGAACTCGGGGAGAGACAGAATGAAGTAGAAAAATTAAAAAGTTGTCAATTTAAGTGCTCAAGAAAAGATTGTGCCTGGTCAAGAAAGTTCTTCAAGGAAATATGAAATATGTGACTGACTAAAGATACTTTCTGGTTTGAAATATTTCCTGGAAGAATAAAAAATACACCATGAAAGATGGATCAGTGTGTGCAAGAACAACGGCAGGAAAGTTGAAATGGTTAGTGGTATAGGTAATTGTTAAATGGCACAGGAAACTGCAATAAAACAATAGAGCACATGCAGGTTTGTAGAAGTCTGTTATTTACTCTGCTACTGGCGCTACAACTTTGTCATCTTTCTGTCATGAAAGCGATACCTTGCTCTTCCTAGAAACCCCACTAAGCTTCATTCCAGCTGTTCTGCAAACCACACATGCCATGCACCTTAACCATTCCTCTTCACCTTCATGGACATGTATTTTTACTCTTCCATTCCCTGCTTTTGCAGGTTCTCAACATCACAGGATTTCCAGAACCCTTTTGGGATGACCTAGAGAGACACCATTCCCATAAATAAAAATATTACATGAATGTTTTTCCATGGCAGTACTACTTCCATCAGAGGAGAAAAAATTAGCCAAATTGCACAATTAATTTGAGCAGAAAGAAACCCAACCCACTGCCCTGAGGAGCTGGCACTTCCACTGGGGTCAGACTCGATGCCAGAGGTGAAAATTCTTCATGGACAAAGCTTCATCCACACTTTCAATAGAGAGCTGAAGAAGGCACATGGATTTCACAACAGGTCTTTATTTAACAACACATCCTGTGTAATGAGACAAACTTGCTGTCTGCACTCAGGCCCCACTGCCATGTGAACACGAGCAGTCGAAGCATCACTTAAATGAACAGTTAGTAACAGTGGAACATTTCCTGTTTGGGATTTGTACATTTCCATCCACATCACATTTACTGGAGCCCTGAATGCTCATTATGCTCCTCTGTCGGCACGCTTCAGTTAATGCTTGCTCCAGAAGAAAGCCAAGCTCACTCTGCAAAGTCCCTTACTCCACGCTTGGCCTCGGTACTGTAGGCATCCTTCAGTATTTTATGCTCTTGTTTGATGGCAAAGTTCTACAAATGGGCTCATTTTTTCCTAGGAAATGGGCATGTTTTATGTCTCATCTCTCATATGTCATCAAAAAGATATCATGTAGTAGTTTCTGACCTGGTTTGAAAGTCTCCCTATTCCATTATCAATTTGCTGAGCTTCCTACTGCCGCATTGTATAGTTTTAGTGTTAATTTTTAATATTATTTTCATGCATTTTTAAGGTAAGAGTGTTTTTTCTTAACTAGAGTGCAATAATAGCTTCTCAATATTAAATAAATAATGTTACAGTGCTGAGACAATTATGACTTTTTGACAGCGTTGATATATTAATGCTGCAGCTACAGAAATTCATCTGTTTCATGTATAAAATGGGTACTCTTCTGTTCTTTACCCTTATTTTTTGTTTTTTGAGAAATTAAAGTTGTCCAACTGCCAAGACGTTTCTCTCAGGCCAATACTTACTTACACTTACAGGGCAGGATTTCTTTTTTTTTTTTTTTAACTATGAATCAATTCAACACACAAAATCTACTTCCATTTCCAAAAGATCTATAGCAAGATTCTAAGGGAAAAAAAAAAAAAAGAAGTAATGTTTTATGAATCAGTCTCCTTTTGATGTTAGGGAGTGGGATTAAAACCTTTGTGGGAATTCAACATGGTGTTGTCATAAAATCCAAGTCCATATGAGACCCCAGGAGGCTTTAGAGGTCCTGTGTCCTTCAGAAGACTTTTATCTGAATGAAAATGGTTTGTATGAGTGAAATCACCAGATGCACACCCACTTCCTAAAAAATCTCAAACACACATGCAGGGAATGGGACACACGGGTTTTGCCAAGCCTAAACCTCCAGAATAAAAGTTAAGAAACTTACTTTGAAGAAATACATAAAATGCTACTTGACATAAAAATTGAGTTTTTAGTTCAGTAGAAAATCCTAACCTTCTGTCCTCCTCCCTCCCACCACTGCTTTCATTTCCCTCCTCCAATTTTTTCAATTTATATTTTTCTTAATTCTGAATTTAATTTTTCTTTAAAAAATCTACAAATTAATTGTGAATTTTATTGGTAAAGATGAGAGCATAGTAGATGTTATCAGAGACATGAGAGCTTTATAGATTTTTTTTTAATTAAAAATTACAGCAACTTCAATACAATAACGTATATTTGAGGATGAAAATTCCGTACAGCTGTGGGGTTTCTAAGTCTAATACAGGTCATGGAGATTCAGTTCTCTCTTAAAACACCTTCAAGAGATTTTTTGGATATGACTGAGCAATAAATATATTCAATCCTCACCTAGAGGACTCTCCTCAGGAACAATGAGACCACCTCAGTGAAAAGGTTCCTCTGCATTACTCCGCTGCATCAATATGCGCTTTCCTTTGCTCATGTCCCTCCCTGTATCCCTTATTCTCAGCCATGCTGACTTTTAACTTGCACTGTTAGTAAAAAGGCTGGATTGGGAGCATTAGAATCTCCCAACTGATCTTTTTTTAAAAGATAAAGTCAAGTTAAAAACCACTTCAACAAAGGGTAAAGCACTCTTAGAAGCCACAGACCCCGGCAAAGGTCAGCTTTAAATTAGAAGCCACCTCCATTTGGGGCGGAGGGAGGAGAGCAGTGGGATGAGTCCAAGAAAACTGAAAAGGAACAAAAAAATGGTAAGAAGAAAGAAAATGAAGAGAGTAAGTAGTTTAACATTTTCTCTAAAATACACAGCCACAAATTATGTAGAAGATGATGCTTTTCTACTCAAGGAGAATACCATATACCCATAAAATATTCTCTGAACATGGAAAGGTCACAAAACGTGCAGGGTAGCACCTCCAGATGATGGCAATGGCAAAGCCAGGTCCTTCCCATTAAAATCAGTGAGGTTTAGCATCCTTGCATCCTTCTGCTACTCTGATTGTCCAGTACTAAGGATCAAAGGCACTGGCTTCAAATATTACAGGAAAGCTTTTACCTGAGGAAAAAGATAATTTATTGTTTTTACAAATGCCCTTAGATGTAGTTGGCAAGTAGTCCACACAAATCCATTAAATATCTCTACCTTCAGACACAGCAGGGGGAGGGAGCTGGGAATTAAACAGCTTTGCTTGCAACAACACTCATTAAGAAATGGGAAGAAAAGCAAGTCTTGAAAATCATGATTTTCCAGGGTTTGGATAGCTCTGTTGAGATGAATGCTTGCAAATTACAGTTTAGATATTTAGATATCTGATCAGTGAGCTGGGTTCCAGAAGTGGCAACGTTTCCAGCAACTCAAACTGGACTCAAATTTCAATTCTCAGCACTTCTGAAAATCTTTTCACTTCTTTGAGTGTCTGAATATAGATTTAGAACCTAAGTTCAAGAAAGGTTTTAAAATTCAGTTCATATTTACGTACCTTAGGATCTTCCCTGAAAACCAACCACAGCGGATTTTTTTTCCTGAAGCCATATTAAAGGCTTAGTAAAGGTTATGATGTTACAAATATTGCACCATAAGAGGTAGTTCTAATTGGCCTGTCCCTCCCTGAGGACACATTTACATAGCAATTTCTCAGAATTAACCCTTACAAATTAACCTCTTACAGGAGTCACAGTAGCCAGATGAAAGATTATGACCACACACATAAGTGAATACGAAAGCCATAAATGGCAGAGGCTAATTCCTAATAAAAAGTTATAGACTTTTTAGCTTCTCTAACATGTCCTATCTCAGTGCACTGACCCTTTTTTATAGATACGGACAACCTCAGCAAAGTGGTATGATACCATAATTCTGTTTTTACACGTTGGAATGTAATAGTATCTGCTATGGAGAGATAAACTTATTTCTTCAAGGTCAGTGATGGGTGCTATCCCTAGATCATCTTCTTTCCATGCCTAGATTTTAGTCTGAAAGCTACTTTGGTGCCTGCAAAGGCACTGGAGCAGACATAAGTGTCCCAGCACACAAATCCTGCTTCATTTCTGCTGTTCTTTCCTTACAAAGGAGGCTTGATACTGGCAGAGAGAAAGTTAAAATGTTTCCAGTGCACAAGAGCCCAAACTCAGGGCCAGAAGATTGGGGATCAACAGATCTGTGCAAATTTTCACAAGCTGTGGATTTGGAACCTACTGTCTACCAACACAAAAGGTGCACAGATTTCCATGGCACCTCTGATCACTGGACTGATTGCTTAATTGTCATTTTCCTCTCTCTGGCGGGGCCCCTGTGCCAATTAAGGAGACTCAACTGTGTTTTTCAGAAATTATTTAAAGACAAAATAACAAAAGCAAAAACTTAGGCAAAACATCTGTGTGCCTCCTACGTGTTTATTTATTCATTAAACGAATCTCTTTGTTAGATATAGTATTTGCTAATGGAAGCAGATAAACCTTCTCATTCCCTTTTTATACTTTCAGTTTGATTTGCAGTCAATAGGGGAATGGCAAACTTGGATTGAGAGGGGATATCGGAAGCCAAGGAAACAACTTGCACACAGTTCATTTTATTCCATTGCTTAAAGCAACTCTGTTTGATAAAAGAGCCATTAAATATGGAGAACTGCACACAACACGCTCAGTGCATTGTGCTGAATAAAAGAGGCACCACGGTGCCTCTCCCAAAGATCCACACTGGGTTTTTTTTCTCTGCCTCTGTTAAAAGAGCAAAAGATCAGCACATTTCAGGATCAATCCAGACACGAGAGTCAAGCCTAATCATAACTCTAACCACTAATAAACCTGAACTGCCTATGAAATTGCTGATCAGAATTCCTCTCAAATCTGTAGATGCTCAGTCTGGGATTAACCCCAACTTCATACCAAAACCTACAGATAGGTTGACTTAAGATCAAACACTTACGCAAGTAGTGATATTTTCATTGCTGTAATATTATACTGGGGGAGTTCACGCTGGGAAGACTAATTAGCATCCAGTGCCATAAACCTCCAATGAGCCCTGAAAACTGGAGAGAGCTCAGCAGAAGATGCTCACAAAGAACAGAGGAGCAGAGTGTACAGGGGCTGAGGGAAGGGTGTGGGGCCTGTTTAGTAGAAGTGCACGCAGCAAAAATCTACGACCCAAGCGCTGCAGGAGTGGGAGCTTGAGGCCACAACAACAGCTTATGACACAGGCCATGACACCAGATCATACTCACTGAGAACCACAGTTATGCTCCTCAAGCCTTATGCTCTGTAGCCCTTCCCTGAGCACAGAGATTATATGAATTAATGCATCGTTTCCCAGGACTTTGGTCGGTAATGTTACTGAGCTCACATTTGAGATGTAACTTGAAAGGCAATGCAGATCATTGAATGCACCGAGAAAACACAACTCAGGTTTAATACTTAGTTTGCCCAGCCAGAGCAGTCTGTATTCTTTCATTCATTCCCTTTTTCATCCCATCTCCTGCTCATTCTCCTCCTTTAATGAACCTCTCATCATCTAGGTCACCAGAAAAAAATATGGTACTCACAAAAATGATCAATTCACCAAAAAAAAAATCAATTCATAAAAATTAAAAAACATCATATTTGCTTACTTCTTCAAGGCTTGAATCAAACAGCTAATACCATAATTCCTAAGGAAACCTAGGTTCCTTGCCACCAAAGAGCCTAGCTTACAGTTTTACTGTACAGTTAACACACCAAAAAAGCTAACCATTCAGTAAAATAAACAAGCTGCAGGCCTGCAGTCCCAGCTACGGATGATAGAATTGCTGAGGGTTTTTCCAGCCAAAAAAATTATTCCTGACATTTTTTTTTGCCATCAATGACTTTTATGCCAATAGTCATTGTACTTTGTTCATTCAGTAATGGGAGGAAAATGCAAGTTCTCTTAACATTTCATAGACTCTACACTAAAGGAATTGAGTCCCCTTGCATCACATTTTCAAGACACTGCTTTTGAAAACTGCTGTTTTCCTTAGATAATATTATTTTCACAAAAATGCATATGAGAAGATCTGCAAATTTTGTACTTTCTGGCTATACTCACTGTAAATATACGTTGTGCACGAGTTACTCTGGATCATTAAATTGAGGTAAATCTGTTAATTCTTATAATAAACCTTAACACAGAAATTGTACTGTATTTTTTAAATCCTCACCAAGACTGGTACTACTGCAAGAGCTTTTTGGAACAGATGGTTGGTCCTTGTGTGTGGTGCTTTACTTTCTCTTTTTATTTTTTTTTAATTTACTGCACATACTGTTAACACTTGACCTGACATATTCCTTTGAATAATTATTCTGGTATCCTTAAAGCAAAGGCAAAAAAAAAGTCTGAGATTTTTATCCCTCTTAACAACCTAAATGTAATTTAAGAAAAAAAAAAATGTCAAACTTGCTTGTAAATAACACTAAGCATGATAGGCTTAGGTGTTTTCCTCCAAAAGCTCTAGTTCTGCCTTCTGTGTGTGTTACCTCTTTAGATGGGTGACTTCAGCAAAGAAAGAACTGAACCCATGTGGCACAGAGCAATCACAGAAACCCTGAGCAATTTAATTCCTTGGTGGAGCTTCTCAGTGCATCACAGGATTGGATCCTCAGTTCTCTTTCAGCTGCTACCCAGGTGAGTAACTGCATAAGTGGGGAAGTATTAAAAGGTATAAAATACAAAAGACATTTTTAAACAATGCTGTGAGATGTTTATGGCTGTTCTTCCAGTATTTCAGGACTTGGTGTTACCAGAAGAGAGTCCAATGGCGGGGGGAAGCAAAGGAGAATGTCATGCACTTCCACAGCATGTGCACAACCTCCTCACATCCTCACATCCTCCCAGGCAACTGCAAGTATTGCAGTCAGTTACTTTCCCTGCAGTCCCTGTGCTCAGATTTTAGAGAGGTATCATTCTCTTTCATTCCTTTTGCTGGTGAGGAGGTTAAAAATCTGATTTTACAAGCGTGCTGAGTTGTTCCTCCAACTCGTGGCCAAGCAGAGCTGTAGGAACTCACTTGATATGAGCATACCCTGGGAAGGCTCAAACAAAAGTGCACAGAATTTCTTTTGTCCTTCTTGATTTGAAGGGAATAAACATCACTGAACATCATCTTACCTATCTCTTCAAGTGCAGCTTTCAGCAGTGTGGCAAGAGGCAATTTACTCTCATGTAATGTAGACAAATTAGAAGCAAATGGAAAAAAATAATGGAATTAATAGATAATGACAAAATGGTCTATGCAAAGTGGCAAAATCTATCTCCACCTTTTGAGGTTCACCCAGGCTTGAGATCATGCTGAGAGTTCATCCTTGAAGTTCTATAGCATATATCAAAAGACAGTCAACACTGCTCCTGTCCAAGAAGTTCTGACGTCAGTCTCTTAGCTCTCCAGAAGAAAAAAACAAAACAGGCTCTAAATTATCAACTTCTCCTACACTTACATTCTCGGCTAAGATAAGAATTTCCAAAAACAAGCTTGAAAAAAAATCCAAGCATCCTCTCTTTTGAGATTACCAATTTAAATATTATGTGGATGCCACAGGCAATTGTTTCTTTTCTGTGAGGATCTACAGTACTTGTCATTACTTAGAGTGCAGAGTTAATACTTACTATTTTCTGTCACTTTAGCACGATCATCTTAACTGAAATTGTAAATATTTTGAATCAATGTAAAATTAATGCATCTTTGCTATATTTTACTAGTATGTCTGTGAGTATACGTGCATATAAATATAAATATATTCCCATACGCACAAAAACGTTAACAGAGGATTAAGGTTGCCTACATTCATTTCTTAAGTCTAACCCACATAAAAATTGCAGTGCTAGGCAAACTGGAAATCTGGATCTACAGCCTTCAAGGATTATTAATAATCAAGTTGAGATGAGCAACCAGAGTCATCCTTCAGCATGTAAATATCTAGAAGCATTCTCCTCCACAAAAAAAAAAAATCATTATTTTTTACTTTTCATCCACATACAGTCCTGACTGTCCCTTCACTGGGAGTGCATGTTGTGGTGTGCATTCTGTTCAACCAACTGTGTTCACCTACCCACAAGACCCCACTCACAGTGATACAGTCAACTCTCCTTGCAATAATATTCAGGCACACCATCTTAATTTTCACCTCAGCTACATTAATATCTGTAACCGACCCAGGCTTTAGAAAAATACAGAGCTGATTTATACTTTAGTAGAGAAATTAAAGATCAAAAAGATTTATTAGGGTTACTCTACCCTCCCCCCTCCCAGTGCATAATCATTCCCCACTGTATATTTTTTATGGTAATTAGACACTCAGGGCTCAATCCTACAGAATGTTAAGTGTTCTGGCCCAGTCCAGCAGAGAGATTAGGTGTGTAAATGCCTGAGCAATCCTTCAAAAGTTAGCTATGAGCAGGCGAACCATCCTCTTCATTTAAACACATGCTGAACTACTTTCCAGAGGTTCAGCATCCAGTGGAACAGACCTAAAGCTTTGTTTGTTCCACCTCTGTTTCTCTAAAGCATCCCACTGCAGCAATGACATTAGGAGCAAGCCAAGGTGTTGGCCCCCTGCTTTTTGGATGCTGATTTCCACTTTAAAAGTTTTGCTTAACTTTGCGGTACTGCTTAAAGTGTGATCACCTCTGACCCAAGTCAGTTTGAGCAAAACTCTAAGACTCTTCATCAAACATTTAAAATAAGAAATGTGTGTGTAAATGTGTGTCCAAAGCACAACTTGTACTTAACCCAGGAACATGCCATGGGTAAATTACACACAATTTGCACAATTTGAGTGTAATTTGCACAGTGCTGCAAAAGGGGGGTTGCCCTTCCAAGCCCACCAGGAAATGAGAGCAGCAGATGCAAGGTTAGCCCAGTTCCAGGAGGGAAGGTGACCGACACTTCACTGGACACTGCAGGAACAAACACCCTCATCCTTCTTTACCTTCCTTCTCCCCCCTGTTTTCCTCCATGGCTTGATACAATAAGAGCCTGCACAAAGCCCTGTGCCTCGTACAAACAGTTTTATCAAGTTCTACACTCTCTAGTCTTGGGTGTGTGTTGGTAGAACAGGACTGAATCAATATGTTAAAAGTGATTTAAGCATATGCTTAAATGTCAAAATGTATTTAAATGCCTTTAGATTATTTATATTATAGCTACAGAGGAAACATATTCTATCCCAACAAGAATTTTCTAATATTTTAAATAAACACATGAAACATATGGCTGACTCTCTGCAGATGTGCATGAAGTTTATAATCTTTAATTTTTATTCCAAACACACTAATGTTTTTTACTTCAAAATGACCTGGGTAAACTGTGAAATTTGCTTAAGCTATTAGGAGTAAATCTGTCACACCGACAATTTCAAGCAGTGTCCTTATTGCTAAAAGGGCATATACTGTAAGTTACAGGCTTAATGGCTATTGCTTTTTGCCCTGATGTGCACAAGTCCTTTACCTTCCCATTTATTTATTTCCTCATAAGCAATCAATGTACAAAAATAGAAAAGCCAAATGGATTAAGAGACTGGTTCTATCCTGATCTCAGTCTAACAAAAAGGGCTTGCTGTCACGAGTTGAATCAAATCTACTCTTAGAGGATTTTATCACTGGAGATTGAGCAGATCAGTACAAAACAGCACCAGAACAAGGAAGGCTCACCTTATTCCTGAAGGATAGAGGTCCCACATTCTACTTAAGTCATTGATGTGGACATATGCAGGGTACTGGAAATGTACGTACGTCATCTGTGCTACACAAACATTTGACTGCCTGGCCCTCTAGCTGCGGCCTAAAACCCTGTCAGTTTTCCTTTATCCCTGAAAACAACAAAACTACTCATGAACACAAAGGCAAATGCATGTGTGAGTGTTTGCAGGAGAGCTTTACCCATGTGGACTCACCTGCAATTGACCTCAGCAGGTCACCAAAGTAAACATGACACTTTCCTTCCCCAGCTATTACATGAAATCACATTAGTGAAAGTAGAAAATATAATCCTGTATGTTCACCGTACATAGTGAACTGTGAGGTTTCAGAATTCTCTATCCATCTAAGAAAACAGACATGTCTTCCCTTATATTCTAATTCTAACATGAGAGGAATTTCCCAGCCCTTGTCACCAACCCTTCGTCAAGGGAACAAACAAAAGTCCTGTGCCTCTGAAAGCAGCTCATTCTTAAAGGCTACAGTAGAACCCATAGGAATTACAGAAGTGTTCAAAAAGAGCACTGAAAGCAGGAACTATTTTAGACAAAGCAAGTGATTAGGAATCTATCAGGTATAAACCAGGCAAATTTAGACAAAGACCAGGAAAAGATCCCTAACAATGAAGTGTGCTGGAGTGTCAGCAGGGGAAGGCCTGGATGAGATAATCAGCTGTGTCACTTAAAGCTGCACAAAACAAAGTACTTGTGCTGCACTGGCTAGAATAATTTTGCATTATCACAGGGAGGGTTAAACAACTGTTGACCCAACAGCTCTCCACGCTATTTCTCTGATTCTGAGCATCACATGTTCTGTAGGTGGAGAGGGAAGGGTCACTGCTGAAGGAAAAAAAAATTAACATGTACCACAAAGTGTCAGATGTTACTGTACACACTATGCACAAGTGAAAATCCTGTGAGGAAAATAAACACAGGGCAAATTTGTGGGTGACCTTCTAGTTTTACATATCACATCAGACATAATGGGTTTTTACTCAAATAAGTGTTTTGTTTGAAATTAGCGGCTGGAGACCTGATTTAGTTCTCAATGAAGGCACAAATAAAGAAAGTCACATTCTCAAAAGGCAGACTCTGTAAGTCATTTCTCATCAGGCTTCATAAAGACGCCTTTTATAAAATGGAAGGGTTTCAAAAGAGAATGCAGAGGAGGTGAAATCATTAATAAATTACAAGGAAGAGAGAGAACCAAAACATGAGCCTGCAGAAGAGTTATAAAGGAAACCTGATCACAGTGAGCATAAAGCCCGTCAGAGACAGGCAGCTGATAGAGGGAACTGCAGCCAGACTGGAGCAGTGTGCAGGCACAACTCCCTGCCCTGCCTCGCAGAGACAGACATCCTCCGTGGCTGCTTTGCCTGGCTGCTGGGGCCATTGATAACCACATGAAACCTGGGAAGCTGCAGCGAGCTGAGTGCTCTCGGGGTGGCTCCGGGCGGGATGGAGTCAGGCTGTCTGTCTGTCCATTACACCCCGTGGCGTGAGCACCCAGGGCTTCATCCCAACCGGGGGCTTATGACTGCAAGTATATCACTGTATTGGCGTCTCCTATTGACTTTCTGATAATGTTCTAAGCCAGTCGGGTAAGAAAGAGAAAGTGCCACCGGGTACAAATTGTGGCATCAATTCTCTGCCAGACTGATCAATTGAATTTATATATTACCTCCAGCTACGTACTTAAAATCTATAGTTTCACTCCCTCCAGTGCACAGCTCACGGTTTAAGTAATTGCAAATACAAATGAATTTTAAAAGGATTTAGCAGGCTTTAAATTAAAAATGTGTGAACATTGTTATTTTAAGCACTCTAAATTATTTACTAATATAACCCAGCTGATTCACTTTTCTCTTCTTTTTGTCTTAGCTTGATTTTTTTGATCCCTGGAGCCTCAGCAGAGCTTAACATACCAATAAACTGCAAACAGCAAAATAATGCTCTATTTTACCCAACTGAAAGAAGTCTTCAAATTCAGCCTGCAGAATAACAGGCTGCAAAACTGTCAGCAGTACAAGAGCTTGTTAAATCCTGCTTTGGAAATGGGCAAGTAGTCAAGAGACAAACATGCAGCTGACATGAAGTTTGAGTCTGAGCTCAAAAAGTTAAGAAAGTGTTTAGGGGATCTGCTTTACACAGGTACTTTGATGATGCAATGAGGTGACAGGGCTACAAAAAATATTTAGCACATCTGGAAGGATTTTGGTTATAAGACATACTTGCTGAGTCTCGTTTACCTCAATCAAACACGGCAGCTGTTTTCTGTTTTAACCACATCTATAAAATACTTGAGTTACAAGCTAAGTGTCAAATCAAAATAATAAATTTGGTCATTTGAACACGTGATAAAACAGTGAGCATCCTCTTGCATTTTTTCCCACATTTTCTGACTTGGGTCTATTCATTGTAAAAAATTATTTATAAACTTCTTCAGAGACAACAAGTGAGAGATTTGCTGCAGTAAAAAGCACCTGCATGCAGAAATAATGACATGTGACTTCAGTGTGCTTGCTTACAGAATCAGGTCCAGTGCTGCACCGTGGTTTATGTCTCTCTTAATGCCACTACTGATACATGAACTACAGAATTTGGTAAGAATAATCTGTAAAAAAAAAAAAAAAAAACCATAAAATTCATCTGCAATATTAGACCCCCAGTTTAGAAAGGTATTATCTATTTCCTGAACAGAAAAACATGATAAAATTCTTTTTTTCATCCTGCTGGGAAAAGGTATAGGTAACTCTATATGTTTGTCATTGTTATTTTCTTTTATTCAATTTGTTGAGTGAAAGAAAGAAACAGAAGCTAATGTGTAAGGATTATAGCACAGTACATAAAAATATAATGCTGGGAATTTGAAAATAATTGAAGAAAGGCTATTATTGTTTTGAAGGAAATAAAATTATAGTCTCATTATTGGGATAAATATACAATCACAAAAGAAATTTTTGTCCTCATTAAAATTTTTTTTATCGTTAAAGTTATGATATGAGGTAATTTGAGATTACTTTCTTCCCAAAATATGCTGCAGTCTTCCTTCAGGTAGATCATCACAGTTAACAGTACTGTAACTAGAACCTGTCAAAATTACTTTTACCATCAGCATAAGTTCCGTTTTAGACTTCTCTAATTGTGGTGTGTTTATTTTTTAAAAACTCTGAAGTAGGGGGGGATTTGCTTTCCCTACTAATGTTTGTTTTTAGGAAGAAATCTTTCCACAATTCCAGATTTAATGTAATACAGAAAATAGTTGTTCTCACCATTGATCTCCAAAATTCATCTAAATCACTACAGAGATGACTTTGTTAGACTTTAATAGCAGTTAGCACTTTCAGAATCCCATAAAACATGGGATACTCATAATTCCAGCTTGAGGAATTTAAGCCTTACCAAAAACACCTGCAATAGATTTAATACACAGTATTTCACTTCCCCCCCAAATTCCCATTTCCTTTGAATGTGGACAATGGATCTGCTGCTGAAGGACAGGGAATTCCTCTTACCTCACTAATGTTTCCATACTCTACCCTATACCACAATCACACAAAGTTTAGGGGGCTGCTTTTTCAGCTTGCTGCCATCAGCTTTCTGTCTTTGTTCTGCTCTCCAGGTCTCTCCAGGACTAAGCTACAAGGAGCAGGACAGGGAAAATAAAGGAAAAAGTAAAGGAAATACTCAGAATCTGCAAGAATGGCAGGAAAGAGTTAAGTGAATGCCTTTTAGGGCTTGGAGCCTCAAGTTTAGGGTTTGCTCTTGCTTTCCTGAGTGATTCCACCATGTGTGAGGAATACCTTTAAGGTTAATGGGATTCTGAAATCAATAAAAATGACTTACTAATGGTTTGGGGAAGTTTTTGTACTACAGGGTGTGAATTTACAAGGTTATTAGCTATTCTGCAGCAGCTCTCCCTTTCTGCAGTGAGGCACCACTTTCAAAATGGAGTGAGAGGCGGCTGCAATGAAGCCTGAGAACAGGAAAATGCTGTGGGGTGCCTGAATGCTCTGGATTTTCACCCCAGCCTAACTACTACTCACAGGGTTCCCCCATTGGGCACAAGTTAAAGTGGCTGCAAGTCATAGGACAATTTCTCATGATTTGTAATAAGGTGTCACATACAGAAATAGGCTCATTTAATTTAAGTAAATATTGATTTAAATAATTGACAGTTAATTTAAAAGACTTGACTGAAGGAATGAGCTTCAGGACGTTAGTTTGGGGTTTTTTTTCCCCCAATACTCTGATTTGCAATAACATCTCATTTTCTCCTATTAATGCTCCTTGAAATTAAGGAATCTTCAACTTGACCATGGTTCTTGAAATAAAGATTAAATTTTACAGGGGCTCCCTGTTTCTAAATGAAGCTGTGATTGCACAGTGGATCCACCCACAAACGAAATTAAAAATTCAAACAGCCCAGTGTTGTCCTGAAGAGGCACAACAGAACCACGTATTGCTGCCATGGCACAGGGTACTCTGCACTGTGGCAAAACCAGCCTGCACTGCAGAAAACTCTGCCCTCCTTAGATATCTTTTTCCCCTGACTAAATTCCACCCTTATCTATGTAAAACAGTATAGGTTAGAAGTGATGACTTCACCTGGTTAACCTGCCAATATGGAAACAATTCACTGTGCTCTAGAGACTTGAAAATTCTCCTCCTTCTTTACCACAAAAATCATATCAGTATTGTTGCTTCAGACATAAAATAATTCATCCATGTTTTCCTTACAACAAAGAAGTCGTTCAGAGAAAATCTTGAGGAAGCAGCCTGATCTGTCTGGTATTAAAGACTTGTTTGACAAAACAAATTTGCAATAAACACTCAGAAAACAGGAGCCATGCCAGTTGGAATGATAGAAAATCATGTCCAAGAGATAAATGGATCATTAAAGAGAAGGTGCTTGAATTTTCATTACAGAAGGCTACACAATCACTAAAGGTTTCTGAACTTGTCTGGCTTGTTGATCTTGTGTGCTCCTCCTACTCTAACTATTATGCCTAATATCCATATTTTCGCATACCTTTTCAAACCTATATATTTCATCCTCTGAAGGTATCATTACGAGCTCTTTATAATTATCAGAACTCATGAATTTTGATATGCATTGGCCTGAGCAGTATAAAAAACTGTTTGGTGAGTAATAATGTGAGCATCATACCTAATGATTCAGAACCTGCATGACATCAGTGGTGGCATTTTGGTGAACATATGGATTTTAACTAGAGCTTGGCAGCACAGGACCCTCGTTCAGCTCAGCATGCTGAGGTGCTGAGGAAACTAAATCAGAGGGGTGACTGAGTTATTAGTTAGTGAGAATTTTTCCCTTTCTGTAAGTGAAATTATATTGGAAGCCAAGAGACATAAACAGGAAGTATCTTTCAGTTTCTGAGCTCTATTAGTGCTATTAAATTTGAAAAACAATTTTTGCTATGCACCTGATTCCTTCAGTGCAACACAGGTTTCAAAACTCAGGAGACAGCTGCCCTTAACTACGAGATATCATAAACCCTGCCCAAACAAGTACAATTCACACTAATTCTGGGGTGCTTCATATTCAAGGTAAAACAGATTCATTTTTAAGTGCAGAACTGGCACAAGCCAGTCTTGCACAAAAGGACAGACAATCACCAAGGTGTACATCTAGAAAGCTTTTACCTTTCTAGTGAGTTTGCATTTCCACTGAGTGGGTTTAAGTCACAGCAAAACTTATACCAGCAGAGATGTCTCCATTTAATTAAGACAAAATTTTCACACAAATCAGTATCTTCTGTCATCATTATGAAAGCAATAGAGTAAAACAGTGATGTTCTCAAGTTATTGGAAATTTTCCTGCCTAGAAGAGACTCTGTCTCCTTGCCTGTTAACCCCAAGCTCATGGCTCAACTTAGGAAACAGAACAAATTACCAGAAGGTAATAGGAAACAAATTGATTCCCTAGACCAAAGAAAGCTGTAGTCTCCAGACACTCTCTTCTTACTACTTCCAGCCTCTAAGAGGGGTAGTCCTACTTTTATCCAGTCAGTTATTTTCTTTTTTACCTCTTTGTATCAGCCTGTGACCGAGATAACACAGAGAAAAAACAGCAGAAAAAATTATTTATCACTAGATCTGGGAGGTACTATGCTGCTTTTGAACCTTCTATGTAAAAACCTAAATGAATTGCAAAATCAGCCAGAGAAACATTACATGTATCATCAAAATCACATTAGATCAAAACACACTCAATTTTCTTCTCCTTTCTGGGAAAGAGAAGATTTTTTTTTTCTGTGTACAGCTGCCTTATATTGTGTGAGAAGCTACAGCAAATCAACAACACTATCAGTAGGACCAAAAATATCCTATTTGATAGCAGTTGATCTTCAGATAAAATATTGACATTATAGCAGATAACACACCACCAACAGGTGACAGGAGAGCTGGGAACATAAAAGCATTAGACTTTGATTAACACATAAACTTTCTTTTCTCACTAGCACTGGGTTTCAGACCTTTGAGTGGGAGAAATGCGGGTGACAATGCCTGAGGGGTGTGCGGGAGTCAGAGCTGGGCAGCAGATGTCCTTGCAGAGCAGTGCTTGTACTGTCACATCCAGGAGCTGATCATCGTGTTCAGAACCTCTGTCTGGGAGAGGGGGAAGTGCCAAGAAGGGGTAGCACGCAGAGCTGAACCCTTCACTACTGGTGACTCCTAGAATATAATGATAGAGTGATACTTTACATGGTAGAGCTATTTCGCATTGGGGAAAAAATAGGTATTGTCATAAAGGTGTCAGATACACTATAACTCAGAAAATTAACTTACTATCCCCATAATGTTCTAAGCATCTTTATTTTCCATTGAACTGTTGTTTCATGATTAAATTCAACATCACTATTTCCTGTTAATGTATTAGAGCAGAAATGGCTGCCTCAAGATGGTGGAAGATAGTGGCCATATATTTCCAATTATAACACTCCCAAATTACAGCCAAATTTGTGACTGCTGTCAATGTCAGCGGTATGATTTCCACTGGGCTTGCTCCTCTTCTAAATGCTGGAAGAGAATCTTGCACTGCAGCAGCCACTGCAAGTCTGAAAGATGGGTCTGGCATCATCACAGAGATATTTACTTCTATTGAAAAGTAGAGACTTGACAAGAGCCTTTAAAAAAATCAGACACAAAAAAAGGAAATGTCCTTAACACAAGAATAAAGATGACAGAGAAGTTAGTTTTGCTATAACTTGGCTCTAGAGCAATTTTGAACTCTGTCAGCTTCAGGGAGACCACCTGCACAATGACAGGGAAGTGAAGCTGGTCTTTAAGGGTCTTAACTAGAAGACAACAAAAAAAAGAAAAAACCACAGGTGTTGTTGCTTAGCACATTTATGTATTCTCCAGCTATAGATCCCAGAGTGTTTATAAAGCTCCAGAAATATAATTATCCCCATTTCATAGCCAAGGAAATTGAAAGGCAAAATGAAGTAGTTTGCTGAGGGCCACACAGTGAATCATTTGAAGAGCCCAGTTGTTACTGTAAATCTCCACACCTCGGCAGTGATTATGCTGCTATGACTCACACAAGGTGTTATTCTAGAACACCAATTGCTGCTGCATAACCAGTGTTGTACACTGACTCCTACACACCCCCTTCATTCTATTGACAGCCCCGCTGGACTTCTTAACTTGTCTCTATTTTGCTCTGCAAGAACAGAGGTGCTCTTCAGCATTCCCCTCAAAAATTTCTTTTGAAGGTGCCTCCAGCTTTCCAGAGTGGGATTTATTTTTTTTTCTAAAAGAGTTACAAGCACTGTTTAAAACTCTAACTTAATTTTGCCAGCTAACTAGCAGCCTGCTCTGCAAAACAATCCCACAAATGTGGTTTTGAAGGGAAACTTTCTGTAGCTATCCATAGCAGAATGGAAATACAAGTCTGGGAGATCCCACCAAACCTGCACTGACATCAAAATGCTGACGCTCAAAAGAGTGTTATGATTTCCTGATGGCCACAGAGTAAAAAATTTTGGGAAAATAGATGGAACTCATTTGAGTTGTCATTTGTAGCTGTATGCTTTGAGGTGTACTGCTGCTGGTGGAGCTGTGTACTATTTCACAAGACGATTTTTGTCTAAAATTCAAGCCAACTAGAAACCAGGATAAGTATGACACCAAGTTAGCTACACTGATTTCAATGTGATGAATGTTTATGAACTCAGGTCTAGTGCTGCCCTTTTCCTCACAGCTGCCAACCTGGCTGAAGAAGAACAGGGAGGTCAGGAAAGCTTGGCTTAAAGAGTGATAACTCCTTCATGATGGTGGTAATCTGCTGTTAAATACAAAAATTGGTCTGGCACTCCTACAACTTTAGTTTTTCATTTGTGTGACTCAGGTAGGATGGGTTAAACAGGAAGTGGACATGTCTGAACTCTGTCCAGTGTCACAGATTTTAAACATTTGCTCTAGATAACATCTGAACCCTTGGTGTGCATACAGATGTTCCAAAAATTTTGTAGAGGGTGCTGTATTTGCTGCAAGGTTTTATGAGTCTTCTGCTAATAGGAGCATTTACCTGCATGAATTATCTTCCACACTAGGAAACTGAATTCTACCAAAGAACTCCTGCGTTTTAGTATCCAAACCGGGTCCCTTTGAAAGCATTGTAAAAAAAAAAACTCCTTCAGGGATATGCTGAATCAAAATGCTTTTGTTATGGTTTTATTTCATATATAATATCAAAAAATATTTTCTCTATTTTTTTTTCTTTTCATAGATATATGAACTCCCAGACTAGAAAAAAACTTGAGTGTCATAGTCAAGCTTGACCATTGGTATGCACAGAGAAGAGACTTTTTTTTCCCATAAGGACTCAGAGAGATGTCTGATTTCATTTTAAACCTATGATGAGTCTACTTCCTGCAGCAAAGTGTTCTAATATTTTATTATGGAAAGCCATATTTTTTGCAAGATAGAATTCGTTGAATACATATGGATAGAGAAAAAAAAAATCCTGGTCTGTCAGGTCTTCTCTTCATCTTTTCACACAAATACATACACAGACCTATGAGGTACACCACATCCTAAGGCTCATTTGCCAATTTCTAAAGCACTGCCATATTTATTCCATATTTTTCCTAAAGGGCAGGCCCAAAAAGTGCACACAGTGTTTCCAGGGTGGGGAGCAGAAAAGAGGCTCAGCTCTCTCTTCCTGCTTTCAAGCTTCCTTTCACCGACAAAAGGTTGCATTGGACCAGAGCTCGTTTTGTGATAATACATGAAAACCTTCCAAGTCCTTTTCTGGCTCACCATTTTCAGAAAGTCTCCCTAATTCTTCTTCCTAAATGTTCTACTTTGCTTTTGGCTGCATTTAAAGATATTTTGCTGGTTCTTGGCTGTTAACCAGGCAATCCAAATCAGTTTATAAAATTAGATCATGATTCTCATAATGAAGACCATCAACATCACAAACATCATGTTTGTATCAGCCTAAGGAATACTCTAAGGTATAACTAAAAGGAACTAAAAAGAACTGTTTGTTCAGTAAGATTTGTTTTCTATCACATGGTGGGGAGAGATTTTTCCACTAGCCTTGCAAAGCAAGAAAATTAGGTGCCTACAAGACAACAGAGCAGGGTTAATGTCTCCATTTTCTACATTTTAGTAAACTGGCTAAATTTAGCATCATAGTTATCTCCTTTGAGACTTTTGGGTCTAAAATAATCTAAGGCTGTTGATATGAATATGTTTGATTTCAGCAGTTGCTGTCTTACCTCTTTCTTTGTTACAGATGGCAAACTTTCATTTCCATCCACAACATCATATGGGATGGATACATCCTCCTGTTTCATTCCAAGTGCAGAACAGAAATATTTATTAAACATTTCTGCCTTATCTGCGTCATTATTTATGATTTCCACCATCTGCATATTCAGTGGAACTATATCTGACCTAAGATTCTTTTTGATGCTAAAATGTTTTCAAATTGCCTTCTTGTTGTTTTCAACCATATTGGCCATTGATGTTTAACAGAGTTGTTAATTTATTTTATCAATTACTTTTAAGTCTCAATATAACTTATGCCTGCTTTGTCCCTTCTTGATACATCCCTATTTTCTGGTTTTTCTGTACATTTTTGTGGTTTAATCAGGACATTTTGATTACTGTACATTTTTGTGTGCAAGCTTATGTCCTTGAACAATTCCCAGTATTCATTAATACTTACTAATTAAAATTTACATTTCTGTTTAGTTATGCTAGCAGATTCAAGCTTGGAAAAACTGGCCCCCTAAAACATCTAAGTAGAACTACTTGGTGTCATGTACAGTTCACACTTATGCAGTAAATATAATCAGGTTGTTTAACAGTTCTTGCTGTTTGATGGTCACTGGTGGGCAATATTTATCTCTTTTTCCATCAAAATTATGCTCAGTTTTGAACTTCCTTGTGCAAGATGAGTCTCCACACTCTGAGATTGTCTGCTACTATTTTTAGAAGCTCTAGGGAATTCTGCTGCTGGCAAAACAAAACATTAGAAAATATTCCTTGGTTTAAACACTACTATGATAGACTATTTTTTTCTCTCCACACCAAAGGAAAAATGGTGAAAGAGCAGCTCTTCTCACCTTCTCTGGTTGTTTTTCTTTTTTTATTTTCTGTAATGTTCACAGGAATCTGTAATTATCTTTTTCCTCAGAAGTACCAAGTTTCTGTTACCAGATTATTTTTGACTCTTCAACATACAATGCTTATTTGATGCAGTGTTCCATCTCCAGCCTCTCTTCCTTATTAAGAGGGCTAAAAAACTTAATCAATATCTGTGAGACTCCAGCACTGTGACACCTTACCAAGTTTCAGAAATATTAACTGTATGACATTTCTTCACATATATTAATACTGCCTCTGCTCACCTATTAAAAAGGTGCTTGAAAGTTCCTTTAGCAATTCTTTTTTAACCTAATGTGTCCCTTATCACTTGGCTCTGTTGCATGTCTGGTGTGCTGGCTGTAACTCAAACACACAGAGTACATATTTGCTGGAATTTTTAAATATTACTCAAATCCCTGCTTAGTTTAAGACCCTTGTGGCAGTTTTTCATTGACTGGGATGGCTTTCGCTGAGATGGTCAACAGGATCAGATTTTCCCATCTCTCAGGTAAGAAATCATCACCAGCCTGTCAGATGATTCCTGGCAAGGTACCAGTACCAACCTACATCCTGCTAGCTTGAATCTCACTTAGGCTGGACTTCAAAAGTTTCCACTTTGATCTAGAAAATCAGAAAAATTCCAGTTTTCCTTCTATGCCCTTGAAATATACGGCAGGCTCTTTCCAATACGTTGTCAAGAAAGACTGCATTCCATTGTGCTGCGAAGGATGCTGTCATGGGCTTTTTCCAGATTCTCCTGGTCTGAACTACGTTCAGTCATCCTTACAAATGTAAAAATTAACTGAATAAATTTAGTCAGACAACATGGAGGAATAAAACCATGCCATTTATGCCAGGTCATTGTTTAGCGGGTAAAATGATCAATTATAAATAAAGTATGTCATAATTACCATGTGAAACAGCTTACAGGCAATTCATTGACTGAAACACTTTTTCTAAACTATTAATCAAATAACTTCTGCAGATGAACAAAAGGACTTAACTCTGCACTTGAATAACTTGCAAATAAGGAAAAAGAAACAGATTTGTCAAATTAATTATTCATTATAAGTAGTTCAACCAGACCTATCCCTTTTTATCATTTACATTGGTTTTAAATTCTTAAAGTGATTTGGGAACCTTAAAGAGTAAAATTTGCTATAAATACTTAATGCAATGATTATTTATATATGGCACTGTAAACATACAAACATACTTTACTCCACAGTGAATTAGGCAGTGGAGACCATAAGAGAGGTTACAAAAGCTTTAACTCCCAAGAAGAGGTAAAAGCCTGATATTCTGATATTTTTCAGGCTGACTGAAGAATGAACTGGATACCTGCAGTTTGAAGATTACTGCTGCAATTGACCCTGCAGCAGCTTAAGGAGCCCCTGGCACCGTGTCTCTGCCAGGGCAAGCAGCCAACGCTGGCAGGGCTGCAGTGGGCACAGTCCTCAGGCTTCAGCAGAGGCCTGATTTCTAGAAATGCTCATCTTCAGCTCAGTGCTGACTCTGTTTGCTGGTTTGGTTCATTTGGTTTTGTTTTGGCATGGTTAACTTCAGGAGCTTCTCGAGCTGTGACCCTGTCTGGTAATACATGGCTTGCAAGGACAAATGGGTTCACAGAGGTGGTGTGAGCACGTTAGCTTGATTTAAGGTAGCACACATTTTTCCCTAAAATATCACTGCCTTCTGAGAACTGGAGTAGTCAAACACATTGGAGTAGTCCAGATCCTGACATCTTATCCACAGTACACAGCATCAACTCCATAGGTAGTCCTACTGAAATCTTACACTTCAGATATTAATACAATCAAAACTACTTGTAATATTTAGAAGATTAAAGGTGTTTAGAGAGACATCAGTGACAAATATAATTTTTAAATCTGACAGTGATTTAAATGACAGAAACAACTTAATACCATTTTCTTTTCCAGGTAGTTGGGAGTGTGTTGTTATTTGGTTGATTTTGTTTTTTAAAGCACTGGCATTTAACAGAGAGGCTCTGATTTTAACTCTGAGTTAATCTGACATAGAATCACCCAGAGGAAATAAAGTATTATGAGGTCATGTTTACAATTACTTTTTTAAGCTCTTTCTGCATTAAGTATGCCACATCTCTGCATCAATTGTGTTATAGTAGGTAAGCAATGCACTGTTCAAGTGATTTTTAATGACCAAAGCCCCTACATTTTAGGGCTGAGCATCTGTTATCTATTCAGACAGTGAGTAGTCAAGTCAGTATTTGGGTGAATAATTTGCAAATTCAATGCATAGAAAATTTGGTACCAGTGCTAAGGTTAATTCATTTTTCCTGGGATGTTTTGTAGCCAAACGAAATCAAAATGTCCTCACACATTACTTCACACCCACCTACTTCTCTGAGAAACTAAACACTGTTGGATAGTACTGAAGAGTCTAAAGATAACATGGGATAAAACAGGAGCTATGAATAAAGCAGAAAAAAGTGCTTTAGATGTTTGTCTACAAAATGCAGTGTTCAGCTCAGTACAACAGAAACAAAGTTTAAAAATCAACAAAGAAACCATAAGAAAATCTACCAGTGTTTGGATTTATTCATTATTACAACAGCAGCTCATAATCCAGTTTCACAAATAGAATAGTGCAGTATCTTACACAGAGTGTTGGATAGGAAGATTTCAAAAGTCTTTAAAACAGGAAGCAACACCTTTCATCCTCAGCTATTTCATCTGCAGCATATGGCTTCATGTATTTGTTGTCTTTTCTTTTAAGACCAATGCACACCTGAAGCTTTCCCACTTCTATTTAGAGAACTCTCTGTAGTTTGTACGATGTTTGTAGTGGTCTGGTAGCAGAGTAACTAACCTGGTACTTTGGATTGCTGAAGGGAGATAAGCAGACCATGAAATAATTCACTAGTATCTAGCAGCACTTGGCGTTCAAAGCTTAACAGGGAGTCCGTGGCTGCTCGTGTGTGTGGTCTCTCTGCTGTTTGGGCTCGCAGTTTGGCTGTAGCAAATGGGATTAGCCTGGATGACTGCGGCAGGAAAGCATGCTTACACTTCTACGTTTATGTTAGATAAAAAAAATATTAATTAGAGTAAGCTGCAGCAGAGCTCAATAGAAGTTGATCAATGTCCTTTGGATTAGACTGTAAGATTTTACCGTTAGCTGATTTCAAAGTTCATTAACAGCAAAGTAGAGCTGTAGGACAGTAGAAGGAACTGAGAACTGTTAAAGTCACCCTCTCCTCTCCCCACCTTTTATACAGGAAGGTGGCAGGAGATTCAGGAGCAAAAACTAGGCTGGACCCCAGGGCTGGACTGCAGGACCAGAGCACTTCCACCTTTTGTACCCGTGTCTCTAACAACTCCTGACAGCAAAACTGGGGAATGAGGGCTGACAGGAGAAGGGAGGAATGCTTTGCACCTCACCACCAGTGCTACAAACCTCATTAAGCAGAAAAGTCCTGTTCTTCAACAGGTTGCCTAGACTTTCTCAAACACTACATTTCCCACCTTTTCATTCGGGCTCTTTCTCTAAGGAATCTCCCTAGAACAGACTTTCACACGATAGACTGTCACTGATGGTTAAAAGCTATGTCAGCACTGACCTTATGCACAACATCATTATTCACATCTAGCTGATCCTCGGGTATGAAAAATTCTTTTGTACCAATAGAAAAATGAGAATATAACATTTTATCCAGAAATTGCACCCCATCTATTGATGCCTCATCACGGTTAGTACAGCACTTGATTTCAACAGGTTAAAGAATTAATGAGTCCCATATATGCTTCCTATATACACTCTAAACTTATAGGATTACAAACTTGGAGGGTTTTAGGTCAATTTACTAGCTCGGGAAAAATAAAATTTAATTAATTGTGACCAATGTTCTAGGTGAAACCTGCATCCCTCTAATGAGGGTGAATACATGACAAAAGCTTCTACATACTGTCTGCTGGCTCCCAACATGGTCAGAACTATTTTCAGCTCCTCTAAAATCATGCCTCTGTTTCTACTTAAAGTTTCATAAGAAAAAGTCACATGGGTTTTTCGTGATTCTTTACAAAAGGGCATCAAACATCATCCTGTGTGTTTCTCAAAGCCTGCACTGAGCACTTTCATTCCTTCTAATGCACATTAATACATACTCCTGGCAGCTTTTTTTTACTGTCTCAATCATACAAACAAATGCAAATTTCACATACACAAATCAGCTGCACAAGAGAGGAGAGAAATGTCCTGTTTGAGACTTGAGTTATTTCAACACTCTCTACCCACCTTACTGCAACAGAGAGGCAGTGACAGAAGCACGAGGCACTACTGTTACGTCCGTTAGAAGTACTTATAAAGCTAAAGGATTTCTTCTCAAAAGTGTAAAAAGCTTGAAAATAATAATAGTATCATTTCACTAAATGAACAGAACCTCTGAGAAACTTTCTTGGACAATATAATTTGGATGTTTTCAACATCGCTTATTTTATTTCACAACAAACTTAGATTTCATCACATGATTGCTTTCCCAATTATAGTGCAAAATAAAAGGCATCATCAAATAGTTTAATAGGTGCAGAGGAAAATGTAGTTTTGTACATCAAATGATGCAGAAAATAATGTGACAACAACAAAAAATATCTGTGTTGGGATAGAAATCATTGCCATGGAGTTATTCATCCCGTATCTCCTCAATGGAGGAAAGGGACAGAAAGCCCTCAGGTTTGATTATTATTTTCTGATAAAGTGTACACTGGGATAAAGGAAAGATTTCCTATTCCAAGTAGGGTCTGCAGTCCTTCCGGTGAGTGTGTAATCTCAACAGTTAAAAGACAAATCACGTTTATCCATAAAAACAGAAGTCCACGCTTAGGCTGCAGGGTAGGAGATTTAGGCAGAAGCACTGACAGTTTTTCTTTAGAAAACTGTTTGTGTTTTCCCCCGCAATCTACTCAGACACATACTAATAGAATTTTAAAAGGTCTGTACACATCCACCGGTGCTCAGATCGCATGTTGATAAGCGCCTCCCGGTGATTCTCAGATCTCCAGCCCCAGCGTGGACCAGTGATTACCTCTGTCTGCCTGGCAATACCGAGCACTAATCTGTCTCAAAATAGAGGCCCCCGAACAGCACAGGGTAGGGAGCAGTGGATCACCACAACCCTCTTTTGAGGGGCTGCATCCAGGCCATGCAGCACAGGTATGTATTATTTATGGCCGTGCCTCCCTGTGATTACCTCCAGTTAACTGGAAGCCTCTCGAAAACAAAGGTTTCTCCAGTCCCGCTCGCCATTGGCACGAGGCCCTCCTCGCTCCTGCAAGCGGACACAACAGCCCTCAGTCTAATTAGCTGTCTTTAAGGCAGGGCTAAGTGGGCTCAGTGGGGGGAAGAGGCTTTCCCGAGCCCCTCCAAGCCTCTCCTCAGCGCTGGCAGCCGGCGCGCGCGCGGCCTCCGAGAGGCACCGCAAACTTGCTGACATTATGTCCACGGGTTATCATTATCATCTTTTTTTTAAAAAACCTGATCGATCGCTCCCGACCACAATGATGCTTCAGGGCATCTCTCGCTCTGCTGGGGAGTGATTGACCATTGGGTATCATTAGAGAGGGGAGGTGAGGGGAGGGAGGCGAGAGCAGAAGCAGCACGGGCTCCGGCTCCTCCTTGCACACGCCTCTCCCTCCCGGACACTGCTGACCTTTCACTCAGGAGCCAGCTGGAGTCAGGAGAGATTTAATTGAATGGCTTCCTCAGATGTGTTTGGGGTTTGGGTGATGGAGGAGGAGGATGCAGCACTGAGAAGAGAGAAGTGGGGGAGAGGAAAAGAAAAAAACAACAACTTTGGGTGACCTTCAAAGGCTAATTGCTTGCCTTTTCCTCGGCCTGGGCTTCGGCTTGCACAAGGATCCTGGTGTTAGCAAGGCCAGGGCTGCCCTTCCCTGGGCACAGGCACCTCCACTGCAGCAGAGCTGCTGTCCTGGCACTCCCCATCACCCCCTCCCTGTACAACCAACCACAGAGGAGCCAAATCAGCCACTTCTGCCCTCCTGGGTGAAGCCACACCGGCAGAACAAGGGTCACCCTAATTTTTTAGGCCTCCTCATTCACTGGATAAAGATAGTGGGAGGGGTGGGGCAACAAGCAAGCATGCCTCTGGAAAAGTACATAAATACACAAAAAATGTGCATAGATATTTTCTTGTCTTTTTTTTAACATCATGTTTTTCCTCAGCTTGAGTACAGAAACAGACAGAAAGAAAAACCATAGAGGAGGTCCCAGCCAGAGAAACCCAACAGCTATCCTGGTGCTTGCCCTTTTCTGACCTCCCATTTCCTCTGGTTTGGCTCCTTTGTTTTTGCCTGGGACGCTGCACCTTGGCAGCACCATCCAGCACATCTCCTGCTCCCCCCCTCCCCTTTCCACTCCCTTCCCTGTGTGTCCCCCTCAGCGCAGGCTCCCCCCTTCCCATTTTAACATAACTAAAAAGGAACCAATGGATCTCAGCTGAGTTAAATGGGTGACAAGGGAGATGGAAAGAAGGAAATTCATCCCTTCTTGTCTTTGAGAGCAATTTAATTAGGCCCAGGCCCCCTGTGAGTGGGTAAGGGAAAGGCTGAGGATTGGCTTGTCTGGGCTTCCTCTGAAGGCAAAAGCGGCCTTGGACACACATACAGAGAAAGGATTTTTAAAGGATCATGTAAGAAGATCAACAGATAAGCAGCTAATTTTGTGTACTTAGGGAGAAAATGAGTGCGTTCACTCCCACTGGAATAGCCAGAGTGATGGGATGAGAGGAAGGAAAACGAGGAGGAAGAAAGGAAAAAAGCTTAAGGTATTTCACCATTACTGCTGTTTGCCAAAATTAAAGATTTATACTGCTGGGTAGGGTACTCTGGCTACGGCTTTCACAGTGACTGTGCATGTGTACATATATCTATATACATACATATATAGATATAGATTTTTTCTTTATACAGCTCAGTTATTTCAAGAATTTTCATCAGAAAACCACTTTTAAACTAATTGGAGTCTGTGGAGAGGAAACCTCATTTTTGGTTCAAATGAATTTTCTGAAAATGTCATTTGATTCGGGAAATATGACTGATCTGCCCGATTTCTTGATAAGAAATGAAATGAGCCGTTGTCCTTCAGGATATCATAGACTTGAAATGGGGGATTTTATGGTTAATGCCATCAGATAGAAGTGTCCTACTTTGAAAGGAGAAGTCCATCAGCCCCAGGGAAAGGCTGAAGACTGAATTTTGTCTCTAAATCCATAGCTGCAGCTAGAGCTGGCACAGAGCAGTGAGTTTTTTTTATTTCCCAAGCAATAATTACAAGATAAACAACAACAAATAACACGGTGATTAATAACAACAAGTAGTTAGTACTTTTTCAGTTCTTCATTTTAATTCATAGTTTTTCCCCTCAGTGATGTGGCCAGTGCTGACCATGGAGGCTAAAATTAATCCACAATATTACAACACCTGAGCTTTTAATTATCTCACACAAAATAAACCTGTTTTTGGAGACAGCTGACTTCTTAGTGCAACAGAAACAGGATCTCTTGGATGTCAGTGTAACCTTGCTAACTCCATTTTTTGTAGGGAAAAACTAAGAAAGACAAGATAAGTGACTTTCCCAAGGCCACAAAAGGAATTAGTCAGAGAGACAAGAAAGTCCCTCAAAGTCCTTGCTGGAGGGCTGGCACCATTAGTTAGTTTATCTTTTTCATAGCAGCATATATGCAAATAGAAATGGAGTCATACGGATAAAAAAAAAAAGGAGATCAGGGAGAAGAGAAAAGGCAAAGAGAGACAGCCAAATAAGCGTAAGTAAATGTTCAAAAGGGCCAATTCAAGCTAATATTGAAGCAGCAGGTTTTAAACAAGACATCAGGAAGGAACAAACTGAGTGAGACTTGTAAGTGACATGGGTGGAAGGCTGTTTTACAGACAGATTGTTTGCAGAGGTTTGAAAGGCTGCAGAAAGTTTGGGTGCAGACTTCCAGGCATTACAGTCCTGGCCCGTCTGGCCTCCTGCCCACACTGGGAGCACAGCAACCTTAGTACTCCACATGCTGGTACCAAAGTTTATGGCAAAAGTCCTGCTGACTTGGCTAGGAGTGTAGGGAGGTCTTGACAGAGCAGCAGCTATTTTGCATCATGTTTGATCCAGGAAAAAAGGGCAGGTGCTACCACAAGTTTTCCCTCAGCTTTAGAATGTCGCCAAGGAGAAAAAAAAACCAACAGGACAAAAGAGAAACAAGGAAAACTCAGGTTTTCATATTTGAGTCAAAAAGTATGTAAGGAACAGGCAGACAGTATGAAAGGGTTTTATTTTACCAGTGTGGCACCTTGCTAACAGAAAAATTACCAATTCTTTTACTGACACCACTAAACTGATTTCTTTATATACAAGTTCACTTCTCAATTAGTGGCTGGACAGACCATTTCTTAAATGCACAGAATAGAAGTAGCAAGATGATGTACTACTCTAACCTTTTCCCTGTTAAATGGAAAAAAAAAAAAGTCTGTGATGTATCACTGATTAATCTCAAAGTCTAAACCTAAATTATAGTAGAAACATTTTACTTGCCCCAAAATTGCACATAAGTGGACAGTTTTTGTCATTCCCCTTAGCTATGGCTCCCCAACAATGACTGCAGGTACAGATGAGACAGGACTCAGTAGTGGCAAACAGAAAGAAAAGTTCTTGAACTGATGCTTAAAGAGCACCTTTGTCTACAAAGGATTCCCGTGCCCTTCCCAGATCAGGCCAGGCCTGATCTGCTTCAAGTTGCCATCCACAGCAAGGATGTCTGGGGCTGTTTTTCACAACCACTCAGAAAGCAGGTGCAAATTGAGTGGGGTAATTTCTTAGACCTGCTTCTGCTTTCTTCTCACCTATTAGTTTTTAGTGTGTATGAAATTTTTTGGATAGTGTGAAAATAACCCTACATGAGAGAAAAATGCTTTAGTCTTTCCCAGTCAGGAGAAAATCATATTGCAATACATAACTCTGAATCTCAGGCATAAGTATTACAGATGGAAAAGAATTATTAGGTCATCTAGACTTGTGCAGGATTGTTCCCTACAGTATATTCCCCAGTTCTAAAACTAGTCTGGTTTTAATTGACACTGGCAATGGGCTTTCCATCATGTTCCTTGGGAGGCTGTTCCACTGCCTGAGCTCAGTATTGAGAAATATTTCCTGATACTTATCTAAAATTTTCATTGCTTAATTTTAGCTTACACCACCAACACAGCCCTCTTTACACTGCATGCTGTGGTACGAGGAACAAGCCACCACAGCCTTTCCTCAACAAGACATCTGTGCTTATGTGCACTTAATGTATTCCTTTCATGGGGTGGATAAATGTATATGAAATAAAGCATCCTCTAAGCACAACATACATTTGTTTTGTACAGCAGCTGCTGAATAAAGAGCAGGCCTGAAAGAATCACATCGGTGGAGACTTTGATGTACGAATAGGTAGAAGAGCAGGAGAGGAGAACGCATAACTCAGCCCCAGATTGCACCCTCAAGAAATCATGTTGAGATTCCCAACAGGTAAACACCTTGACAAATCCTTGCTAACTTGATGAAAGCAGTTCACAAAAATATCGTAAAAGCACAGAGTGGATAACACGGGAGATGGATCAATTTCCTTCCCTACACTTCCACAGTACCCTGTTTAGCTAGAGATAGAATAATGCTCTAGCACATGTAAGAAAGATTAAAATATATCTATGAATCTCAGGAAAAAAAGTAATTACATAGGAAATGTAATGTAGAGAACACCACTTACAGTCATAGAGCATTTTTTTATCTTTAAAGTGCTGTACAAACACAGCTAAAGGAGTAATTGGTTTACTTTCACAGATCCCCATGGAGCAGGTAAGGATTATTCCCACATGGACGAGGGGGCTCATCCTGAGGAGGGCTGAGCAGATTGCTTCTGAAGACTACAGAGAAGACTACAAGCATTTTAAATACCACAGTATGTCAACATCTTGCGCACAGTTCCAGGTCTTGTCTGTACCAGGTCACAATCCAAGGCCAGACAACAAAAAGGACCAGCCTTGTCTGAGTTCATGCTGCCCCATCAAATATAATGTGAAAGTTAGAATGGCAGAATTTTATTTTATAAATGTCATAGGCATTACAGTTGGCTGTGCATCATCTGTTGTTCTCTCTGACTTCACATTGGACTAAGTAACAACTGTCCTCCGACATAAACACAACACAGACACCAAATAAAATCTTGAAGGCAACATAAACTCTTGATAAGCTGTCCCATTCTGCTGATACCCACAAAAGACATGCATTTAATCTGTTCTATAAGTACAATATCTTGCAGTGCATCACACCCTGCCACTAATAACTAATAATGAGCACAGAACGAAAGCTTTAACATCACAGCTCGTAAGAAAATGGTGGTCAGGACAAAAAAAAAATAAATAAAAAAAAGTGGGAAGAATTAAGCAGCTTTCCCAGCCATATCAGTCTGTACCAATCTGAGAAGCAGGCACATATGGAATACAGGCATTTGGGATCAAATTAAAGGCATTTTCTTTTCCATTCCAGTTAGACACTTCAATTACTTTTACTGTGATCACAGGGTAGGGGATCTCCCACCGTGTACAGCCAACCTGCAGCATTCCTCTCACCCCTACAGTGCTCCCAGCCATACACTCCTAATGCTGTTCCACAACCTTCCCCTCACAACACACTCAAAAAAACCCAAACACCTCACTGCAAATCCAAATGTGATTTTGCCACTTACTGAAATCTATACATGAGGAGTCACAGCAGAATTCTAAATCACTGGTATCAGTAAAAGGAGAAGGAAAATGTCTCTGCAGTCAAAATTTGAAAGTGATGCCTAAACCACCTCCCTTTATCTTTCATGTGACCAACTCCCAAAGTACCTTGGGAAGAAGAATTCACAAAAATACACTTCCACTTTCTCCAGCCTCTCCTCCATGCAAGTGACAGAAAGAGCACTTTTTGGTCTCACAGGTAGTTTTCCCACTTGTGAGATGTTCACTAAACCCCCCACAACCACCACCCCTGAAAGATCTCTGCAGTATAACTGGAAATTCAAGTATTGCCCATCGCAACAATAATGAAATATATGGAGGGCTGGATGAGAAGGAAAGGGTGAAGAATGGATCCCGGGCTGAATGACAGCTTCTGGAACCTCTCCTTCTCCTTGCTGGACCTGTTAAATCCACAGTTAGTGGTGGCCTCAGGGAGGACAGGGCACCACAGCATGAGTCCCTGTCAGGATCAATAAAGTAAGGGATTGAATAGCCCCATTTGGATGCCTGGAGCAACCTGTGACCAAACCAGAGGAAAAAAAATATAAGGGAAAGAATGCATTTAACTTATCTTATAAAGAACATATTTTCAAAAATCTAATCTTCTAAGGATCTGAGTAGCTTCAGGGTTTTGTTTATATTTTTCATTTAGGAGTCTCCCTTGGGTCTTTTCTTTGCCAGGAGCACAGTGGGCAAAATCAGGATCTTTGGCTTCCCCAATGTGCTCAAGAACTCTATGGATAATTTAAGCTTTCCTACTGCAGTAAAACAGAAAGTTCATAAAAATAAATAGAGTAATACTTTGCACTCATTCCACAGGAGGCTTGTGCTTCATAAAAGCTAGTCAGTGAAACATCTCTTAGAAGTAGGTAAGTGTTGTTTTCCCATTTCACAGATGTGAAAAGGAGGTACAGGATGTGTCAGGACCACCCAAGTCACTGAGGACCATTCTTCAAAATAATAATTTTGTTTTTCTGGAAGTCATGACTAATTCACCTTTATGTGACATGTCACTTTGGCACACTTACATCCATATGTTTAGGCATGTTTTAAGTGTGTGTTCCAGTGCAATTTATGCTGTTAAGCTCAGCTCTCAGAGATGCACATCCATCCACAGCAGAAGCAAACACACACCCTCAGCCATTGCAATGCAATGACCACGATCTTGCTTAAAATTGCCATTGAAGATGCATCAGAGCTCAGGTGGCAGAGTTTGAGCTGGAGTAGCAAAGTCACATGTACAATTTTTACTCTGCTATTACCAGAATGATATTTTACATCTCTGTAAAAAAAAAAAAAAAAAAAAAGCAGCTGCTCTCAGTTCAAATGACTTCTGAAAATGGGACCGGTGTTCCTTAAAACTGAATCCAGGGTATGCTTCTGATTTCATCCTTTGAAACTTTGATTACTTATACAATCCAGGTCTTCCAAAATCCCATTTCCTCATTTAATCATAAGAAATTCTATCAAAAGAAAGCCTCTGAGATCATCCATGTAATCTCAGCAATCACTGCATCAACAGCAGAAACAGAACACGACAATGTTTCTATAACATTTCTGCAAAGCTGCCTTGCCAAGTGGATTTAGGTTCTCTCTTCTTCCAGATATTAAATTCCATTAATAGGCAGCTAAAATTTATCTATTTTAAGGACTCTTGTTTGATTACTTTTCCATACAAACCACCACCGTACTCAGGATGAATCATCTGATGACAATGGGGAAGAGGAGAACCTCTATGACCTCCAGGAAGATCCAGAAAGAAGTGTATTCTCTCAAGAATAATTCAATATATAGTCCAAACAGTGGCACTAACAAGACATGGAGCAATCCCCTCCTTTCTCTTCATTCTCTTCTATTATGCTTCTCCCCATCTGATAATGCCCAATATTTTACAATGGGCAGAATCTTACAAAAAAGGAAAAAGGTTTAAAAGAAATTCAGAATGTGTCAATAATCAGGTTGGTTTACTTTTTTTAATTGGTACATTCTTCATCATGATGGCTACTTTACAGGGATCTCTCCCAGGAAGCTAATTTAGCCTGAATAATGGGTACCTTCGCCTATTAGACTAATTTTCATTACTGGAGACACAGTGATATGGAACTTAAATGCCATCTAACCTTGTTTGAAACAAGTTTAAAATCTAAACCAAGAGAATTTAATCTGGTAGTTTAATCAAAGTTATCCCACACTCAGGAACAAAAGATGTGAGCTGCATATTTTTTTGTTACAGGTAGAAAAACATCCTTCCCTAGGTAACCGAGTTGCATAATCCACATTTTGAAGACAGGATTCAACTCACCAGGCTTTAGATGTCTTACTTTTAGATATTTAAAATTATTTGTCTATACTTTTCCTAAAGTTAAAGGAAACGGGAAACTCAAGAACACAATTGAGTCACGAGTAGAATGGGGAAATTAGAATATGGGAGATTAACCTCCTTGGTTAACCTGAAAACCAACAAAAAAACCCACCCTGTTTTAGCACTACTTTTGTTTTATTAAGGAGCATAGAGCAGCAGATTTCTGACCTTTATTTCTAGCTCAATGACCACATTGGTTGAAATCATGGTGGAAAACTCCAAAGGAAGAAAGCATCAGCTCATTACAAAACTCCAGTTGTCCAGAAATCAACAGTGGCGTAAGCAGGGTCTGGACAGCCCAGAGATTTAGGGCAGACAAATCAAGAACACAACGTTATTTCTCTTAAGGATTTACTTCCCCTTTCCCTTGAAGATTTTCTTCCTGTCTCTAATGCCTACTGCCATCAACAACATCTGCTTGCAGACATACTCGTCACACCCAACATCCTTCAGAGTTCCAGATATGTTTGTCTTGAAAATTAATTCAGTATTTGGATGGAATAAAACAGACTTGCTGCATCACATCAGCCACATACTGCACTCATTCCAGAAGTGCCTTCAATGAGGTTTTATCAATGAGAACCCAAAACCAGTCCTCTGAATTTGGTGTAGCCTTGTAAGACCGAGAGCAGTGAACGAAGAGCAAGATCTACCCTAGAGAGATTACAAACCTCAGCCCATCATTCAGTTGCCACTGGTCTAAGATGCAACCACTCAAAAAGGCTTTATCACATTATCTGTGATGCAAAATGCTCACTTTTTCAAAATGTGTTTGTAATCAGGAGGCAGCACATAGGTAATAACAAAAAACCGCAACAACAAATAAAATCCCAAAACATCACTTCAGCAAACATTTTCAATTGTCCAAAGACATTATGGGATGGCAAAGAGAAATATCACAGGCATAAATTAAGCCCCAAAAATTATAATTTAAAGAGCAGCACGTTATAACAGCATTCACTAATGTTTAAAGTTTACACACAAAACTGATTACCAAATGAACAAATTGGTTCCTCAAATACCCATTAGGCAGCTAAGGCTATATCTTGAATTTATCTACCCTTACAACATTGCCAGTCTCTCCTCTTATCACTTCAACCATTGTGGATCTACTAAAATTTAAACCAATTTTAAGATGACAGACATGATACATCATAACTACAGTCTGTGCTACAAATTCATACCGGTTGATCCATGTTTCTGATGAAAGAACATTCTTTATTCTTAGCCTTACAGGGGAAACTGATGGGACTGAGGTCTTTTATATGTAAGTACTACATTAAATCTTTCCTGATTTTGGCAGATTTTCTAGCATAAGGCATTCAATGGTCAATCCTAGAATATGCAAATCTTACCTTCCCTGCAAGATTCTGTGATATTTTGATAACTACTTAATGAATAATGTATTGGTTTACTGTGCTAATTCACCAATTACTAAGATGATGTTCACTCCTCTAAACTTAGTCTCTGAAGAACATTGAAATAAGGTGTGGGATGTATTTACAATACAGACATTTATGTCAGAGGGAGTTGTTTGGACTCTCCACAGGTCAAGACAGAGACAGAAACTTGTTTTATGATGCATCTGCCTGGAATCATAGATGTCAGCACTACTGTGAGCCAAACCAGTGCTCCTGCTTGTTGTCCACCACAAAAAACCCTTCAGCACCTGCAAGAGAGAGACAAAATCTGGTGCCGCTTATGACCCACCAGTCTCTCAGAATTTTGCAGATGCACCTGGTTCTTCCCTTTGTCTGTTGGCTAATATCAAGTAATACCGATAATATCTGAATTAGTTACACACGTGTAAAGAACTTGTATCTTCAAGGACAAATAAAATAGGTTTCTCTGCCTGGAAGGTGTTGAGGACCTGGTTTTTTTTCCTTGTTTTCTGGAATATATGCACAGCATGGTGTTTCCTTGCTATCAATACCACATTGTATGCACCATGGAATTTAGAATGACAGCAGAATGGTTTGCATTGAGAAAATGCTAGCTGAAGTGTATTGCAGAATCTGTTTTTCTCATTGCTAGATCTCTTTAAAAGTGCCTGGGATATATTTTTAGCATTTTTTTCTTCTTAAAGAGAACATATTTATTATGTAACTGGTTTTTTTTTGGTTGAAAAGTGATGTTTTGTCATTTTGTAGAAATATCAAAAGGGGTGGGGAAAGAAAGGCAAACACCCAACCAATATTAGCTCTGAAGTGCTGGGTAATTGTGCAGGTCCCTGGGCAAAAACAAAACATAGATGTGCAGTAGTCATAGCACATCTTGTCTTAACTTGTCTTTGTTAGTGTAAGTGAAAAGGTTAATGCTGTTCAATTCTGTCAATGCAGAATGAGGCACTGTGGCACCTTTGAAATCTAAACTTACTCACAGCACAACTGATGTGATTCCTGAGAGAATCACCTTATTTACAAGTTAGTTTAATAATAGGAATGCCAATTAACCACGTGCTAGTGTATTATAAATATATTTTTATATATATATAAAAGGAAAAAAAAAGAAAAGCCCAACAGATTGCTTTTAGTATGCTTATCACAGGGTAAAGCTTTGCTGCTGTCTACCAGCAACATATGGTAAGGTCTCAGCCACCTACTAGCCATAAGGGCTTAATCCTACTAGCCAAGACAGATACCAGGGATGGATCCCCGCAAGAGTTTTGAATAACATGCATGGCAGTTTAAAGGAATAAAGCTCCCTTTAAAGCAGAATAATTAATGATGACTTAAATTCAATGCCAATTAAAAATGTCAGAGGCTGCTTCTTGACTGCCTTGCACTTTGTGCAGTCAGTTAAATTCAGAACGTGGTGTGTGCGAGGAGGCTGCCAAACTGTCCATGTTTGGCACAGACCTGGCAAAGACATACATGGTGACACAGGTGTAAGTCAGGGAAGGAGCAGATCCTCAGCTTTCTGGGCCACAGCCTCATCAAGTAAAATGCCATTCTGCTTACCTTAAATTGCCTAAACCATAAATAAAAAGCCTCACAATAAAAGGGAAATAATAGTCCTGACTATCTGCTGTTTCCTAGTTAATATCTGATTATGTCTCTCCTTTTTATTTTTGTTTTTCTAACCAAATGCTTTTGATCAGTCTATCCTTTAGAGCCAGCATAGTAACTCTTAATAACAGAGGATCAGGAAATAACAGATCTCAGGAATTACACAGCAGATAGGTATGCAATCTCTCCTGTATACACCTCACCTGCTAATAGGGACAGAAAATTGGGGTTTATTAAAAGTCTAAAGGGCCAAGCATGGCTAAGATGGTGCTCCCAGCACATCAAGCCATTGCAGTGCTGCTGACTTAAACTACTGCACTGGAACATGAGTATTCATTACGACCCAGTTTAGAGTTCAGCAAGCAAGCTCGACACCCAGACAATACCTTAGATCTCCCATTAGCTTCTCTGTGTCTGATCTATCCCATCCCAACAAGCAGTCCTCATGGAAAAATGAGAATAACAGGTCAAACATCCTCCAGTTTCACTCGTGCCTGCTCCAGAGCTGGAGGGATGGCCACAGCCGTGCCTGGATTGCGTGGGATGATCGTGGCACTGAACCTGCACCATGCATCTGGCTGCATTCCCAAAATTCCCCTCTGTGCCAGCTCCTGGCAGAGCATTACTGCACGAGGCACAGACAATAAGAAGGCCACTGCTCTCCTGCTCCCATGGTGGTGCCTTAAAACACCACGAGGCCGCGCAGCCTCCAGGCCAAATCTTCCTGCCACCATCTATCACTGAAATTCTCTTATTCTTGTCAGCCCCACTCTGAGCTTGACTCAGAGGATTTCAGTTTTCAACATCTGAAAACATAAATATGTCAAGAAACAGAGCCAAAGCTGCAGGTATCTTTCATATACTGCTAAGGATTAAAAGAGATTAAAAATTTTGTCATATACCAGCAGTAAACCTGTTCTACTACCATCAGCCCCCCAAACACAATCCACTCTTTTGAGATCATCCATTTAGAGACGACCAGCTTTAGAATCAGGTGTCATATTTCCAAAAATGGTTTCAAGTAGAGGAATCCCATTAAATTTATTCAGACCAAAGATATCTAGAATTGAGCACTTAAAACAGTGAACAAAAACCACCCACACCCTGACTACACACCCAAAATCCCCAGAAAGTGAATAATTTCAAAAATATATCTTTTAGTTGTACCTCTGATTCCATTTTGCCCTGATTATTTCTGCCATATTATTTAAAGCCTTTTATTAGTAGTAAGTGTATGAATCACTCTGAATATATTTTGGTAAAAAGCAAAAGGTTTTAAATACTTCCCCTTTCTTTGTCTCTCAGCAAGAAGTAGTTTCTTCCACACAATGGGCCACAATCTCTTATTTTTGTGTTCTCTGTTTACATTTCGCTGGTAAAAGTCTTTCTATGAGTAGAACACATCCTTTGCAGGTATGCCCAAATTGCTCTCGGGACTATAACGTGCTTCCCTGCTCCAGGAAAGAAAGGGATCCAATCCACTCAGGAAGGACCAGCTATATCTATGAAAACTGGCAGCCAAATTCTGATTTTCATTTGTATGAGTAGGCAGATAACCCAGCATGATTGATATTCATGATCACAGGTGTTCACTGAGAGAAGCAGACCTGGCCTCTTTATCATCTGTACATACAAGGAAAACAGAGGAAACAGATTACCCTATAACTACAGAAAAGAATTGGTATTTGTGTCCAGCATCAGAAGTCAAAGTCAACTGATGCATCAGAAAACCGGAACATGGAAGAAGCACCTTTCAGACTTCCACCTTCTTTGCTCAGAGATCTGTCCTCCTGTTTGCTATCAACGCCTCTCTAAAACAACTCTAATTTCTCCTGCTATTTAATACATGTCACAGCACTTGACAACACTCATGATCTCTACTAATCAAAGCCTCGGTAGCTACTACAGCCTGAGCAGGAGTATAATCCTTAAAGATTCAGTCCCCCTTCAAAAAGGAAAAAAAAATGGTGGTAGTTTGCCTGACAACAGGGTAAACAGATTATTGTGTTATTGCTGGCTGATTGCCGGAGTTATTTTGGAGCTCCATAATTCGTTTAAAGAGATTTTTGACATTTATGAAATGACTTCTATAATCAACTGACAGTGCAATATCCTATAATTGTTCAATTAAAAATGACTACTAGTGCATTCATTTATTAGTAGAATCAGATAATTGTCTTGCCACTAAAGAGTACTTCACACTTTGCGCATCAAATGAAAATGTTTGAGTATAAATCTGTGGCACAGCAGCTAAAGTCCCAGGGATTTTTCAAGTGAAGGTGTAATTATTACAGGCCTCTGAAGTAAATATGGTTTCATGTGATAATCTTTAAATGGATTGCCTGTGTCTTACAAGACACACTTCTGCATAAACTGTCACATCTGGCGGGATGGACACAAACAGGTTTGCAGCGGCAGGTGAGACTCATGTGGTTTAAAACAGGGTCAGCTTAAAAATTGGCATCTAAATCAGAGCTGATCCTCCTCCCCTTCGCCTCTGCTGGTATTGGGAGGGCAGAGGAGGGCTCCTGTTCTGCTGGAGGAAGGCAGCAGGTGTGGGTGCATGAGTAAAACAGTTTTGCATAGGAAATCGGACTGGAATATAAACCCATAAACTGCATAGCCTGAGTCACAAATGCACACCCATACCCTGTGCTCCTGGGAGGCAATCAAAACCTTGATGGAATATCTAGTGATTTTTAAATATATTTGAAGTCCACTTGAGGTCACTGAGCACCTTGAAACAATTTTAGCATAGAAACTTCCTCTTTAAAACTGACCATTTTAACTCACATTATCCAAACTATCTACTAAGCAAAGTCACAAATCAATTTTTCATTAAATAATAAAAAAGCCTGATATTTCAAGTAGGTAGAGATCATATGGAAAAGTGTAAGCAAATCACTGAAAGGCAAGAAACAGCAGCAACCCCTTCACAAATATAATGATTTTTTTTTTAATTATCGCTGTTTCTAACGACAACCTTCCAGAATCCTTGGCTAAAACTCACAATTTATATTCAGATAATAATAATTAAAGAAATCAAGTGCAGAGTCACCAGATGGAAGATAATACTTAATTTGTGGCTGCTACAGTATACTATTCAGTAATGTCATTGCAGAGTCTCAGCTGAGCCTGAGCCCTGCTCTCCTCTTGCATCCCTCCCCCACACACACCAATTTGATGACAGAACATACCGCTTCTTCACCTTGCACTTGAGCTTCTCTGTATTGCCATTACACCCATGATCTTCAAACGCTTTAATGAACCAATAATTAATGAGTTATTCCTCATGCTGTGGCTGCACCAAGCGTTACTGTCCCTGTGCTATGCACAGGGAAAGCTGTAAAGTGGGGAATTACTGCCAAATTTTTCCCCAGGATTAGGGGGAGGGTAGCTGGCTTCCATCTAGAGAGCATCAATGGGGAAGCATCTGGAGGGCACCTCATTTTCCAGCAAAGCTCCAATTAAAACCAATGCGGGGATGTGGCAGAAGCCAGGCTTCACCCAGGCACCCCCTCCCTCCCCTCTGCAGGCCTTCACCAGCAGCCTGGAGCAGGCTGGGCACACCAGAACCCCGTGGCACTCCCCTTGTGCACTCTGATCACAAACCCATCCTTCCTCCTACCAAGGGGGGGCAAAAAAAATGAAAATCAATGCGTCCTCATATCAGATCATCTCCCAACACAGCTTTGCAAATGACCCACCAAGGATAAGCTGCTTCATTGGTGGCATTTTCCTCCTCATTTCATCCCCCAGCCACCTCTTTTGCTGCCGTTTGTCGTTGTTTCAAACCCATTTTTCTGCACGTCGCACGGATTTCGGAAAGACTTCTGATAAAGACCATCCTGGCAGCTGGATGATAAATATTATTTTCTTAACCTGCCTAGCTTTGTCAGCCACCTGCAAGCGCAGCCTGCCACGCGTTGGAAGCAGCTCATTAACTTTCCCGCAGCTTCCCAGGAGTTTTCCTTGTTTTCTTTCACCTTGGGTGTGTTCTGCCTTCTCCGTGAACAGTTAACTGCGCGAGCAGGCCGAGCGCGCTTTGGCACCGCGAGCGTAGCACGCTTCAGGCAGCCTCCCTGCTAAGGCTCAAAATCTCTCTTAAACACATTAAGCAGCCCATTTTGGATTGATAGTGCAGTAATTATTCTGCTTCACCCTAAAAACCATCCTGGGGTAATTGGCGCAGAGGAAAATTACCCAGAGTCCTCTGCCACCTGGTAGTTAAGGAACGAATCCAGGGAAAGATAAGTGAAGCAGGGAAAAAAATCGGCACTTATTTGATTTTAATCTCACCACTTTGCAAGCATTTAAATTGCCTTAATCAGGTGGCTGGCTCCCAGCCTAGCTGGTAATCTGTTATCAAATTTGAAACTAGATTTTTTAAAATGTCAGTGTAGGCTGAGAATTGAAGTCTATTAACAGTTATGAGCCTCCCTCCTAAACTTCCATAATCTATGTATTAATGATCCCTTTTACAAAGCTGTCAAATATTACTTTATTATAACTATATATTAGTAACATCAGTGTAAAAGCAGGATTTAATTATTTATTTTTTAAAGATAGGGGGGGAAAAAGCCAAACCCCATACACATACACAATGCTGACATTCTTAACACCGAAACCCGATTTTTCTGAGGCAATAACTTGAGTGTATGGAATAACCTTGATAAATGTAATTGAATTTTTCTCTGATAAGATTAACTAGTGGTAATTGTGAATGGGGAAGGTCTGACCCACTACAAATGAGATGTATGACGAGCTGAAAATAATCAATTTTTTTTCCTTTCTCTTTCTCCCCTCCCTGCCTCCCCCCACCTCCCAAAAAGGGAAAAAAAACCAACAAAAAACCACTGAAATAGTAATTTTGGGCCCGGCAGGATGAAGCATTTATGTCTGAAATGTTTTTGTATGTGCTGATTATCTGCTATCTTCTCAGTGTGTCTAATTGTGCTGAGCTCAGTTTAAAATGAGATCAACACATTTAAACCCCAGAAGGCTTAATTAAGGGAGGGACTTAATGCTTTACAAAAAAGGGGAATATACGCCTTTTGAGAAATGTAGTATAAATTCTACCTGCAACTTCCCTGACTAGAGTACTCCAAAATTTTGTAGTTTATTAAATTGCTTTTGAAAACAAACACAAAAGACAGAACTTCAGAACTTATAATTACTGCTGGAGGTTGAGAGCAGGTTTTTTTTCGTGCTTACTACTCCTTGTTTCTTTTCCTTTCTACATGCTCTTATTTCAAGCTGTCCTGACAAAGCAAGCAAAAATGCAAAATATAATACAGACTCGAAACTCCAGCTTTGGAATTCTGAAAAGCACATAGCAGCTGAAGAGTTGAAGGCTGTCTGGAAAAACACACACACAAATTCAGACAAAGCACTCCCCTACCTGGAGTTTGTTTCTATTAAGCAGGCAAACTATTGCTGTGGAAATTAAAAAAGGGCGAGGAGAAGGATTAATTCTTTTTAGTTACGTGATAAAAGTCAATCAAGTATCCTCTGAAAATAATGCCACAGCTCATTTTTTTCCTTCCTCCCTCATTATGCTATAACTCTGACCATTGAACTTTAGTGCTGTAGATCAGGCTAAAACACCACTGACAACTGCGTATTCATATTCTCCTCATTGAATCCTGTGTAGGTTCTGTGAAAGGCTCCTCAGAAAACATAAAATCTACCAACAATGAAATTAATCACAAAGTACAAAAGAAAAGCAGCTGGCATGCAACTACTGAATAATGCAAAATGTGCAGATTTAAATTACATGTCACTGTTAATGTATACAATATATCTATATCTACACACACACACAGTTGTGCTATAATCAGTAAATAATTTTTCACTGTCTACAAAATAAGTACTTTAATTCACAAATAGTATATACTGAAATTGCATCAAAATTAAATACAGGATGAGTTCATCATGATTAATGTTACTGCAGTAAACACCAGAAGGAATTAAACTCAATAGGAAACAGTTGCAATTTAAAAAGATAGTTAAAAAAAAACCTTGATATGTGATAAAGTTTTAAGTGAAACCAGTAAAAAAAAAATCTGTGTCAATATCTCTTCATATTCTTTGTCTAATTAGTCAACAGGATCAAATACAACGAGGAAAAAGTTGTTTGCTTCATTTATGTGCTCATTAGAACATGGATTATTTATAAAGGAACTACCTGTAAAACTATAGGAGAAAACCACTGGTGAAGCCACTATTGCCATGCAACACTGTAGGGAAATTATAGTCCTGAGACTATTATTTTTTCATCAAAAAATAAAAATAATTTTAAAAATTAAATAGAAAACTGGAGTCCAGAACTCATTGCCTCGAATTCTGAACTTTGCTAGTTCTGGGTTGCACAGCCATATATCCTTGAGAGCAAACAAGAAGCCAGTGTACTTTATTTCTCAGCCTTTGACAACCTTTATTATTTCGTTTATCTGCTATTCATAGCGAGATGTAAACATCTTACTTCCCAGTGTGATCCTCATATCAACAGTGGGTCAGTTTAAAATATTGGGAATCAATATGTTATAAAACATCAGCTAGTACTAAAAAGACAGAGGTAGAGCAAACTCATTGAATGTCAAATAAAAAATAAACAAGCACAGACAGATAAAAAAAAGTAGCAAGATCATAAATAAAAGGACAAGGAATTAGAAATATATATTTCTAAAACAATGACTTGACAGGGAAAATGCCCTGAGCCATTTAGAGCAGGGAAGATGACAATTTTCTTGCAAATTAAAATAAAGACTTTAAACCAAATCTCTTAATTTAATAGAAAACTTACATGGTAATACAGCTCATTACTATCACTGTGTGGTGAGAGCAAATAATATGGATGGAGAAAACTTGAGACTCAGGTTATTGTTGAAATTTATTGGGCTGGATGTTTCAGAGTGAGGAAGAGGTGGGGGACACCATACCCAGCTTAGGCAAACTGGCATCATGGCCATCTTGCAAAACAAGCAAATGCACCAGGCCCTCCTGCTGTTCTTCCCCCTTCCCAGGCCNAACAGCAGATATTTAATGAAATCCTAAAAATATATTTACATGTTTATGTTGTAGGGCAAAGGTGAGCAAAATTATCAGAAATTAACCAAATTAAATTATGGACTACTGCTTCAGGTTTTTAAAAACTTATTTCAGAAGACTCATTTTTGGTTCTTTTTTTGTAAAAATCCAAAACGTAATCATTTCTTATCAAACATAAATCCTTTTTCTAACCAATCATATATGTGTTTTTCCTCACTGTCAAATAACTTTCAATTGTCAAAATACCACTAAAATAAACTAAATAAGAAATGGATATTGAGGCTTAATGAAAAGGGGGATTTGCAGAAGGAAGACAAACGAGGAAAAGGAAAGGAAGGATGAAAAGGGAAGAACTGGAATTCAGAGGTTTGGGTCAGAATTTCCTCTGCCTTACAGAATATAAAACATCATTTCTGGTGACCTCCCCTACAGATCAGCACTGGTCCAATAATGCATCATANATTGTTGAAATTTATTGGGCTGGATGTTTCAGAGTGAGGAAGAGGTGGGGGACACCATACCCAGCTTAGGCAAACTGGCATCATGGCCATCTTGCAAAACAAGCAAATGCACCAGGCCCTCCTGCTGTTCTTCCCCCTTCCCAGGCCTCTTGCTACTCAATGAAAAGTCTATAACCACAACTAGTAAAAAAAATTGAGAACTATTTTTCAACTCAAAAAAAATTTCTTAAAACATTTCACAGGAAAAATGCTACTCGAAAATATCATATTTTTTCCAAAGCTGNACCACTAAAATAAACTAAATAAGAAATGGATATTGAGGCTTAATGAAAAGGGGGATTTGCAGAAGGAAGACAAACGAGGAAAAGGAAAGGAAGGATGAAAAGGGAAGAACTGGAATTCAGAGGTTTGGGTCAGAATTTCCTCTGCCTTACAGAATATAAAACATCATTTCTGGTGACCTCCCCTACAGATCAGCACTGGTCCAATAATGCATCATATCAAAGCAGAACAAAACTCACCCAGATGCAAACTCATCTCCCTTATTCCTAAAACTCCTATGAAACATTTTTCTCCTGCATCACTTCATCTATCTTAAATATTTAGTTATGACTTATTATAAAGTTCCAATAATCTTTCATTTAATTGGTTTGTGAAAGTTTCCTTTCACTTCAAGATAACTTTTTATGTGGTAATTTAAAATGAGACTTCCTTTTCTTAATTAAGAAAACAAACTTTGCAGTAAAAGAATATTTTTCTGAAAAGAAAACTTTGTATCAAAAGAATTAAAATGTTTCCAGATCTTGCTGTTTCTTCTCCCAAATTTCACGCCTCAATTTGTCAGATTCAGTTCAAGTTTACAAATAGATGTACATTATAGAGAAGGAAATAGATGATGTGATTTCCAGCCAGAGTGACAATGATGGCACAAAAACTACAGACCATCCTTCACTGGAACTGATCTCCTGCATCTCCTCTCTCACTTCTTTTGGGGGAAGTCTGCAGAAAACAGCAGCTCATTAATTGCTTCACCATAGAATCCTCTTTATTTGGCTGCCTCCTTGTATCACTTAATGCCACACTTTTTCCTCTACACAGAAGTGTTTGCACAGAAGCAGATCTCAGCACAGTCCGTGCTCTCGTGGTCCGCAAAGAAAAATTCAACTCAAGGATGGGACCCAAGCTTCTTTCACAAGGCCTTCAGCCCTGTTTTCCACATTCTCTTGCCTGGTCTCAGGGTTATGTCGCCCTTCTGGTCCTGGCCTCCACCCACCATGGAGCAAAGAACCATTTCACCCATGAAGAACTGGCTTTCTGCTGCTTATCCAACCCCGTCTGCCCTGCAGAGTGGAGGATGTGGCTTCACTCATTCTGTGCCACAAATCCACCAGCAAGTATCTTTCGTTCCATTCGCTGGACTAGGCCTGTTCTTTCTGGTTTGATTCCTTCTCTCACTGCCTCTGACAGTTTTGGATTTGGGATTTTTCCAGAGGAGGAAATGGGGGGGTTGAAAACAGGGAGCCTGTTTACAGCGTGTTGAGTCAAACACTGCAATGTGATTATAGTGCTATGTTTTTATGGCATGCCCACTGTGTATAGAAGTTCTCCATCTCATTTATTGCCAGTTTTAGTACAGCATCTTTTCCATACAAGAGATTTAAACCTGACACCAACTGGCTTCCAATCACACAAACACAAAACAAGCTCAAGTCCTGGTGGTTTTCTGCACCTAAATATATTTTGAAGGTTTTTGAAAACAGTAAACATGAATGGGGTGAAATAGCAAGTTCTTTAAATTTCACTTGCAAAGAGATGGCACTTGCTGGCCTCTGAGGAGCCACACTGTTTGAGATGGTGGCTCCTGCTTTGGTGTGACCCGACAAGCCACAGATTGCAAAGCAGCAGCTCCACCACTTGAAACAGAAAAGAATGGTTGAGATACAAAACCAATAAAAGTGAGATCACCTTTCAGTTTCCCTGACACTAGAGGGCAAGCCCATTTTAGGTAACACTATACGGGATGAAGAATAATAAAATGTGTTTCCTTAACAGCAAGTAAACCGTGCCAGCTCTCAGTCACTTCTGTCTCCTCATGGACTTCTCTGGCTCTGAGGTGCAGCAGCTCTGCTCAAGCCGCTGGAACTAAGAGGGCTCAAGAGAGCAGTCATCAAACCCCAGACCTTAAGTAAAACTCAGCACCCACAAGGAAGCTTCTGATATTAATGATGGATAACAATAAGCTGCAATCTTAAGGACATTCCCCTTTTAAAAATCTTTACGGATTTTTTAAATTTCAATACTCTAGACTCTTAGTACTTATTGCAAGAGTATTGACTGCCCTGTGGTTAGCAAGACAAATACAGGATGGAGAGAGAGAGATGTGAGGAAATACTTTCCCTCAAATTAAGGACTCATCTCACCATCTTTACCCTCTAATATGAAATGAAACAAAGCCTTGTTTAACTCGTGTCTCTCACTGCTTTGCAGGCTCCTCCATGGTGTCTTCCTCTTTACTGAAAAATCAGAAACCACAGCTCATTAAGCCAGACTTTGAAAGATAAGAAAGCTTATAGACTCCCTCACTTTTCTGAGGTTAACATTTCTTTAATAGAAGACAAAGGTCTTGTGGTTAAGCCACAAACTTGCTGCCAGGGGACCTTGGTTACAATCCATTACACACACAGACTGTGGAAAGCCATATTACTTATCTTCCCTTAACTACATTTTTAAAGAAGGCCAAACAAGTTTGTTTAAGGACAGCCTCCGAGGGATAATTTTTTTCCATTTTTGGTGCCAAAATTATTAATTACTTTTATTTAAAAAATTTTATATAAGTGTATCTATTATATAACAACCATGTTTATTTTCTATTATATTATATTTCATTTTAATACAATTATTAATAATTAATCAGGTCCCTCAGGATCAAATTGTAAATTTATACAGCACGACTAATATAACAGCAAATATTGAAAAAATTTAGAGAGGATCTAAAATGAGTTTCTAAATGCATGTATAGATGACCAAATTGCACCTATTTTCCAAACACTTGGTATGCAGGCATGAAAGTATTTCATGGTTTAGCACCATTTTAGTCACTCAAATGAGTGATCTGAGGGATTTGTAGCCTACAAATCCCTCAGCTACCAGTCCAAAAGGACACATCTCTCCATTTTTTGCTAAGGCACAGGCAGTCTATATGTGGGCACCCTTCATGGCCTATAGCTCCTAAATTAGCGCTAGACAACTGTGTTTAGACACCTGAGCCTCCCATCTTCATTCTCCCAGCAGAAATATTTGGAAAGTAGATAGTCAGGAAAGCTTCTTATCAGTTCTTATTTATCAGCTACAAATCAGGACAAAATTCACCCCAAAGTTGCAATTACTACACTTCAGCTAAATTATCTAGAATTATACATGGTGCACTAATAGGTATTTCCCTATTAACAATTATCATCATACAGAATAACTATTTCACATCCAATAACATTTGCAAACCTCGTCTGTTCTCCAATACAACAGGCTCGGTTTCCACTGGAATACCTCAATTTAATAGCAGAGTGCTGCAGTCACTAAGACCTTAAAAACTAAAGCAGGCATAGAATAAATGTGTACAACTACAGCTGAGAACAGTAGGAGGTAATTCCACTATCTGGCTTGTGAATTGTGCAAACTACTCTGAGGAATGTTCAGTTAAGTCTTGCATAACGCTTTATCATAAATAATTACTGCTTAACTACACTCAGCAAACAAACTCTCAAAGCATTTGCTACAAAACAAAAGATGATCTTTTGAAATTTTGCTTATTCACCAGCTAATTTCCAAACCCCCAGCAACTTGTCATGCACTCCTTAAGAGTTTTTGTAGAACAACGTGGGGTTTTCATAACACGAAGGCTAAAAGTACATGAAATGTAACACAAATCATTGTTAAAGCTCTCTCACTTGGAAACAACTTAACAGACTTCTCTTTAACCAAATATCAAATATTTGAAATCTGACAACACATATTTCAGGGCAGGTTTCAGACTGATACAGTTCGAAACAGTAGTAGTGCTGTCATCTCTGAGTTTTGTAGGAAGAATTAATCAATTTGTCAATAGAGTTGTTGAGAAAAAATGGGGGTTTTTTTGTTTCAATACAAGTTTCTCCAACTTTGTCACTCAATTCAAGAAAATATCTCAGCATTGCTTGCAGAGCTTGTGGAAGTTTAAAAAATAAAACCAGACTTTAAAATACCTGATGAGTAAATCTTCCATCCCCTAGTAGTTAGAGGATGATGTTTTGTGCATTTCAGACTAATGATGATATTCGGCATCTTATTTTGAGTGTAGTGCCTCTCTTTATCATGCTGTATATTGCTGCTGCTTCAATATTAATTCACCATAACCCCTCGTTCAGAAATGTGATGCCTGCACAGAGTCACTGTGAAGCCAGTGTGATGTTTTTGGGCTAGTAAGGATCTTTCACTACTGAATTAGTGCATTAGAATATGGTATTTAATAGCTGCTGCAAGCCATCAGCGTAAAGAAAAAATCTTAACCTTCAGGTTTTGTACCATTTGTGTATTGTTCTACCGTGCCCTTATCTCTGGATTACAACTCATTCAGGGTAAATCCTACACTCATTGTGGGGAAGGAAACTGATGTCCATTTGTTGCTAACTATAATCAATATAATAATCAAGACGTCAGAAAAATTCTACCACAGAAATATTGCAGAGAGAAGAAATCTGTGTTTGGAACAATATTGAAGTATTAGAGCCATCTGACCTTCTTGCTGCTCTCCATCTTCATCTATGTTTTTGTGCAACTTTGATTGCCTAGCAAGGAAGAGCTGATTGGTTTGTCATAGGGATTGTATGGCTCAGGTGTACTTCAGGAGAACGAATACATCTGGATTAAAAAGATGGATTAGACTGCTGAACTCCAGATCTCCTTGGGAGTGTGTGCCATAATGGAAAAGTACAAGATCAGTATCTACTTTAGTATTTCTAGTCCAAAAAAGTAAAAAAGAAAGGCAAAATTCTCATATAATTGTAGAAATGCTGAAATTTCTTGCAGAAATGGAAATTCCAGAACATCTAAGAGACCTTAATACTGGTGCTTGACAGATAGAAATTATGCTGAGTTCCTTCAGATTCTATTTGCAAGCTAACTCTGTCTGCACATACAAGCTCAAACAGAGTTTTGAGATCTTTAAGGTATTTTTCTAAAGCATCTATCCTAGATCACACATGACATGCTCTAGATGGTCTAGGTAATGTATAAACAAAAAGATAAAAGGAGCTCTCCTATCTCCTTCACAAAAAAAAAAATTCTCAATTTTCTCTTCTTAAAACTCCTCCTTTTGCTTTCATTAGGAATTTAATTTATTGTGGATAACAGGTTTTCATTCTATCTCCTTAGACACTGATGCAATGCAGCAGTCTGAAGTGTAGCTCCTAATTCCACTTTCTGTGCAAACACAAAACAACCAATAGATTAAGCATGCAGCCACATCAGCAACTGAAAGACAAAGCACAGTTCTGGAGCCCAGCTGACCATTCTACCTGTGACCTGCCTGTTCAGGAGCCAGCCAACACAATATCACCTCAGTCCACATCCCCAACCCCAAAACTGCCTGCAGCACCACTTCTGATAGCACCACTGGGAAAGGGCCTGGCAAGAGGCCCATTTTTCTTCTTGGGATGGATATGAGCTGGGTAAAAGCAAGTATGCAGCCCCATGTGCTTCAACAGAACAGTCACAAAAACACACAAAAATGTGGCTAAACCGTGGCACCAACTGGGCTTCTCTTTAGTGAAGGAAGAGGAAAAGCTGAAAAGGCATTTCATTCACTTATGAATCCGATCTGTGGAGATGCCTTTTCCCTTACTTCATAAGTGCCTCCTTTTATTGAAGCCAGACTTTACCTAATAACAAAGGCTGTGAGGGGCACAGTAATCAATAACTATTACAAGGTAGATTTGCAAACCCCTGAAAACTCATCAAAACTGAGAAACTAAAAAAAAAAATAAACACAAAGAAAAAACCATATTAATAAAGTACATACTTCAGAGTGAGTTGGCACACTACAAAGACAATAGCAAACACAAAAATTAAACCAGATTTGTGTGACAAGGTGAATTGTGGAAGAGAAGAAACCCTTAACAACTGTATCCCTTCAACTTGTTACACTATAATAGCTAAGTTACAGCTGGTAATTCAGCCACATTTGGCTCTACAATTACACATAAACAAATCCTACTTTGAATTTATGTGCATTGGCACACAGTTTAAATATTCAAAATGCTCTCAGCAGCCACAGGTTACGAAAAAAAAGGTGAAAAGTGTCTTACTTTTCTGAAAAGCAGGTCATCTCTTCAAATAGCTAAATGTGGTTATGTCTGTCTGGCTTTCACTATTCATCTCAAAAATACATATTTGTCACTTACAAAGTATTTTTGGATGAAAGACGATATTGCTTGGAACCAAGTTCCGTGGTTGAGGTGAAACGTGGAAAGTGTTAAACACCAATATTCACCGAGCTTCCTTGCCAAAAATGACACCCCGAAACAGGTGTTTAACAACAGAACAATGACATCTTTCATCAAAATGGGGTTTCACACACACAAATCACTATATTCCTTGAAATCATATTTCAGAACTTGAACATTTCCTCTATCTGTGGTTTTAGGGAACTGGTCTTAGGAAAAAGAAGGAACATATTCCTCAGTCAACATCACACCAAAAAAGCACTGTGAAACTGGCCTGTGAAGATAAGTTTCCAGACTTCAACCAAGTTCCACTACTTCTCCTAACATGAATATGCCACTTACATCTTTACAGCATTATCAAGAGAAGTATTAAGATCATCACTGATATAAAGAGTCAGAAAATGCATGGTTTTACTACATTTACAGAGATAGGTGATTTTTTTTCTTAATGCAGAAAGGAGAAATTGCAGTTCTATGTATTAAAAGGACATAATGCTATATATAATAGTACAGAAGTATTGTCAAGTAAATATTAGGCCTTAACTGCAGAAGCAGCTTGTGCAATTCCTCAATATTGTAATTGCCAGCTTTATTTTCTTATGCCTGAGCAAAAGACTGCATCTTTGGGAAATTTACAATTTGCACTATTTATCGAGACAGTTCCAATTCCTTTTTTATTTGTTTTCCAAAAGTACCTATTTTTTACCTGTGCTGACCAGTGCAAAATCAGGCCCACTAATGTTTATAAAATACCACATTATTGTTAGATATCGAATCCAAATGCAAGCACTGCAGCTTCTAACAGATAGGAGCTTGATGGAATCTGGCTGAAGATTGCAGGTGTCCAGATTGTCTCTGCACCTACTCTGGTAATAGCCCTTGACACAGAAGACAAAGAGCTCAGCATTTTGTAAAACTTTCTCAAGCTTTGACATTTTAACAATAGCATAAAAATACCTCTCTTGCCTTTAATTTTCAGGTTTATTATGAGCTTAATAATTATAAACTCAGAGTAAATCTAGGCAGTTGCCTATTAACATTTAAGGTAGTGATGTGCTGCATAGATTGGACAAGTCAAGGATAGCATTGAAGCAATTTTTTTTCCAGCACTGCCTAGAACTCGTGTTTTATCTAGTGCATAAATAGGGTGCTAAATGATCAAGAAGGCTAAAGTGACTCTGGCAAACATAAGCAATCCTTCCCAGTGTAATAAACTAGCTAATACCTCTTGCTGTTACACAAAAATTTTTGTCAGTAAATCTAAAAATGCTTCATTAAGGAGGTAAATATTAGTGTTCCCGTGATACAGACACACATTAAAAAAAAAAAAAACAAAAAAACAACAGTGGGTTGGTGGCAGGTCTGGGAGTACAACCAAGAGCTGTAGAGCAGCACTGTGTCCTTGGTAAAGCTGCCTCAGGAACACGCAGAGGGTGGGGGCTGGACAGCAGAGACGAGCCCAGTACGGACGGACATCACCCTGCACAGAACACACCTCCCACCTCTGCAGGGGCTGGGGTGACACCCAGCAGGGTGGGGGGACAGGCAGCAACACCCGGCCCCTCAGCACAGGTGACACCAAGCCAGGTCCTCCATTTGCTGTTTCTGAAACAGGATGGTGACTGGAGCTCCACCAGCAAGGGGAAGGGAGGTTTCCCTCCTGCAGAATTCCTCCCACCAGGCTCTGCTCCTGCAGCACGCTGGGAAAGATGGGAGGATTGCTTTCTCGTTGCTTAGCTGAGAGAAATGCTCTTCTGACTATTTTAAAAAATGAATTTTCTTTCCACTTAAAGATTCATGACCCAGAGAGGAAGCTGCTGTGCACGTGTTTTGCTGCTCTCTGTAAACAGCACACCACAGGTTTCTGTGTAAACCAGGACTTGACATTTGGTCAAGGTCAGGAAGGTACGTACTACACCCTAACTTTTTCTTTAACAGATATATTATTCTATTAGATGGAAATAGTACCAGGGCAATTCACCCCCTCCTGACTTCTCTATCTATGTGTGAGCATCTTTGAGAAGCAGGATTAGAGAGAAACCTGCAGGCATATTAATAAATAAACTTCACATGCTGTTTGATATTAAGTAAACATACCACTAAATATTTCTCTAGGGGCTTGTGATCTCATAACCCATGGACTTCTAATTTGGTTACCTGTGACATGTGGTTCTTAGCCCCAGGGTTCCACAATGAATTAATTCTAAAACGCTTTTTAAAGTTTAACATACTAAGAAAAAATAATCAAACATATGTTCCTGAAGAAACTTGGTTCACTTTTCTTTATAGGTAATATGAAGTGCTACTATTATAAATAAAAAAGTAAAAAAGGAAAGATAACTGGGGATTCTCAGTCAGAGGGACACACATGGTCCTGATTTAAAGCTGAGAGGATAGAACCTATACTGGAATAAGGATTTGCCTCTGGATCAGAGAAATCTTCCTTCCCAAAAACCCTGTCCTCTATTGTTATAACACTTTCATTTTAAGAACACATGTATTTAGCCACATACTCACATACACTAAATATTCTTAAATTTGAATACTCAAATACTCATAAATGGGAGAACTACCTGTTTGCCCATTTATGCCTCACTGTAGAGGATGAAAATTTACTATTGAAGAATGTATTTTCATTAAACATTCCTAAAGTTTCTGGGGTGAGGGAGATTTTTTTTTCCTTTAAGTGAATCTTGATTTTGTAAGAGGCGTCTCTGCTTGACATTGATCAGACAGCCTGGACTGGATATTCTCCAAACAACAACTTCCCATTGTGGGCAGTGGTCTGGAACTCTCACTATTTCTTCCATGTCACATGGATTTTTCTTACATATGACAAGAAGCTGTATGGAATCCCAAAAAATGCAATTTATCCAGACTACCAAGGGGAATGGAATGTGAGACATCACCCTCAGGAATTACAACTGAATCCTGAATAGTGCTGGCAACATCAAATTCTTTTTGAGTTTTGTTAGAATTTCCACCTAAAGATTTTTTCTATAACACATAGATGCTACAATTTCCCTAATCGAATCAATTTTGCTTCAGAGTTACCAAACTCATTTTCTCAACCTCGGTCTCCAGTAGCTTCTTTCTCTGACAGAACAGAAAATTATTGCAAATACTCATTACAACCAATGCAATACAAATACAGCAGAAAAACCCACATATTTGCCTCAGTTTCAACTTAAGATCATGACTCTGGAATTAACTGCAAAAGGCTTAGAAACAAAGATTTTAACTTGGAAAAAGCTGATACAGTGAGCCCATTGCCTTCACATGACAAAGTAAGAATATTGATATCTACCACTTGAAAATAAAAATGGCAAAACTGGAATATCAACATTTTAGAGCTGGTAGTAAAAGCTTTAATAACATTTTTCTGTCAGGAGCAGGGTGTATAAAACAGTGTTTGACCACAGACCGCTTTTACCTCTTCAGAAAGGATTTTTAAATTCATTTGAAGTTAAATCTGGGCTAAAAGTCATCACACAAAAAAAGTATTCCATTTCATTTGCCAAAAAAAAGAAAAAAAATCAACAAAACAAACATCAAAACAAAAACACAACCCAACCCAACCAGCCAGCCAAAGTGGGTTTGGACTCAAAATATTTGACTTTTATCTACCTCATAATGTAATTTAAGAAAACTACTTCTGGGTATTTTATTTACTCTTGGTCCCTTTTTATATAGGAAGCTGGTCAATGTTCAACACCTCATGAATACTGATTACTTTGACTGTAAAGACACTTTAATGAGTCAAAACTTTTAATACAAGTCTTTGGACCACCTTCTTGGAGGAGGACATTGTAATGCAGCCTACATTTGGTTTTCTGCAGAATTTAGAGGGTGCTCCATGCTACAAACTATGTGCATCATCATTCTATATTTTTTCTTCCACTTTGGTGAGCCAAAGCAACTATTATCATAGCTTTTCAAACTGAAAGCTGAGGAAGCAGACTCCGAGATAGTGAAGATCACACAGGACTGTCCAGGAATGAAAGGCAGATGCTTGATTACTCAGTGAATTAAGCAAAAGGCACTCCTGCTGCTAGAGAGAATGTACCCCTATCTCAAGATAATAAACCTTTTAACAGCACATGGATGAAAATTCGGCTGTTTGTCAAGATACGTTTTTCCAAAATTTCAGGACTCAGATAGTAAGAGACTCCAAAGACTTGATATGTTGCATTCAGTTCCCTAATTTTTGGGCTTTTTTTTAAGAAAACCTTCTCCACAAATATTACTGGACTTTTCTGGGGGAAAGAAAACCTGCCTAGAGCGCTAATCACTGTTTACTTTCACTTCTGCATTTCCTGTTTCTCAAGATGGACCGTCTTCCCAAGATGAGAGAGCCACGTCATAACTGAATAGCTTATTATTTTCTACCTCAGCCTCAAACAAAGTTAAAAATTTCCTCAGAAAAAAGAAATAGATGAGATATAAATGTACACATGACAGAATCAATTTTTCTTTTAGCTAAAGGGCATAATATACAGCAATGTGTCTCCTGCTGCTGAAGGGAAACTATTGTAACATCACTCTACTGTCCTGTGAATGAGAAGTGTTAAAGAGCTTAAAGAAAGCGATAGTTACCAGGGAGAGGACAGGACACACAAAACTGCACTTGCAGTATGTACTGGAAGAACTGGAAAACATGACAAACTTGGTAAACACCTTTTGTGGACTTTTCTTGGAACACACCTTGTTCCTCTGTCATTTGAGTTAAACTAAAATGAAGTTCAGGCACTGACAGTCTATTTTAAAGGGAATTTGACCCTAATAAATAATAATTTTTGAAATACTTACAAAACCAACAAATGAAAACACTTCATAACGAAACAAAGATCAACAGTGTACTAATGAATTTCAAAAGCCAAACTAAGCTTCGCTCTTTCTGGACATCCCTAACAAGCATGTCTACTAATGGTCCCATTTGATGATTGCACTGCTCTCAGAGCCCTTCCAGAGACAATTCATAAGAAATAAAATCTAGTGAATCTCCAAAGTTGTGCTTCCTTGACTTATTACATTAGCAGGTCCTCTCATCTGATTGGGAATTTTGAGAGAATCACAGAATTCATTAAAGCAATTTACTGTATAATGGTAGATGGCTAAGATAGATCCCCACTAATGAGATGAACATTAATTAAATAAATTGTAGAATAGAAGTGAAGTGTTTAGCCGAGTTAAAAAGCCTTGCAAACAAGGCTTGCACTAATTCTGTTCAGCCACACATTTTTTTAAATGAAAGCACCATTATGTTTTTTATTGTTAATTATATATTGGAAATGGAGCTCAGCAGGAATAGTCTTTAGTACCAGCAAAGATCCAGTTCAACTACAAAGTGAGATGGCCCTCAAAAAAAAAAAAAAAAGAAACCCAAAAAAAAACCCCAACCAAAACCTAAGAATGAGGTCTCCCTCCTGGCATCTGCAGGTTGATTTAATGACCCAAATAAGTTACTGCAAGATTACAGAAGAAAATGTAAAGGAAGAGCTCATTTCCAACTTTCAAAACACACCTTAGTTTTACATTATCATTTTCCTTTAAGAAACCCTTTTGCCAGCTACCTGGGCATCAACCACTTCTTTGGTATGACACAAAATAAGAGAAATTGATGAAAAAATATCACTTGATATCTGGTTTAGGTTTTACAAGATGCCTTCAGAACCCCCAAGGGTGGTGTTACCTTCAAACTGATTCAATTTCTTTTTTTGTTGTTTGCATCAATCCACTTTTGAGACAACAGCCTGGACAATATGAAAACTCAAGTTTTTTGTTCCATGGAGCCCATTTTATACTAAGCACCTGAAAGTGCAAAGAGCATATATCGCTTAGAATGAGATTGTCAAAGTCAGATTTTTCCTTAGGCACCAGCATGAGGTTTAAAAAACGCACACTTATAAAAGTCACTTACAATCCAATGACAGGTGGGTTTAAATGAGAAACAAGGTGGTGTTGCTGAATTAACAAAGGATAAAGGAAGGAGAACAGGATAGTCAAAACCACAAGGTGTCCTAGACACACACTGAGTAAGACTCAAATTAAGTTCTGATGTCCAGAAGGTTTTAGAGTCTGAGTCAAGTCAGAGTACACAGGCCTTGATTTTCAACATGCTGGATGGTATCATCCCCAGCAAGTTTTATTCCCTCAAAAGCCTTCCCTCTCCTCTAGCCCAAAGGGGAAAAAGCGACAACGCTCAATCCTGAAACTCTTCATTAGAGCCAGTGCACAGGAAGTTCCTGCACAAGAACTCACAGCAGCTTGTGCTGAAATGTGTTTTACACAGATCATCACACAAAGGTGCTGCAGTTAGATGTGTGAGCCAGCCAGGTAGAGACTCCACCCAGATTCTGCTGTCATAGAGTGATGTAAAAGAAAATAATGAGTTATCGTCCTGAACTGGGGGTGATTTTGAAAGTTGAAGTGAGCCTCCTTGTCCGTCAAGTGGAAATAACATCAATCAACCAAGTTTAGATGAGTCAGGATAATAGTAAAAATAAACAGGTAAATAAGACAGTTATCCATAAAAAGTCAGCTCAAATATTTTTCTTTGAAAGAACTCAGTTGTCCATAAAATGACTTTCTGCATGTTAAGCTGCATATAATTATGCCTAATTTTATCTCAAGCAAAAGACAATATCGCCCTGATCCTAATAAAGAACTTCTTCCTCTTTTTTGTTCCCCCCAATCTTTTTAGCTCACTACAGTGAGAAGTTTCAATAGAGAGGTTTTTCCCTGACAAGTATTCACGCATGCATAGCAGGAGACATCCTAAAGTTACCATTATCACTCAATCATACTGAAAAAAGTCTGTGTATTGCATGTGTACCACTAAACTCATCCCTCTCCTCCAGAGCTCCTTCCACAAGGGGATTGAGACACCAAAGTTGCAAGAGGAACTTATTCTGACACTGCCTCTTCTTTGGATAAATAGAGGGCTCCAGACTTGTCAATACAGCACTTTTGCTACCCACTCAATTCAGTGCAAAATAAATGAGGATATTTTCCTCTTGCAGCATGTATTAAATCCCATTAGCATTAATGAGAGCTCCACGTGAGTTTGGCGGGGAGCACACACAAAGTGCAGAGCAGACAGTTTCCAAATTCTCAGCCCTCCCTTATATCTTTCAGCCATCTTTCCTCTGTGCACGCCTTACCACACCACGTCCAAAATAAAAGAGGTAAATCAAAATCTCGTGCATACGAGATGTATGTTAAGATGATGGGTTGGGGTGGGGAGGGGGGAATCTGAGGGCCCGATGTGCAAATAATTATTGTGCTTAGCACAGTGCTACCAGTTCGACTCCCAGACAGCACTAATACAGTAGGAGAGCTTTGAGTTGGCTGAGAAACTTTTCACAGCACACTGGTAAAATAATAAATTGTGCTGTGACCGATAACATTCAATAATTTCTCTGATACATTGCTACAGCCACTTCTTCTACAGTAGAAAGCTCATATTTCTCTGTCATATTAGTAATTTCCATACTGCTCTTGGAGTTAGTAGGGAAAAGGACATCACAGTAGTAACAAAAGGAAGCTGACTGTTCTTTAAAATAAAAAAAAATAAAAAATAGAGCCAAAGAATTAAGGAAGGACATGTCAGGATTTTTTTTTAGCTTCCACAATACACAAACCAATGACTACAGAAAAAAAAAATTTACAGCAACTGCTACAACACTGCTTCATTACAGACCCAGCAGAGTAAGAGTCGTGGATCCATTTTGCCTTTTTTTGCTTGACAATATCACTAAAGCATTAATGGAATCCTTACGCTCCATTGCTATGGTGTGAATTTATCTACAGCGTGTTCTTTATTGGTTTGAGTACAGATAGGTTGTTTTTCTGTATAGCGAGGAGGGGAAAAGGAGGTTTCCTCCATCAGTTAAAGAAGACACATTCCTTATTAATGGAGTATTGGTGAGAAAACAACAAACTTTCACACAAAATAAAACAGTATTGATATTCAGGTTAAGTTATCCAAATGGGTGAGGAATTAATTTGGAACTTAATTGTTATGCAAAACTTTGTTGACTTGAGCTTAAGTTATCCTTCCAGTGTCTATTGAGACTGACAGAATACAGGAGATACTATTATGTCTGGAAAAAGTATCCTTATTTTAAGGGAATTAACCTTTTGAACTAGTTATTGCCATAGGATGCCATTATCCTCTTTTGATTACAACAGTGCAAACACTTCCTGATTATTATCATCTCAATTTTATTTATTGTCATAGAAAAATGTGTTGAGTAGAGAGTAAGAAAGTTCTTTCTACAAAATTTTTAAGTCTGATTTTTGGCATACAGAAAAACTATTAAAAAATAACATGGAATCATTATGATCATGCTCTTGGACACATAGCTCTGGGGAGTGTTTCCACACATCAGGTTAATATTGAGAGGGACAAGACCTTAAACAGTTTTTAGTGTTTCAAGAATTGCAAATTCCCAGTATACAGGAGAAATTCAGTGACAGTGAACATCTTATTTGCTATCATAAAGTCATCATCAGTTTTTCAGGTCCTTTGTAATTTACAGAGAAGTCTATCTATGTTATTGCCTAAGGAAATGGCAAGAATCAGTGTCAGAGCAGGACTCCAAGCACACAGAAACAAGCCAGTGCATGTAAATGATCACTTCAGAGGGCTCAGTCTAGAGGATGAGATCCTCTGGACCCACAAACAAAGCCTCAAATGCCATTGCAAGGGCTTGTGAAAAGCACAGGTTGAAAAAGTCACAAGAGGTTGATTTATTCATCCAAAGGCTTGTCCGTGTAAGATTTCAGACAAGTCTTTGCTGTAACTGCTTTGTACTGACTGGCCTTTCCAAACTAACAGCTGTGTTTACTGCGAGGCAGGTAAGGAGAGGACATGAGGAAGGGGCAGGAAGGAGAACACTCTCCCCCATGAGCACAGCTGTACAACCAGCTAACCTGCTGTAATGTGGGTAAATTGTACAGAAAGGCCTTATAAAATCAGGCCTTGCTAGGTGAAGTTAATAGCTGGCTTGTCACTTCTAAGTGCAGCTAAGCTGGCTTGCAAGTTCCCATGTGAAAACAATCTTGAGAATGAAGGTTCATTAAACAATTAACTACACCTGCCACAAACAAGAAATCTGTCTCATAAGAACCAATGAATAAAATATGTAAACTAACCAAGAATATAAAAATATGATAGAAAAATAAAATACCTACTACTAACCAATTAAGTAATTGACAAAAAATTTTATTAACCAATTAGTTGCACACAAAGTCTATAAAAACTACATAAAAATAAGGCATATAAATAAGAAACTGACTTCCACATAGTCAGATTAGTTCATCATTCAAAAGTCCTGAGCTTCCACACTAACCCATTCCCGTCTTCCTTACGTGCTGCCTCAGGCCTTTCTGGGGCTGGTGGCACACAGGCATAGTGACAGAAGTCAGGGAGAACTGTCTGCTGCTTGCATCCAGGGATCAGCATCCCCAATCCTCAGCACCTTCAAGGCAGGAGATACAATTCTCAGACACCCAGCACATCAGCACAAAGCACGTGCCAGCTTTGCCTGACATGGTTTTGCCAAGCAGAGGCAGCTTTCAGGGCAGCTCCTGTGAACCCACAAAACATTCCTGGTTGAATGTTCCAGCCATGGTAACAACCACTGCTTGCCTCCATATTCCCAGCTCTCTCTGCAAGACAGAGAGTGAACAGTGACTTCCAGAGTAGCAATTGTGTGGGACAGCCTTTGCCCACAAAGCTCTGACTGAGCTCGTGAAACAAGAACCAGCTGGCACTGGAGAAGGGGACTGCAGAGATATTCTGCCTGGAAACAGCTGCAGAACTTCAGCCTGATGTAAATATTGCCTTGGATGTCGAGGAAAGTCTGCAGCTTTGTCTTCAGATGTAAAAACAGGGTACCAGCACAAGAACTGTATGAGCTGGGAGAAATGCACTGGCTATCCAATTGCTTGCCCTGGCTACCACCTGCTGATCTCAGTGGCTGGGCTGCTGCAGTGGAGATGCAGCCTGCCCTCTCACAGCTCCCTGTGACCTGGGTCTTCCAGGTCTTGCCATTCCCTGGGAGAAGGTGATAGGTCACATTTTTGCCCAATTTTATTTGCCTGTCAGGCAGTTTAATAGAGGGAGAAAACTTCTACAGTGTACAGCATGATGACCATCTACACATGGTTCATCTATAAAATAAACATTAAAAACAAATTTAAATATCTAGCTTGTGCTAAGTCACAATTGCCTACTGGTTTCCGCTAAGAACCTACCAGAGTAACAGGCATAACTCTGTTTAACCTAATTAAAAACCATAACCCTAATTATTAGGTAGAGGCAGCTTAAAAGCCTCTAAATTAAATAGTTTTTAGTGTTAGACTTTGACCATCTAAATTAAACTTCTAGGGGATGACCTGCACACATTCTTTGAGGAAAGAAGAACACTCACTTTGGGCATTTCCCTTCTGCAGCAATTTCTGCTGCTTGATGTGGCTTAAACTTGCCACAGAACTTGCCCAGGTTCCTTCTACATAACGAGCCACAGAAGGGTTGCCACAAATTGCAACATTGCCTGAAGAGTAAAAATTTTAAAAATTTTAGAATTGACCAATTATTTTTTTTTTTTAATAGGTGTGCTATACAAAGAGAAAGGCTTGAATTGAAATGAAGGAGGCAGCTTGGCTTAAAATGTTTTAAAAAAAAACTGATACAATAACCAGCAGCCAAATGTCATTTCTGGCCCCAGAATTTTCCTTTCTATGACCAGGCCAAAAGGCTGAGGAGATTTGCCAAGCTGTGAAACTTTCATGAGCAGCTGGAAGAGGACAGGCACAGTTTTGAGAGCTTCAGAGTGGGCTTCTCCATCTTGCAAATTTAGAGTAATATCTATATTACAGTTGTACTTTAAGTTTTTAGATCCTGTGCAGACAAGTTAAAAATCAGCTGTATTGTTAATTCAGGTTTACAATGAATTTGAAGCATATTGGGAGTTAATGGTGTTAATAGCTTTGTGCAATGTGTTTCCTATCTATTACTTCAAGTCCTTTTTTAAAAATACATTTGCAATGATAAAAATCACCATTCAGATTTACACTGATTAAAGGAAAGCCTTACTGATAACAAACTCGCACAGACAATCCAAATTAATTGTTGGTTTGATTAAAATGCAGCATGTATATGATAGCTACGAGCTCTTATGGTCACACTGTGATTCTCAAGCAACACAGATGGGATAAGTGCTCATTTTTAATGCAGTACAGTTTGTATGTGCACCAGCATAGCGTTGGAAGAGAAAATATGTTTGAGTAGATTAACTAACCAGCCACTGCCTCAGGATTCCCAATAACAGAGGAAGAGGGTGCTCATTGAAGGGAACAAGAGAATACTGGAGAAAAAAAAAATATTTTAGTAGTATCAGCCTAGTTCTTGCATCTGTCCAGCAACACTGACATCATTTTAATGTGTGCAGACAAGTAGCAATTTAAAGGAAAGAGGAAATAATGAGTTCAAAAACAATTGTGAGATTTTTATGGGGTTTATATCCAACCTTTTTAGGAGAAAACGCCTATAAGTAACTACTGCACTTAGAATATTCTGGATACATGCAGACATACAGAATAAAATCATGCATATTCCCATAATTAAAGACTACATTACAGTGTATAAGCATAGTAACCAAATTAAGATTCCACTGGCATCTTCAATTCTAGTGCTTCCATTATATACATTAACTAAATCAATCACTGTAATTACTGTAAATATAACAGCTTATCCCACTCTTGTAATAAAAAAATGGACTTCCATGAGAAAAGCCTTGACTCATACAATATTTTCAATAAAACACCCTACAGCTATGCAACTTCATAGAAATAAAGTGTGGTTTACCTTCTCATAGAATTACCCCAAGCACTTCTTTCTTTAAGTTTTTCTGCATGAGAGCAATCTCAAGGCTGCAACAAGCACTTCCTAAGCTCAGAAGAGCACTGGCAACACTCATAGTACTGGAAATTTTCTTTGTGTTGATGGCATTGTCAGGACTCACACATTCAGTGAAACACTACTTCAGTTTTTTTCCTTCAGTCCTCACAGTGATATCTACCAACTTCATGTCATCACCTATGTCTAATATGTTTCAGCATTGTTTCTTCAGCCCTGCTGAGGGCAGAATAATTTCAGAAGTCATCTTTTATTCCCATGTTTTTATACAGCCAAAGCTTTTGCCAAACCCAAAATGTAATGTTAATGGCAATCTTTGTGTAGGGAACTGTGATGGACCTCCAACTTCTTCCTTGAAATCCCACTTCTGAAAGACAGCCTGCTAGACAATAACAAAGAAACTGTTGCTAAGATAAATGACTTTTGGGGGCTTTATGATAAGATTTCTTATGGGACAGTACTGCAGTAACACAAAGCCTGTCCAATACCCTTTAATACTTTCATGTAAGAAAAATTATAATTTCCTTGATCGTGCATCATACACATCTGCTTGCTAAGGGATGTGAGGAATAACACAACTAACAGAAGCAGAACAGAAAGATTTAGAAATATTTCACCTGGCCTGATGCTGAGAGTAACACAATACACTCTATTCCTTACCTACAGATATAAGCCATTCATCTAACAGATAACCTAATAAACAAAAATAAACAAAGCCAACCAAACAAGCCATACAATACTTTTCCACATTCAAGCCAAATAGCACTTGCGTGGGCTAAGATCTCAAACTGAAAATCTTTGGTTCAGTCAAGTGAAACAAATGCAACATACACCCTGAAAAAACTCTCCCAGATCTTGGTACTGAAAAGAGGACACTCCAGAAGCACAGCATGGCCCTTTGGCTACTATTTTATCATCCCACCAGCCCTGCCCTTTTATTAATATTCATAGAAGATACGTCATAGCCTTATTTTCCCTTTAGAAGAAAGCAAAAGATGAAGAGATAAGAGAAAGCATCTTCTGCTGGTCCTTTCAGGCCCAGCCTACAGAGAACAATCCTTGTCAGCTGCTCTGCCTCTTTTCTAGTGCAAATCTGTGTGTGCTATATAGCCATCAAAACCAAAAATAGTACAAGAAGTCAAACACTTGGCCATGAAGCAGTCCAGCATCTAGAGACTGTTGTCTTGCATTTTCAGCTTCTACCCAGAATATTATTAGCAGCTTTCAGAATAAAAGCAGGACATGGCCAACCCTGCCATGTTTAAAAAATATAAAAAAAATTAAAACACACGAGACAAACAAGAACTGTTTGAGCAGGGTGAAAAAGATCTTTTTTAAATTCAGAGGCAGAATTTGAGGTGTGGAGCAATTTCTCTCCCTGCTTGCTGAGTCCATCAGAAGAAACGGGAGCAGCCAAGGTGAACACGTAGCTGGGATTCTTGTTCACTAATAACTATTACCGAGGTAACAAAATTTTTACAATCAAGATTCTTGTTCTCTAGGAACCTTTAATTGATTCCAGTTTTCTAATTAATCTGAAAGATGTAACCTAAGGTAGCAAGCTGGTAAGAAATGCAGAAACACCCAATTAGGAACAACTCTAACAGGTAAGGATAGAGGTTCAGCTACATCAAATATGTTAATGCAGTCACTGCATATGTTCTACTCAAACAGTTTGTATAATTCTACCAACTGACTTTTGGTTTGTTTTTCTTATTGGTTTGGGGGTTGGTGTCTTTTGGGGGGTTTTTTTTTTGGTTTTTTTTGTTTGTTTTTTGCCATTTGGTGTGGGAGCCTTGGTTAGTTCCTGTTTCATTGTTCTGGGTTTTTTTGCAAACAGGTGCTGAAAACCAAAACATCAGTGGCCGAAAGAAGAAGAATTTCTGACAAGGAAACAAGAAAAAATAAAAGGAAATAAAAAAAGGTATTATGTACTAAAAACCAGAAGGTTAGGAAGAAAGTAGCTTTGTGATGCTTTTACCTCAAAGATCAGAATGGGAGTTGCACTTTAGGTCTCAGGTGAAATGAGTTTGACCGATTAGGTGTGATTACCAGCTGTCAGGGAACTCCATCAGAACACAGCACACACATACACAGCTTACTACAACTGACTGTTCCCTGCTCGAGACAATTTCCCTCTGGAGCCAACATGAAGACAAATGAACTCCTGTCCCCAGGGACAGGTGTCCCTCAGTGCAGCAGAACAAGGCACAAACACGCTGCAGTGACGCCGCTCTTCTTGATTGTTACAAACAGAACCACAAGCCTGTGTTTCCCAGGAGGTAAATGGGGGCACTACACAAAAGAGGGCATTAGTAGAGTAGGGGTTAGGCAAGACAGGAAACCCCTAGAAGTCCTAAAATCCTAGAACGTTTTTGNAAAAAAAAAAAAATATCACATTTTTCACAGACAGGGGGTCTTCTCTCTCTTCTGTCTGTTGCCTTGTCTTGATTCCTGACAGTTTTTCAGCAAAAGGCAGCCTGTCTTGTGAAAATAATGTATAAAGCACTTTCTGAGAAGATAATTTCTCATGTTCCCTGCTTTTCTTTCTATTGTTTTGTCTCTTAATCTTCCAACCCCTCCCCTTCATCCAACTTTTGCTATTCACCACAATTTTCTGAAATGAAACCAAGCCTTAGCCATCCTACTGATGCTTGCCCTATCTCTCGCTAGATCACACCAGGATATCCTGCAATTCCCTTCCTTAAAATTGATTCCATTAGGAACAATTCTCTCAGAAGTTTGCTGTTGAGCATATTTGCTAGTGGGTATTTTGAAAGAGTAGCCACTTCAAACACAAAGCCATCAGTTCTGTAGTATTTTCCAACTTGTCTTATCTAAATGACACCACTTCGCATTCAAAGTGTAATCCATGACCAAAAAAGTCAAAAGCCACAGTAATGAGATTTAAAAAACAGGATTTCTCTCTAAAACAAACTATCATCTGCACAAACACCTCAGAGAATCCCCCAAGAAATCTCTAGGATCGCTGAAATGTTTCTTGAATGCCATTAACATCCTACACCCTCAGACTTGCCAATACCTGTTTCTGGATAAGAGCTAGAAAATTTCTTATTAACTGTGAAAGAAACACTATCAAGAGAAGGACAGCACATGCTGCATATCCATTCTTGCACCTATAGTTAGAAATTTGTTAGCAGAGGTTTCGTATCAGGGTCCCTTGCAGAAGTGGTCCTTACAACATTGTTTTAATTTCTCCAGCCATTGTACCAAGCAATGAGCAGATGAGCACACATTTGAACCACTGACGACAAAGAATTTACTCAAATCTGTCTGCAGACCCTGAGCAAGCACTCCTCAGCCTTGATCTCTTGCCAACACGTAGCAAAATCACAGTGACTCTGGATGCCAGCAGTGGCACAGTCCAGAGAAGCTTCAGCCCTGCTCTGTAATTTCCTCCCACAAGGCTCTGCACACATTTCCTTCTTCCCTAAGATTTTTTCAAGTTACATGCAATTTTTATTGGTGAAGATCATCATTATACAAGCCTACACGTATGGCTTTGACTAGCAGGGGTGGTTGCAGAGTCTCCAACTAGTTAGTAGCCTTTTCTGCCTCCTTAAGTAATCCAAACATAATTGTTTCAGAGATTCCCAACAGGATAGCTGTAGTTACACAGCTTTTGCAAATGAAACCCACAGGTTATGCAAACGAAACCCTCCCTGTAGCTCAGCTCATTTCTGCTCACCCACAGACTGAAGCAGAGAACTCTTCCCCCCCAGTGGCTCTGCTCATCTCCAGTTCTGAACAAACCACTGTGCAAACAGCCCCAGGGCAGCATCTTACCCCCTGCATCAAGGGAAGGGAGGAGAAGATGCCAGGGCTTGAAACAAACTGAAAGATGCACTTTACCAATACAACCAATAATATTTTGGCCTGAATGATAGACCAAGTTTGATAAGAAAAGGATACATTATTGCTTAAGATAACAGTACCTTTTAAAATAGGTTACTCCTACAGCACTACAGCTAAAATGCTTCCTGTTCAGGTCATCAACCAACTCTTCAGTTCCCAAGCAGTGTCTTCTGCATCCCTCTTTTCATGTAATACTGAGTTTGAATCTTCCCATTTGACCCATGCCATTACAAATACTTCCAGTTTATACAGGACAGCAATTGCTGTCTCAGAACAGTTCATGGTTTTCACCGTCTTTTTAGTTTGATTTTATCTACAGCTACCTCACCTTTCCTACTACACATCGTGACACCCATTCTGCATTGTCACAGTCTTTCATCAATTAGACTTTAAAAGACAGAAACCAGATGTTTGTGCTCAACATTTCCTGCATAGGTGAAAAAACTGATTTTGACTTTCATCCTCATGCCATAACTCAAGACACGTTCATTACTAAAGTTTCAAATTTGGCCTGATGATTTAAACAGGTGTTGGAGGCATAAAGCTGACCTCTAATTAATAATGAAAGCCAGAATTTTGGACGAGATAAGGCCAGCATGAGTTTGGCAGCCCACAATGGATAAAGGCACCAGCAGAGCAAACACACTATGACAGGGTTCAGGATTAGCAGTGCAAGTATTTTCTCAGCATTGAGTGACACAGGAGGTTACATTATCCAAAAAAGACACTATCCCAGACACACAGGTGGTGGTCATTGATATACACAACATACTTTTGTCATTCCCAAACAGAAATGGCATCACAGATCATCTGCCAGTCTTATGGATATACAGATCAGCAGCTTGCTTCGGCCCAAGTCTGAAGAATCAGCTTGACTGGCTTAAAAGGAGGGCTGTAAATGTTGTTCACGCTCACAGGTGGATTACTGAGTGCCTTCATTCGAAGCAGTCTCTTCAAGAACACAGTTTACAAGGGTGGGCTGGCAAACACAGGCAGGATACACAACATCACTGACCTAGAAAGCGGGGCTCCCTCCATCACAGTCAGTGGCAACAGTTTGAGAAGGAACCTTTGAAAAATTCCATTTGAGGACAACAGGACCTGGCAGCTGTCAGCCCTGGTAGCCAAGTCAGTGGGGAGAAAGGCTTGGCCAGCCATGTCAGACCCCTGCCAAGCTGTGTGGGGCTGAGGCTCCAGCCAAACCTTTCAGCACACAGGACATAATTAATGCAGAAAAGGCCCTTTGCCCTGCAGCAGCCCGAGAGGGGCTGATGGGGAAGCACTGATGTTGCCCTGATTTTATTCCTGCTTTATTTTGTTCTATGCATTATGAAATTAGGTACTTGCACGGGCTCAAGACATAAATCACATTATTTCAGTTTTTGCAGAAACTGAAAGACCCAAAAGCATTTGTTTGTTGATAATTACATGTGAAAATATGAACAATCATCACTAAGTCTTTTTTTTAACAGTACAAACACCATTATTTTATGGAGTCTGACACGAGAGAGTAGATCAACAGATGAGGAATTGGTGTTGCAACAGAAATCCTGCCTTTTGTAGGCATGTCTTGAGGAGCTGTAGGAATATACATCCCATGGTAAGATGTTCTCTCAGTGGGCATCCAGGTTTTAGCTTGGTTAGGAATGCAAGCATCCTAGACAGATGAAGATAGACAGGTAAAGGCATGGATATCTTTTTCAGTGAATGATTAAGAATGGAAGCCTAAAGGTAACCTGTAAGGGTCTCAATTATTCTCAGAAGAAACCATCCCCTCTCAACTATGCAGAAAGTTCATCTCCAAGACACCTGCAACCAGATCCTTAGGCCCTGTTTAATCTCACCTAGACAAAGTTATCTAACAGTGAAATCTAGCTCCCTTCGCAGGCAAGGGGGAGAGCCAGACTTCAAGATGCACCTCTGTGCTCATGCCCTACTGTGCACCAGTTCATCTCCTGGAAGGCCAAAGAAATTGAGACAATTCACTTAATTTAGACCCTAAGTCTTGAGCTCGAGATGTCAGGCAGAACAAATCCCACGCCCACCACTTCATGGGATCAATCTCCTGACTCCCTCTAAACACTTCAGCTCTCCTTGGCTAACGCTGAAGACACATTGCAAACAATGCAGTCAGTTTTTCTCTCTTTCAGAAACGCAGTTCCAGTGCTCACCCCCTTCCTGTGCACCCAGCTGGGCACGATTTCCTCAGTCCTCCCTCCAGCCAGATGCCAGCACTGACTCAGCCTCTGCCAAACAGCCCAGCTACAGCTTTGCTGCTGTGGTGGAAGATTTGGCCTTGCTCCTGCATTCTTTCCAGGCATCCATGTAAGAGACTTAGAATGGATGTTGGGGATTAGATGTCCATAATACCTCCAGAAGGACAGAACAGAAAGGAATAGATTAATGCAACTAACCACATCACACCAGGACAGGCCGAAAATATTCATCCCAACAGACAAAACCAGGAGCAGCAGAGTGTGGGTGATTTGTGGCTAAGCAGCAGCCCAGCATAAGTGATCTAAATCACAATGATTTAGATGTTCTTGATATCTAATCTCATGCTGTACTGAGGACATTACAGTGCAACTCCAAGCATCCAATTCTAATTTAGCCACAGTTGTACACATTAACTTCTCTACAACACTGCTTCTGTTCTCCTGCTGCCAAGCCTCATGTCCCTTCCCAATACACCATTAGGAGGGTTTTTTTTCACCCTTCTTTTTAAATCACAAATCAGACACAGAAGTTGTCTGAATCAAGGAACGCTCTTTAAAGAAGGCAATAGATTTTGAGCCTCCTGAGTATTTTGGGATCACATTTTCCGTCTTTCTTCCACAGTGGCAAGGACCACAAATATACACTAAAAAGAAAGAAAACTAGAGTGGAATCACTTGCCTCCAGCATCTGGCTCTTGAAGAAAAACATACACGACCACCATTTTTTTCTTACCCCCACTCACATGATTCTTACCACCCTCTATGAGATGTAGAGTCCCACTAGATGATTCACGGAGCTCTGTGTCTGCCAAGCCTACTTGGGGCCATATAATTTTACCCTTTGATTATAAACACTGCTTTTAGGTAAGGATGTGGGCACACTTAGCGGGTCATCATTTCTTTTGGGAGGTTGTGAATTGCAAACTGTAGTCAGCAACAAACCCTGCCTGATGTTCTGCTAGTTAAGTTATGCTTAAATAAGAACGATATCAAAGTGATAAATACGAGCCCTCCTTGCTTTGCTCTTTTCATGGCCTCGGTCTACATTTTATGTCAAAAAGTACTGTGAAGTATTGTAGATAGTGCTGATAATGAAAACTAAAGCTATGGCTGCCTAAGAGTCTCATTATAACTTCTTATTTTCAGCCATTTATAACTTTGCCAAAAACAATGCCTCCAGCTGGTTTAAAGGAGGAGGGGAGCAGTAATTAAGCTAATCTGTTCCTGAGAGCATCAAGGAAAACTAGACTTTAACGTGATATTTAGAGGGAAAAAAAAAAAGAATCCAGTGATTTCTTTGAAGCATCCATATATTTCACTGCTCCAAAGCTAGCATTCATAAATTTGTAAAGGACTAAAATAAAGCCATTTCTTTCTTCACAAAGTCATCAAGGCAAAAAAAAAAAAAAAAAAAAAAACAACCAAAAGCAAACAAACAAAAAAACCCCACCAAATTAGCAAACAACCACAAGAAAAAGTTGAAATTATTTACAAGAAGGAAGGGTCACAGCCAGTGGGGAACATGCTCCAGGACCATGCTCCAGACATCTGTACTTTGTGTTAGCTCAGTTGCACTGAGCAGGGTCATCCATCCATCCCTAATTCCTCAGCAATGGGAGCAAACAGCAAATTGGAAGAAGAAGGGGTGGCTTAAATAATCAAGTGCTTGAGGGGCAGAACTCTGGAGTCTCTGTTCCCCTTTCCCAGCTGCTCTCTTTGCACACTGGTATGCAAATTTGTATAAACCCACACAAGTTCAGGACCTGCTGAGCTCTATTCTCTAGGTGCACCTCGGCACACTGAGGTCCTGCTCTCTGCCAGGGCCAGGCTGCAGCAGCACCTCTCTGCTTTCCTGACCACAGACTCCACACTCAGCAAGATGGGGGGAAGCTGCAGCACCCTCTAATCGTGGCAGCTTGTGCCAATGTGCCAGGGAAGGGGAGATGTGTGGTACTGCACATGGAATGCACCTTTCCAAGGCTAACATCACTCCCACAGATGCCCTGGCCCTGCCTGCACTGGGCTGTCAGTTCCCTGCAGCCACTAACACAAAATAATGCTTATAGTTTCTACAGGGAGGAACTGTACCATTTTTCACAGGTAACTGAGTTTGTTCAGGCTAACTGAGGTTGTGCAGGTTGTTTTGGGGTGTTACACCCCTCACCTCTGTCAAGGTGGCACCCTTCTACAAAGCCAGCCACCTCTCAGACTGCCTCTGGCACCTCCTCACACTTGGCAGTGCTGACCCTGGGCTGTCGCAGCCACCCAGTGCTGCAACCAGCACCACAAAACACCAGAAAACCAAAGCTGCTTCTCCTCTCATTGTCCCAAGACACCCTCACCTTCCCCCCAGTGAGTTCTGTTCACATCTCCTCCACAAGCCAGCTGCTTGCCCCTGACAAATCACACCTCCTACCCTGGACTCTCCTCAACACTGCAACACCAGCTCCACATTTACACTTCTCCTCACTCCCAAATTCACAGCAAGGAAAACAACCCTCAAATCACACCAATTGGACCTGAACAGAGACTAAATTAATTAATGAGAAGTTTCAGCTACTCACCCACACCTTCCAAGCTCTTCCAAGGCTCTCAGATGAGACACCTCATGAGCATCCCTCTGCTCTGCTGAAGATAGAAAGGGTCTGATAATAGAAACTTGGATTCAACTTTCCCCCACAGCCTTCACTGGACACAAAAGTCCCTTCTCTGCTCAGGCTCTCAGCTCCCTGTTAACACAGGTATCAATAGGGACCTCCCCACAGCTTATTTCATTCTTGTCTCATCACCAGCCTCACCCCCCACAGCTGATTCCACTTTTGCCTGAGCCCCCCCCCCAGGTGACACCCCTAGAGGAAAGTTTCAGGTTCAGCAAGTTCATGTTGATTTCCCTTACATCTTTATCTGAAGTTTTAATATTCTGATACTGAGATTCTTATTTGTCCTTCTGTAATTTTTATCATCTCGATGCTCAGTTGCTGTGAGCTTTCATTTTTTGGCAACAGTGATAAAGGGCTTGCTTTGTAAAAACAAGTTTTATTCCCCTTATGGTTGCAGAAGTAGGGCAAGCATGATTTAAATGCAAGAAATACTATATTAATTGTTTCTTTTGGTGAGCTGCAAGTAAGCATAGGAAACATCTATCTGGGTATTTATGCGGAATATTTTGCTGGAGCAGCTGAGCAACTACAAATCAAGCCAAACATAGAAAATCCTCCTCACTTCTCTAGGAATTGGACCCCTTGCTGCTTGCCTATTTTTAGTTTTAGTTCTTTCCATTGTGCTTTTTTAAGTTTAAGAAAGTAACTAAGTATTGCTGTGCAGTATTTTCAGCCCAATTCACAACCAGCTATCTTGGTCTTAACTGTGCTACTGTTTAATTTAATAAGTACATTATAATTTTCCTATTTTATTTTCTATTAAAACCATTAATAAACTTGATAGAAGCTGCAGCAGGAACAAGTATTTGAGCTGGGATTAGCTTCACTGCAGTTTTGAATAGGTGTAAATTTTTTGGTATAAAAGGAAGATACCAAACACAGACCAAAAAAAAAAAATGCTTTTTGCTCTTTGGAACAGAGATGTATCAAATCAATGGCTGAGTTATGAATGAAGTGGAGATATTTTGCAAGATTTACAAGCATTGATTCAGCGAGAGTGTTTTTCCTTTCAAGATTTCCAGCCCTACCTTGCAGACAAGGGCAAGCATAGATAAGAGCCAGACTTGAACTTTGAACTTTCCGAGGCTCAGATATCAAAACTTCATATTTTATTTCCCTTTGTTTCAGGCTCCTCTGATGAGACACCAAGGAAAAGTATGCTGTGTTCTTCTCTTCTCTAGCCTGTCCTTTGCAGTGACTATAACAACACACATACAGAGAGGTATAAATAAAACAAAGAGAAAAATTAACTTCCTGGAAGAAAAACTCCTGACTGTCCTCCCAAAATTATGTGCCAGCCCTGACCCTTTGTATACATTAAGACATCCAAGCCTTTTAACTTCATGAAAATCTGTTTAGATAGCTTACTCTGAGGGCAGATTTATGTCCAGAAAATTTGGAGTTGCTTACCAAAAGGATGAGAGTCATTTATTTTCCTGTTACCAGTCTGCCACACGAATGAGATATCATCAGCTAAAATATTCAGCAGAAGCTACTCCTCACATTTTTTCCCCTTCTTTTTTCCTTTTCCCTCTTTGAGACCAGTTACCTATTTAACTCCATCCTGTCAATTAAACCAGAGAAAAAACGCAAAGAACTAATTAGGCAACTGTGTAATTTTAATTAGCTGTTTTGATAATTAAACTAATTAGTTCCCCTGTGTTTCCACAATATGTGGTGGACTGGTTTTGATATCACGGCTTCAGAGTTCCATTCCATTAGTTAATTAGTCACTTTTGCATTAGAAAGCTTTATTAATGGCCTTAATTTGCAGTTGAAATGAGAAATCTGCTGTCAATAATTTGGATAATTGCCTACTGTTTGATTATAAAGTACAAAAGTAGCAGCACACTATTACATATGCAAATCCCAAGGGTTATTTCCTGGATGCTTAGCTTTCTTGATCTACATTTCATCCTCTCTGGCTTTCTGTTTTTTCTTGACCCTGTTAGGGGGAAGAGAATCCAGCTTATTAAGAAAATGAAGGCCTGTTTTTTTCCCCTTGTCCTGTACTGCATGTATGCTTGTGCCTGCAATTGTTAAAGTTATTGCTTGCTTTGTACCTAATTAGTGTCCTTGGAATTAAATGAACAGCTCTGTATACACCTCTAGCTCCTGCAGCCATGTTTGTGCATTGAATAATTGATTCTACTCTGCTAATCAGATAGGGACATAATGAGCCAGTTTAATTAAATGGGGATCTAACCTGGTGAACACTGGGAAAATATTTGCTCATTTACTTAGTAAAAGGCCACAGTTGCTTTTCATTGGATGGAAGGGAAGGTTATGGAAAGTAAAGTAGGCTTTGAAAGCAGAAGCAGTTCACTGGCTGTCTACCCCTCGCAAATCAGGCTACTTGAATAGCACAGAGGTTTAGCAAGCCGGAAAAAAAAAATAAAAAAAGGCTTAATCAAAGGGCCAGGAGACGTTGAAATTGCTGACAGGTTTCCCTGCCTCTCCCAAAGGTGTCAGCATCACTGTTCGGCTATGCTCTAAGAGGCAGGTTGCCTGGTCTTACAGCCCTCAGTGATTTGCAGAAAACATTTCAACTCAGTTCCTTGCCAGTTGGTGCCCGTGCAACTGCAATAAGGTAAGGCTCAGTTGCAGTTTATCTTCTTGGTCGTAAAGTACTTAACTTCAGGTGCATATGTGTTTGTCTTTTGTGAAGCGTGGCCGTTTATCCTGATGTTTCCTTATAAATCTTTCTCTTTTGCTCTTCAAGTTGTTTCTGTGGACGTGGGTATCAGTATGAAAACGGGAGGCAGTGATTGGGGGAGCAGGGGGAGGGCTGCCAGGAGTTACGTAACTCTGAAGTTTTTGGGGTATTTTGAATAAGCAGCTAAAGGCTTTGAAGATAACATCTGATCACTTTCAAACTTTAAAGTGACTGGAGCAATAATTTTTCTTGAATGCCGGCTAAATCTTTAGAATGGGAAGATGATTATGGTCTCTAAATGCAAAAGATTACCCACATCTTCAATGACAGCTTAAGTGAAACTTACAGTCTTCTCCATAATCTGCAAAAGAAAGTGGTAGCTAAATACACATCTGTAATTCTAATTGCACATCCGACCAACTTTACCTGCAGGGATAAAGCAGTGCAAGGCCAATATAGAAACAACATGGTGCTCATCTGCTGTGGTGTACTAGGATGAAATAGCATATTGACCCTGAATCCATACTCTGAGTAAAAGCAATTGTCATTCTGCCACTGTAACACCTTGTTGCCAGTGGCGATGTAATTAAAGCTGTGAGGACTCATTTTCCATTCTTATCTCTTAAGCTCGTCTGAATCAGAAACTGTTTGTGGTAACTGAGAAAACGTTCTACAAGGCTACATGTTTATGTATGAATTTTTGGTAGTCTATTTTTGTGGGGCGATGAGGGGACAGCTCTAAGCATCTTATTTCCAACATTCATTCTCCTACTACATATATATATATAAAATACAACTTGTGTGTGGAGATATATATGTAATTTTATATATTTGATTCATACACACACATATAGATAGATATATAGGCACACACACACATACAGTTTAAATTTTACTCACCCCCTTTTCTCCTCTATTAAAATTCCGAATGGCTAAGAGGATTTTCTCAATTTAGTCATACTTTTAATCTTCACTGAAATGAGTGATGACTTCTTATAATAAAAAGTTGACAGGCTTACATTGCGCACCGGTGGATTAGTTTCCCTTGGTGATGAGGTTTTCTTTTGTGCGCCGTGTGTCTGTTTGATGGAGGTTTAACAGAAAGCATTTTGGCAGAAATTGGATGCAGCAGGGATCATCTGGAGATGGCTGCTGTTCGATATTAACTGCACACAGTAACTTTTTTTTTATTTATTTTTTTTTTTTTTATTCTTCAGCCAGGTGACAGAAGCAGCCAAAGCATGTTTTCTCCTACTGAAAGAAATAGAAGCATTTGGGGGGTGATTATAAAATCCAATGTACGTGCACAATAGAAACCTTCTTAAGTTTAATTTGCTTTCTGGCAATTTCTAACAAAAGCATGCAAGTAAGGTGTTCTGTGAGAAAAGTTATCAGACCCATGAACATCTGTAACATACACCTTTTGACTTAAAAAAATGAAATAACCACAAGTGAAGAGTTTTTCACTGTGGGGATGGGGGTTACATGAGTTTACACAATACTGTTATAAAAACTGCATTTTCTTAGAATGGACATGGACCTAATTATTTCTTCGAAGAAAAAATCAAATTAATTTGTGCAGCTTTTGAAAGTTTCTGCCAGGCACATGGGGGCACAAACAAATGTACTTGCTTTCCAGTATCTTCACCAATGCTGCTTTTTAGGTGTGATAAAGGAACGAGACCATTTCAATATCAATTTGAGAGGGATACAGTACTTGCTTTGAATGGCCTTTATGTGCTCTGACAGCCATGTTGCTACCTGAAATCCCAGTTCTGTAAAAACTGCCTCATTGGGTTATAATTCTGTGCCAATAATTGTACAGAACACAAAATTAATCTGTTTCCATGAATCCTGAGTATTCAAAGGATGCTGTTTTCCACTTATTTGGAGGGCAAAGCTAAGGTTTGACCAGGCTTTGTTCAGGGGTTGCCTACACTTGCTAGTTCAACAAAATCTTCTTTCCCAAGTGCATCTGAAAAAATTCCATCCAAGCAACGTGACCTTTTTTAAGACTTTTTAAGTTCATGCTGTTCTGCCACGCTTACATCTGTAAGAACAAGCAGAAAGATTCTGCAAGAATTGTGCCAGAATTGGTCTTTCAGAAAACCTGCCACACAAGTATAACATGAATGCAATATTGGTTGAAAATAGATACACAAAAAATTATAGAAAAATCAACAGAAATGGCTTAATGTGTTTTCAAGTATGCCATGCTCATCATGAGTGCTCTTAAAATTTGGTTCTAGGTGTCCAGATATGATTGATATCAATTTTATTTATTTCTTTCAGGAATTTGCGTCAAGTGCCAAATAGTTACCACTAGAATAATAATAATGAGTAGCATCTGAGCACTTTAAGTACTTTAGAATTTTATGTGACACTTTAAAAATGTAGTTTGGGGTTTTTTTCAAATAATAGAAAACAAGAGTCTCTTTTCTATTTCACTGAACTTTTGGGAACAGGAGCAATATGTTTATAATAGCGATAGGAAAAGCTTAATCTGCACTTACCTCTGGTTCAGACAGCCAGCAGTGACAATCCCGCTTTCCTTGTCAAGTTTCAAGAACTTACAATCCTTAATTTAAACACTTGAGAAATCTATGGAGCCTGTCAGTCTAGTTAATGAAGCCTCCTCCTTCCCCTTTTTTAAACAAAATCTGACTTTCTTTAAAGACCACTTAAGGCATATCTCTGATTATACAAACAGGGTCTGTCCTAGAAGAGTGAATAATCCAATAATACCTCCTTTGACTTGTTTCCCTCATCACCCCCAATGTTCCACTAGAAGAATAAATCTTCCTTAAAGGTAAGGAGTTGGTTCCAAATAAACAACAGATACGTGCTGGACCGTGCAAGACTGGATACAAGTCACTGCTTTGATTAGAGGGCTTCTTGACCTTGGAAGGTTATGGACATGAATTAAGATTTTCCTAAATTCTCTTACATATCTATCGAAATATTCCCTTTTTTTTAGATGTTTGCATGACTTGAAACTGCTTGTTCAGCATCACACAGCATATATGAGAGTGTGCATGTATGATACGAGAGATGTTGTGAATTCAGCTGCTCAGAAAGTTAGACCAGGTAAATAGACAGACTTTGGAATCTTCCCATTGGTTCTCTAGACCAGTTGAAACAAATTATTAAGGAAATCAGTTGTTAAAACAAGACTGATACCTCACTGTGCTAAATGTTGTGAAATATGTACTGACATCTCTTTCTTAATGAATTTACAACTTCTGTTTAGACAAAGCACAATAAATTATTTTACATAGATTCCGAGACTATATGAAATTGTTTTTTCTCTTTCTATTTTGTATTAGAGTCATGGAAATCTAGAAGGAAAAATGTGTGCAGCAGGAACACGAAATCACATAGTCGGATTGTTTGTATAAGCTGTTTAAATGTGTAAAATTAGTAAATATTAATAGTCAGATTGGCTGCCCATCGGCAAGAGTCAACTCTGATAATAATTCCTGTGGCTGTCACAATAGAAGAGAAACTTGAGATGAAAAATTTACATCAACATTAATTAATATATCGTGAACACTAATGACTTCATCATCTGTATGCACTGAGAACAGACAACATGAAATACAGCAGCCTTGAAAGGATTTATAGCCCTTGATTACTGAGACTGGCATCACAGCTGGCAGGGAAATTATGACCAAACAAGGGTGGAATTGGAGGCAGGAGGGAGGAGCAGAGATTTTGAGAACAAGTTTAGATCAAACATGAAAGATGTGGAGCTACAGAAGGATCTCTCTGTACCGTAACAAAGAATACCACAGGTATCTTGAATATGTCATGGGGATGGTAAGGTGGCCAGAAGACCAAAGATTGCTATAAATGCTGGGAGAATGCAGCAGAAAATGAAGGATGGGGGTGTGGAATTTCTGTAGTGAAACCATACACCTCTTGAAAGTAGGGGGAGATAAGTGGCAAGATGGGTTTGTTGTCAGAAAAGTAAATTCAAAAGATGGAAGGCTGAGTCAGAAAATGGTGGCTCAATAGGACAGGAATAACAGCAAAACAGTATTGTCTCGTATGACCAAAATTTGGAAGGAAGAAGCAAAACAAGTCATTTTAGTGATCTGAAGTTTAAAATAATAAGGCTGCTAAAAGATCATGTCAGGATGAAAGACAAATACAGGATGACACCGGTCAAGAGCAGAGAAGTAGGTTTCTGAATTAGAAATGTAAATATGGTTCCGTCTCTTATGTGAAGATCAGCCAAAACGTTTTCATCTGGTCTTAGGAGGTATCCAGAAATTCTCATTTAAAATACCTTTGATGAAATGCCTTGGACTTATCACTTGGTTTCTAAGTGTGTGATAAAAACTCCAATTTAATACCATAAGACAGAGTAAATATTGTCTTTTTCATGTATAGAACTGTCATTGTAGACTTGGACATTAGATGCTTTTACTGAGGCTTTGGGAACTTGGCTTCTGAGTGCATTGTATTTATAAAGCTGTGGAAGTCTTTCATCTAGATGTGTAGCTTGATGTCTGTTTTAATTTTCAGAGAACTTATCCTGAAGGATTTTCAGTTCAGTTAATGTTGTTGATAGAGATTTTCTATTCGTGCACTGCATGTACAAAGCCCAAATCTTTAGACTTTTTAGGAAAAATAAATAGTATATTTTTGTATCAAATATGAAATGGTTGAGCTATCCTTAAATTGGAGCAATTTTCATCTCACTGAAATTCATCATTATCACACCTTCTGGAAACTGAGAATACTTCAAGCTGTGGGCTGGAGATAGATGCAGACTTTCTGGTGTAAAAAAGTTCACCCAATATAAAGCAGGAGTTTTACCTGTATGCCAGAAGGTGTATTTTTGGGACCAAGATCACAGTTGAAATGGTTGAAAAATGGTTATGAATTTCCAGCTTAGACTGAAATTAAAAGAAAACCTGTCGCTTACCAGAAATTTTGTTTTTTATCCAGCCCCTAGGAAGGATTGTTTCGGGAACCTGTCTTTTCATTCAATCTCATTTATGTTATCACTGTCTTTTAGAACTGTTTTTCCCAGTCACTTGATATTCAGCATTCTGTTAGCATTTGTCAGTCACATTTTAACTATTCCTTTTCCAGAATGCATTAGACTGTGAAAAAGATACAAATAAAATTTATCCTTGGAGGAGTTCACAGTTAAGGAGTCTGAAGTTGTAGGTCTGGATGTATCTCTCAACAAAACTTATACCAATTAGGGTGAAACCCCAAAGCCTTGGTGCAAACCACTGTCCTAATGTCCTTGGGTCGATGGATGCAGACAGGTCCAGGAGACTGAGGATGAAAGTCTGCCCTTTACCCAGAAACAGCAGTTCACTGACCATCAGTCTCACAAATGCCATTTCCCTTTCCACATGCTGACCTGAAATCCAGATTGTGCTGGCCTGGTGTATTGATTCCAGTTTTCTCTCTGGCTAAACTCTCTTTGAGCATAGTCCAAAGTGAAAGGTTTGAAGCTGACTGGTAGCTAATGTGATGCAGTTTCTTCCTCCAGGAAAGAAAGGGACCTGCCCTGAAAGCGCAATTGATTAATTTAGCCAAGAGAAACATAGTTGCTCAGGATAAGTAATGCCACAGCTCAGAGCCAGGACGAAACAACATTTAAGTTTCCACTGCTTGTGCAGACATAAATTGGATTTCTGTAATGAAGGCCAAGGCATTTGCTGATCGGCAGGCAGGGACTAAATCTGCGTGATGTGTGGACACAGCCCTTGACAGGGACACACCTGAGCTCCTGGAAGGGCCATGTGTGTGCATGAATCCAGGATCCTAAACCAGGCCCAGGAATTTCTTTATCCCAGCACCTCAGGTCCTGGAAGGGCCATGTGTGTGCGTGAATCCAGGATCTTAAACCAGGCCCGGGAGGAAAGCTCTCGATCCCAGAAGACAATGGGGAGATGGAATCCTGACCCACACATCACACGTGGGGCGTGGCTATGTGTCCAACAGGAGCGCACATGAAATTCCCTGAGCCAAAGTTCCTGACTTACAGGCAGTGCTCCTGCTGGAGACCGTGGTGTAAGAGAGGTGCAAGTCAATACAGAGCTTGGCTCGCTGTATTTCACATCCATATTTAAAGCAGCGTGGCTTTGCACGGTGCTTCCTACCTTTATTACATGAATACATATGTTCCTGCTGATGTAATTCTCTTGAAAGGTATAAATAATGGATATTCTTCATAAGCAGTTGACCCCCTGGAAAGACTGAAATCAGAGCGAGGGAGTTTGAACTACCTCGCGCAATTCAGCTCGCACCTGCACTCAAAGTCACTGGATAAAAGTCAGTTAGAGGAATTCCTGTAATGTGTCATTGCCTGCTGCCTCCAGTGTCACTCTGGTCACTGGCACCAAGGAGTCTATTAGATGGAAAAGACAGGGGGAGAAAAACAGTGGAAGTAATACAGCTTGTTAAACTACTGCCTTGCGAGTCATTGGGGGCACTTCTATTCCATTTTATTTTAACCAAGGACAATAATTTTCTGACAGAAGGGGTCTTTAGCATCGAAACAGGTGTGATACCTCCTCCTTTTCCACAGACAGTTACAAGAATAAAGGAAGCAATCTTAAATATTGTCAGTTCTGAGGTGGTTTTGTCCTTTGTGATGAAAAGACTGCCATACTGGAGACCAAACAAGCCTAAGTTCCCTCTAAGTCCTTATTCCACTGAAGTAGAATATACAAAAAATGCATGAAAACAGCAGCAAGGCCTTAGTTTTCTAAAGGCTCATAGATTTCACGGAAGTAAAAAACATCACGAAAAGCTAAATCTTGTGCCACTGTCCTGTACTAATGTGTCTGATCTGCAGAGTGTGAGCTGCTTCCAGTCTGTCAGTATGGGATTACCTTACCAAAATAGCTGCTGCTTCACTTTTGGGAAGATTCTGCTTGTGTGTGGTTTGAGAGAACTGACTAGGGCTGGGCAGATGGAAAAAAACACCAGAAAACAAACAAAAAAAAAAAGAACACAAAACCAAAGAAACAACAACAACAAACAAAAAACTGCCAGCTATAACTTTTTTTTATTTTATTTGTGAAGAAAATTCAACTTTTATTTCTCCCAACTAATTTGAAGTTTTCAGCTAAGTACTAAGTAGTATAAAAAAGCTACTGGTTCAGCAAGAAAACAGGCAAATTATCCCTTTGTCCCTTCCCACCCCAAAAAAAAAACCTTTTACAGCTCTGTTTAGAAGAAATACAGTTTGATTTTTGTATTCACACGTTGTGATAAAGTCTGACATTTTTAAAAAGCATTGGAATCAGCCGAGTATTAGTCTGGATTTGCACCTTTGTAAAGGAGATGAGACTCCAGCCCAGTGTATCTGGTATAATTTCCCCCCTCCCCATGGTAAGTTATAGTATAAACATATCCTGCTTCTTTCATACAGCCACCTGCCATTTTTGCTTTATTGCTGCCAGAAGGTTTAAAGGCAGGCTTTTAAATATCTTGAAAGTTTCCTGTTGATAAGAAAAGGTGGTTTTAGCACTTTTAAGTAAACAGTAACACACAAACATCACAAATCATGCTTTTTGATAGAATCTACATTAGCTACATGAAGCATGAGGTACATGACTGTGGGGGGAAGAGGGGAAAAAAAAAACATCCTCAGTTTCTGGCAGGGAAACCTAGCAAAATTAGTTGCAAAGTGTGGGCTGAATATGTCCTGCTATATATATCGAAACAATCAACCCAGAATTTGAAACAGTCTTTGTATGTCTTTTGTCTGGGTTACAGTCTTTGGGCAGTCCTGCAGGTGGGACAGATGGTTCTGCAGCAGATAACTAATACTTGTGAGCATTTTAATCTATTGAAATTCACACCTTGAAGGAGAAAAAATACCTGTTGATGTTCAGGAGGACAAAAATCACTGTAATGTGTGTACTTGGAGTTTAATTTCTGAAATTTTACTGCTGTTTCTAGACAGCAGACATAGTGAGACATAAAAATCATTGATGTGTGTTTAAACTCTTTCATACAAAACAAGTCCATTCAATGGGCAGCAAATTAAAGCATTGGTGACCCAAAGAGAGAATGTTTGTTATAAATCATGAGTACAGTGCATGGATTCTGACTTTAAATGTAACCTCCTGGATGGGTATCTAAAAATACATATTCTCTGTCAAGAATCACAGGCTTTGGGATGTCAGCAGAGCACCAGATGCAAGTTCTACACAAAGCCCAAACTGACAAGTGGTAAATTTATAGCCTCCGTGTTACAAATACTTCCTAAAAGTGTAAAAAGAACAATTAAATCACCCTCTTTGGGCAGAAAGAGAGTGGTGTGCACCACACCAAAGAAAATATTTGTAGCAAAAGACTCAAAGCACATTTAGTCTTCTCTCTGTCCATTTGAGAGTTTTCCACTAGGAGCCTTCTTTTTCTAATGGTGTCTTTCAGTGTTTTTGATTCAGAATATTTTAGCCTATGAAATATATATATTCAGATCTCCACTATTTTGGTTGAGGTTTTTCTGGTTGGGATTTTATTCAGAATTGATTTGACTAGCTGAATAAAGCAGGATACTTACTGCTTCTGAATGACATGACTAAAATGTTATAAGCTGGGAATGAATACCATGTTTCTGTACTGATGCAAGGCTCTTGTGCCTTTACTTTAGCAAAGGCAAAGCGCATTCCTGGAAGTTTTACTGGAAAAGTTCTCTGCTTTTTGTTGAAAGGACCTCTGCTGGTCTACTAGATCCGGTGTGGAGTATCACACTCAGAAATATAAGCAGTTGGACTAAATCAGCGTAAAAGAAAGGGAAGAATGTGTTCCTCTTGTTTGATGTGTAATCTGAGTCATTTGTGGAGTGCTGCCAAGGGTTCCATGTCTGTCCACTTGCTACTCCTGCCTCATTCACATCTGATCCAGTGCCTGGGAGGCTCAGAATTGAGTTGGTTGCTGGCTTGATGGAAAAAATAACCCATCAAACCACACATCATGAAGGTCTGCAATTCATTGATGCAGCCCTGAAGGAAAAGCTGGGAGCACAGCAGTGTGGAATGGTGAGAGAAGGCTCTCACAGCAGCAATCTTCAGCCATGCCAAATAAAATTCAGCCTGAAATCTGTGCTCTGAGGCTGCAGGTCTCTGGTACCAGAGCCATCCACACAGCCCGCTGCGCCCTCCACCCTCCTTGATTCACAGCCCTTGCCTACACATCCCCTCCTTTCCATTGTTTTTTTGATCCTTGATGGAGTCTGTCATCAGCCACTTTAGCTTAATAACCCAGAAAGCTATCAAGATGTTTTTTTCTAGACTTGTTTTCTCTGCGTTTTAAGGGGATCCAATGGGTATGTGTGCTGACACATGGTGAGGGAAGATCTGGGGATGGGGTGGTGAGGAGAAGGTGAAAGGGGAAGATTTTAGCAACACTGAGTAGTTAGAAACTCTGTAAGAGGAGCCCAGATTTGGGCATCTTGAAAATCAGAATGTAAAATGTCCATTTCCAATGCATAAAAAGTCACAACGTAGAAGTAACACTTTCTCCTTCCCTAAAGCTCAAAAAGGCAGGGGAGAGAAACCAAGAAAAACATGGCTTAATTTACTTCAGAGGAGATTTTTAAATGATGATGGACGGACAGACAGAAAAGGTTTTTGTCGATATGGTTAGACCCAGTTTAGCTAAACACCTGGTTATGTTCTAGGCAATGTTACTCCCTGTTGAAGTCATGTCAGTTAGATCATCTCCTGTGGTATTTTCAACTCTACATGTGAATTACTCAAGCACTACTGTTTCATCAAAAGTTCAAAGAGATTAAATTAATTTTTCAGATATCAAGATAGTTTAATTCATAGCAGTGTATTCAGAGCAGCAAAATACAAAGATCGAGCTGTCCATCTGTAATTCAAGCAGCTTTGCTCATATAACTCATTCATCTGGACAATTTACAAAATTGGCATGCCTGAAATCTGATTTGCATGATAACAACAGCTGACAAAAGTTCTGGGAGCAGGAAGGATGGCTCTGTGATGAAGGCCTGGAGCTAAGCTAGGCGGTCAGAACCAAACTTTCCCACAGGGTGAAAAAGGATATTTTGCATGAAGAACTGGCAGATACATCCCATACCAAGAGTCCAAACCTACCCTTTTTATATTTAGGAGGCCTTAAATAAAACCAAAAAACATTTGGCTTGGGGGAGAGGATGTGAAGCCAGCAGGCAGAAGGCATGAGAGGCCCTGAGCCTCTGCCTTCTGGGTCAGAAAAGTGACCACAGCCCCAGACCAGCCCAAACCTCAATCCTATCCTACCCTGATTTTTGTTTCCTTGTCCAGTTCCCTCCTGAGCCAGAGGGGCTGGCAACAGAGGCTTCAGGACAATGAGATGGAAAGGGTGAAAATTCCTTGTGCTGACTTTTCCTATCAAAACAACAGTTTTGGGAAACTAAGCCTCGGCCAGGGGCCCAAAGTGGTAAAATTAATTAAATAACAACATTTAAATGAATGTAATATCTTCCTTTTATTTAAGTGAAGCTACCATCAATTTGCACAAGAGTAATCCAGGAAAATTTGGGTTAGGGAAAGACTTTTAAGGCTGTCATAAAAAAAAATATTATGGGGACATTGAGATATGTATCCTATGGTGGAGGTAGAATATTTATCTTTAATAGGAAAATGTTGGGTTTGCAAGTTTTCTTTTTTTCCTTTTTCTTTTATTTTTTTTCCTCTTCTGTATCTTCAAAAGAAAAAAAGGAGAAAATTCCAGCTATAAAAGGTATTTGTCAAGAACAGCCACCGGCCAGTACCACAAATGAGCAACTCCAGTGTGAAAACACTTTCAAAGTTCTAAATGAGTTGTCCCTGTGGTAATAAAGAAAGGCTGTTTTACAGCATGACAGTATGTAAGACAGCATTGTCAGCTATAGTTTATTTAAAGCACAAGGCCTGTAACAGGAAAATAATGACTTTAATAAAATTTACTATTGACTTTGTAGGCTAAAATCTTTCTGTCATCAGGAATACAGAAAAACAACCTGCCTGAAAGCCCTTCACTTAAATATATTCCTTTAATATTTCAAAGCAACTTGTGAATTTCTTTTTTAATATACATGCTACTTCAAAAGATACTGTAGTGGGGTGGAAATTAGTATTTTTAATAGAAAGTTGGAACTGCTTACATAAGGGAAAAACTGGTAATGACCTATGACACTGTCTACTGAAAGCAACATTTGAGGAAGCTGCAAAAGCAGTTAATGCAATTCCTTGAAAAGCTGTATAAAGCTATGTCACAAATGAATGATTTATAAATTACTGAACGTCCTTCTCATCTAGAGGATATCTTTTAATCATGTGCTGTAGTTTTCTCCGAGTGAACTCCAAAGAGCCTGCTGCAGAGATACACAGAAATCTGCAGCATGTTAACAAGGTTGGGGTCATTCCAAAGAATTGTGGGGGGAGCAAAAAAATAAAAAATCCTCACATTCGGCATGATTTTACTTTCGAACCAATTTGATTAAATGCACTATGGCTTGCTGGTAGGGTGTGAAAGGTCACGCCTTTTATATGAAAAACTGCAGAATTTTCATTTCTTTAATGTTTTTTTTACATAGTTAAAATAAACTGTGGTAAAAAGTTTCCCAACAGCGAATGACAGCTCAATTTAGAGGTGAAACCTTTTAATAAAATCTCCTGAAATGAATGCTTTGGTTTATGCACTCTGTTTGTGTTTCCCACTGGAGTGTTTAGCATTGTGGAGCCGTGGTTTCTTTCTTTACTGCTGCAGAGCAACACCACGAAGGAGAGTCTGGAGCTTTGGAAAAGGGAAGATGCAGCTTAGCTGCAGTAAAATTGTTGATGGAGGAATCTTAATTTACAGTGAAAATGCTTTCCTCTTGACTTTAAAAAAATGCTATTGTGCATTAATTTACATTGCAGATAATTAATTAAAAATGAAGAAAAATATTCCACAGAGGCTTTTTAGAAAGGACTCTGGGGTCCAGAAATAGTATTAAGAGGGGAACCAATTAAAGATTTATCTGAGAATGAATAATTTTGCTAGGACTTTGGCAGTGGCACTGGCTGAAGTCACATCTGTTGTAGCTTTGCCTTGTTTCGTGCACATCCATAAAATCCTTCTTATGCTTGCTAAGGGACAGACACATCAAGGAAGAGGTAATCTTTCCATGAGAAAGCATGGTGCCTGTCTTCCCTAAAATGCTGCATAAGTACCACCTAAAAACACATCGCAGCATGTTTCCTAAACACCCAAAATTTTAAACATGCATTTCATAGAAAATGTAGTTCAATCCCATGTTCAGGAATGCAAAGTTCACACACTGCTTGAGAACTAGGATGGCAAAAAGGGTGAGGATCAGAGCAGGACCAAGTCTGACAGAAACTATCTCTCATTTGAAATTGAATTATGCTGAATTATACTGAATCATAGTGGCTCAGCCTCTGCATACATGTTATTGAGAGCTGCTGAGGACCAAATTTCCCATAGGATATAAATCACTGGGAGGAGGTATCCCACAGGACAAATTCTGTGCAGTCCCCAAAACCACAGTCCTGCCAGGGTGTTGTTGGTTGTAAAGGAATTGCTATTGTAGCCTTCCATAGTGGCTTGAGAAGATTTTAGCCCTCAGTTTATACATGTACAGTTGCATCAGGTATCGTTTATCTTCCTTCCTCTGTTTCTGCAGCTGGGAGTATGGAATCTTGGCGTGCTGTGGTAGCCTTTCCTAATTTCACACAAAATTTAATTCATTTTTTTCCCCCTAGTAAACTATGACATACTGGTCAAGAGTTAGGTTCCTTTCTGTCTATTGCTCTCATTTGGCAGTTGTCACCAAGATTTTTGGGGTTTTCTCCAGTGTAGTGTTAGAAGATCTAAAAATATTTGGGATTTTATACATCTATCTGTAAATATCAAGGTCACTAAGAATTAATTACTGCTCCTGAGTGCTCAGCTGGCTTTGGCCCTGTAAAGAGCATAGGAACTAGAAAAGTTGCAAAATCTTATTTTTGTATTACCACCCAGAGACTCAAAAATAAGAGGAAATGTGTACTACCACTTACAAATATTTAACCAAATCTTTTCAATAAACTGTAAAATACTGTGCAGATTTTCTGGGTGGCACAGGAGGCAAAAGGGAGAGGAAAAAGTCACTCTTAGGATGGACACTTAAGGTGTTCCTCCTTCACTTCCTCTCCCATCCACTTTAATCCCCCTCTGAAGCCATGGCACGAAGGACTCAGCTTAGGAGTGACCTGATATAAATGATGTGCTTCCACTTGATCTGTTGCAGGAATAGACCTCAGGCCTGATATTTAAATCTGTATTTCACTTACTTCTGAAATAAGATGTTGAATCCATTTTTAAAAGACCCACTTTTCAAGCCATATCAGCCCTCAGAAATTTCTACTCTCTTTAGTAAGAAATGCTGAGAGCTCATTGCTTGGAGAAAAAATCAGGACTAAAGAACCTCAGCCTAAGTTTTGGAACATGTCTTAGACTCAAACTTTTCAAAGTCTAGCCCTTACATTTTATTCAAACTGCAAGAGGATAGTTTTATTAATTTCAGCTGGAGGTTATTTTGTCTTTTATCTTATTTTTCAAGGCATGTGTGAGCAGAGGGAAAGGCTTCAAATCTATAGCTCATCAACTTTAAGATTTTTTTTTTTTTTTAAGGCAGGATTCATATAATGTAGAACACAGGACATTTATTCATTAAACTCTTCCCTGGGGTCCCAGAAACTCCAGCCTTCCTACCATATACTGGGTAGAAGGAGGCACATCAAGCAAGGTAAGGGAAAAACCCCAGCCATTTTCAAGAAGACCTTATTATCTTTTAAGCCTTTCAGGGGCGTATCTACTTCATTCTGTGGTTGTTCTCTTTGCACTTTTCTGACATTGCTTTGCTGCTCAGTAAAGCTAGCAGCAATTATGAACTGCAGAAACCATATGGCCTCCAAAATAAAAACTAACGTCACTTGACAAATGTGTGCCATGTAAATAGCACTTTCTGATGATCAGCCAGAAATAAAATGTAGTCCTGAGAGGTGAAATAGGATGCCCTGGCCCTTCCTATTCATACCTTCAAAGCCTGAAAAATAAGTAATGGCTTTATGTTGTAATATCTGTACGTGAGACATCTAAATTTTCTAAGATACTGGATGGCTTACTTCAAGTACATATGATCCTTAAATGTTTTCTGCTTTGAGTGATTACACAGGTAATTAGGGACACACTCAGGTGCTCTGCTGGACCTCATACTTGCAAGCATGAAAAATTGGTTAGGAATGAGAAAGTCAGGGGCAGCCTTCACTGCAGGAAGCATGAGAGGGTGAAGCAAAGCATTCTGAGAGGGGAATAAGGCAAAAAAGCAGGATCACAGCACTGGGTTTCTAAAGAGCAGGTTTTGCCGTTTACAGAGACCTGCTTGGAAAAGTTCTATGGGATGTGGTCCCTGAAAGAAGAAAGGTCCAGGGAAGCTAGTGAACTTGGCAGAGTCACTTAGTCTGCCAAGCTCAAGAACAGTCCATCCCAAAGTTCAGAAAATCGAGTCAAGGTTATAGCAGGCCTGCATGGATTAAGAAGAAGACAAAACTCATAAAACTCAAACAAAAGAAAGAAGAGTAGGGGAGGTGAAAGCAAGATCAAAATGAACGCACAGACTCAAATATGCCAGGATGGAAAAGCCAAAGCCTAACTGGAGCTGAATACGAATATTAAATGTGAATATTAAAAGTGAAAGGAAAAGCAGTGACAATGTGAGCCCATTGCTGGATGAGTCAGGAGACTGGTGACAGGGTTTCTGGAAAAGGCTGAGGTCTTCAATGGCTTGGTCTCAACTGGTAATGATCCCTTAAGTTTTAGCTTTTATATTTTTCAGATTCTGTGCTGGTTTAGTGTGTAGTTCTGGCCTTCATATTAAGGGTTGTGAAGTTCTTTTCATAGAGTAGGGAGACAAAACAATTCCTTTCTGGCTTGGCACCAAGGACAAGTTTTGGGCCCAAGAGTGGAAACAACAGGGAAGGAAGAGAGGGAACAAGGAGGATGGAGCTTCATAACCTGAAGCTGGAATTGGACAATTCACTCCAATGTGCTGATGGACCAAAACCTGTAAAAGTGTGAGGCCTCATGACCAGGGATCCAAGCACAGATTCAGAGCAGTTCAAGCTGTAGCTGTGCCTGCCTTTGCCCTGTGCTGGATCTTGTGTGGAAAGAGCTCCAAATGGCAAACAGAGATGCCCTAAAACTAATAACATCACTGTTTCCTATAACTGTCTGTTTACAGCTGTCTATAGTAAACCCACAGACTGTAGAAGAAAACTGGTTTCAGAAAAATCCTGTTTGCCTAGATAATTTTTGAGAAAATCTGTTTTTCAGTAAGTGTGCTGCCTTTTTATTTTTCTGAATCTGTTTTGCAACTGAATAATAAACCAAAAAATGTTGATTCCATTGTGTTCTACAATCTCAATGACCAAAGCATAATGCATTCCTTTCTCCCTCAAACCATTTAAGAGCCAGGTAATTTCAGCAATTCTAGCATCTTCCTTGCTTTTGTACTCACACAGTGAAACCTAAAATTATGCACAAGATTCATCAAAGCTGAGCTGTGTTGCTAAGAAGTGTGTAACTCAGATATAGAATGAGCCATTTAAAGAAGTTATTGATGCCAACATTAAATTTACAATTATTCATAAAAGAAAACCATTTGAAGAATTCCCCATGCTGCAAGTACACAAAATAGTTTGCTACGCATAAGAAGTTACATTTATTAATAGCCTTTTTTGCCAGAATCTCATTTCACTAAAGGAAACTTCATCCTCCAATGGGAATAGGAATCACATGAACGTCACAGATGCTACAAGTTTATTCACCATAACAAAAAAAAAGACATCGAACTATCTGATAAAAAATCATGTTTCAAAGTAGGCAGCTGTCTAGAATGTAGGACACAAGAAAACTTAGATGTAAAAAACTTTTGTAATTAATGAACATTATTAAGTACACCTATTTTTTCCCCCCTTGGGTTCATATATAGTGCTAGAAACATTTCATGCAAATCTTGTTTCTGTATCATTTAATTTATGTTACATATGCTGTCAAAATTTCTTTATTGGTGGTGTTTCACTTATTCTCTTGTACATAGAGATCTCATATCTGGGTCCTTAGCTTTTCAACCAACTGGGCAACTACACTATTTAGAAACTTTTTTATAAATATCATGGTTATGCTGAATGCAGTTTTCCTTTGGCCCCAGGGACGGGCCACCATCACCACCTCCCTTTCTTTTTTCAAAGCAATCTCTGTGTGTTTGTCAAAGTCTTCTAAGGAGTAAGGAATTCATAGTTTCTGCTTTGAAGTAGTCCTTCTATAACAGGCTTGTACATTTTGAATGTAACCAGCTTCTAACTTCCTTTGCTGGCCTGGAGTATGTTCAGGCATCTTCTGTCCAGGGCAGGATCTCAAATACCCCGAGAGACAAGACGAGAACCCCCCTTTCCTTAATTTTCATGGTCCATACAAAGCATTCAGGATGAGAGACTAAAACCATTGGAAAAAGACTGCAAATATGGCTCTGAGGTAGTATAAAAATCCACCTCTGTAAAGTTAGAACATCCTTTTCAATGGGTGTTCACATCACTTGGTGGTAAACTTCTGCTTAGAAAAATGTAGTTCAGTGGTTTTGAAGTGGTCACCTATGAGTACTCAATTAAGGAAATTGTGCCTTCAAAATATGTACATCTGAAAAACTTCAAACTAAAGAACAGAGTAGAATAATAAATAAATTCTGACATTTGGTAAACTCTGGTTATGGTTTGTTGCCAGCACAGGCAGTAAGTAGCCCTAGCCTGTGCTCTGATTTTTCTATTAGTGGTTAAAGTCTGTTAAGGATGCTCCTAGATGCAGTCCATTAAAAATGTTCCTAAACATATTCCAGTTTAGTTTCATCTGAAGGGAGTAAATTTCTGTGGTTGGTGACCTCACCATAGTGTAAACCATGAAGGGCATGGATTGGGATTTCCCTGTCGACCCACTGGCCTGGTCAGGGTTAAAACCATAATTCAGATGCACCCAGACAGTTCAAGGCTTCAGATATCTTCTATTGCATCAGGAACTGCTGCTTTCACCTGATTTGAGGTTTTTCAGTCTGCATTTAGGGGAGCCTTGGCACACTCCTGCAGACCTTCATGGCTCTAACTTGGCTCTTTGGGTGCTTGTGACCTAAAAAAGCTGCTCTGTCCCCGGGAGGGCTTTCCCTGACTTGTGTTTGTAGTGGTATTCATCTTTCAACAGTAGCACTGTCAGGTCGATTCTCTGCTTTTACATTAAGCATGTATTTTCTTCCTTCTTTCGCTACCATCTCCATAACAACTCATCCTCAGCCTGTTCCAGGACTTAGCCAGGCTGCTTAAAGGGTGGGCAAACAGACTCATTTTGCCAGGCATGTCCATTTTATCTACAGTCTAATGCAAAATAAGCCGCTTCCTTTTTTTTTTTTTTCTTTTTTTAATTCCAGAATCAGTTTTACTCACCAGATCAGGCTGTTCTAAGGCCTCCATTCGAACAACTCACATGAAGATGAAAATGGCAGAGCAGGCATATGAATCTGGCTTCTCACAGCAGATGGATGTCTTAACTACTGACTCTTCTGAAATGAATGAACTCTGTTCTCCTCTTCTTCTTCCCACTCTCGCTGGAAATTAAAATCTGGACCTGTGAAATTTTTCCCAATTAAAGTTTCAATGATTTTGGCATGTTCCAACAAAACCATTGCATCAAAAATGCCTTATACATAATTGGTTGAGCCAACAGATGTCACATTATGGCTTAAGCCCTCCTGAGCAATAAGGATCAGAAAGTGGCATTTTTAATAAAAGAGCTTTTTTCGTCAGTAAACCCGAGACATGACCAGTAGATAGATTAATGTCTGTGTGCATCCAAGTTGCCCACAGATGGTAGACTAATCTTGGACTGGTTTTCTTGGGCACTGACTTGAGATTTTCTTCATAAAACATTTTTCTAAAAGCCATTAAGGTCTGTCAGATTAAAATAAAATCTGCAATGCCTTAAGGAGTCAGCAAAAAAACCCACAAAATTATAAAATTAATTCCTGTTTATATGTCAAGCTCAACTCTAACTTTGTTTTCAAAATATAACCAGTAGCTAATTTTCCAGTAACCACTCTTCTAGTAACTTGATGAAAATCCATTGTATAATTACAATAATATTTCCAATATATGCTTATCCAACTTTTTCAGGTGATCTTATCACACTTTCATATAAATCTTGATCTAAACCTAAACCGCAATAAATAACACCTAATGTCCAAGGACACGTTTGGTCATTTGATGTCATAATTTTGAGCAATGTCACTTATGTTTTGGAAGCAAAAGAGCTTCTCGTTGTCTTTGAGCAGATATTTACTCTATTGTATAGCCATATGTACAGTCATTCCCCATGGGATTTCAGACCATTTTCCTTTTTGGCTGTTCCTACCCTGACGTGCTGTGTGCCAATTCAACCTTGTTCTATTTGCATCCATGTGATAGGATTGATCATGCAGTAAGTGTGTTCCCATAGTGGAGTCATTTTTATAGGGCTAACAATTGTGCTGAATTAAACTCATCTGAGAGCCAGAGAAGGAAAAATCCTCCATGATTTCACTTGCCAGTCATGCCAAAGAATTAATTCTAAAAACTAAATTAATTTACATAAACCCCATCTCTCCCTGCTATTTTCTGTGATCAGCTTTAGATTATTTGTTATACTCTGTTGTCAGATGTCACTGGCAGTGTACCAGCATCCGAGAGCGGCTATGCTTCCAGCACAAGGAAGTTTGGTAACCTTGACAAATTTTCTTTGGTTGCCTTTACAAGAATTACATGCTACTATGGCCAGAACAAGCAGTGAGCTGTGATACATTTTGATGGAGGCTTTGATGTCTATCCTCATCCAGAATAGGAGGTAGTAAATTATTTTTGCAGGCTACATATTAAATATATATGTAATGCATGTTGTCTTATTTTCGTGTATATATAGTAAGCTGTATACCCAGACCAAAACTGATGTTTGTGAAAGCCTCCAAAACAAAGAAAAGAGAGTTGGAGAAGGTGGAGCAGTTTTCTAAAGTAAGTTGAAAAGGCATCAGATAACCTGAGGAATGATGGTAGGTGTCTGAAACATGGCCCAGAATACTTAGGGGATCAGAACTGGAGCAGGAGAATTTTAGTGATCCAGGGGCTGCTGGCACAGAGATCAATAACACACTAAGAGTCTTCTCTCAAGACTTTTTGCCTAAAGAGCGCTTCAGCACGTCTAAGGCTCTCAGGAGATAAAATCTCCTCACCACCTCCCAGTCAGGATGAGGACAGGGAGGAACAGGAGGATGAAGATCAGAATGACCACTTGGGCAGTTTTTGCAGTTTTACGTGGCATGTAAGAGTCCAAAACTCTCTTCTCACCCTGTTTCATCCAACCAGGAGGACATTTTCTCTTCCACGCCAGGCTTTTATTTCCTCTCAATATTCAAGCCTCGATGAAAAAGTCTCCCCTTCAAAAGTTTAGTCAAAACCAATGCCTTTCAAGGGAAAGTGATTTCAGCTTCATTAAGAAGTGGAGGTGGTTTTTTTTCAAGGAAAATCATTGAGTTGAAAAACTAACAGCCAGCTCCAGCTCATACCACTTGTAAGCCGCAATGCAGTCATGTAGTGCTTAGCAGCTAATTGCTCATAAAGCTGAACACTCCTTTACATGTGCTACTGCCACATCCTTCACCAAACTTCAAAAGAAGGGGCTTGGAACTGAAGATGGCCTCTAAACTCTTTCTCTGTTCAGATTTCTTTACAGCAACAGGAGAGTTATTATATTTCTCCAACTGACAGCAAAGACTGAGCCAAAGTCTCCTCCTTCTCCTCATTTACAGGAATATAATAATTCTCAAGTCAACTGAGCTAAAACTGGTGTAAACAAGAAGAACCAGGCCCCCAGGACCAGGAGTATTGCAGGAGCAGTCATCACTTTTAAAACATGGCAAGGTTTCAGAAAAGCACTGCAGATGCTTTGGCTCTGTCCCTCATTCAAGCTGAGCACTGCTTTTTTCTGCTGCACTTTGCTTATTTCTACCAAGTCTCTTTAGGCATTCATGCTAATACCTTGTACTTGATAGGAGATGAGTGTTTTATAATTAAGCGCACATACATGAAATACCCAAAACTACATTAAGCTTAAACACATTTTCAAAAAGTTGTAAAATACTCTTGCCAGATTCTACACTCTCAAATGGATTAATCTGAAAAACAACTGGGACTCAATTTAGACCTTCCTGGCAGCGAGCAGGAGAAACGTCAAGCTCAATATTTTACTTTATTGAAGACCCTCTTAGGAGTCCATCAGAAAGAACTCTATCTGCCTGGTAGCCAGCGATCAGTGGGAGGTAATATTTAGTTTATTAATGTGGCTTTGATTTTTTTTTTCACGCTGTTGATGAATAGAAGTAAACTAAGACCTTGATCCAATTTCCCCTTCTCCCTTTCTGCAGAAAAGGCAGTGAAACATAGATAAAGTTAACAAGATCCTGCATAATATCAAACTGCATTTGGTAGGTCCCAAGTTAACCAGACATACAGTTTATTTGTACACTAGGATGACTAAAACATATGCACAGAAACTGAACACAATTTAACAGACCCTGTGCTGAAGTCAAGGTTAATTTTGAAATAACCCTTCAGTCTCAAGGCAACGGTATGGATTAGTAAGTGTTTTTGTTGCACAGAAGAGTGGCTTTCACTGGTACTTGACAGTACAGGTAAACCACCATAGAGTTCTGATCATAAATAGGCTGCAGCTTAGTTACCAGCAATGGATTTTAAAAATAAAAGGAGCCAACGCAAAAGGCAGAAAGTTTTTGCCATGTTTTCTTGTCAATAAATCAGAATGAATTGCAGTTTCAGGCAGAGATGCTGTCTCAAATGTTATGATTCATGTCTCCCATCACATTACATTTGACTTATACTGTTGTTTGTGGGGTTTAAGGTTGTGTTGCTGGGGAGTGAGAATATGTTGGGGCTAAAACAGCTGACTGGGGTAAAACTCATGTGGAATAAATACTCAGAGCGTGAAAACACAGTTGGAAGTAAAGGTAGGAACTCTTGACTAATCCTGTATGACAGTGAAGCACATATGGAGTTCCTGACTTCCACTGATGACTTTGGTGGGGCTCTGGAGTGCCTAACTGCTATTGGCAGAGGTGTGAACACTTCACAGGCCATTCCACATCATTAAAAAGCTAACAGGCAGGCAGCTAATGTTGTAGAAAAATCTTTAGACTGATACTCTGGCCTTCAGCAGAGAGATACTTCACTGACAAAGTCTGGATTGCATAAACACCCAGAGCATAAAGATTAAATTTTCTGTGTTAGCTTGTAGCTGGCACTCCATGCTAAGAGTGTTGATGGGATTTGATTTCCTTTCCACTAAAATAGGACAAGAGGAGGAAGAGTGTTGGTCCCAAGAGAAAGTTTCCATAACTTTAAAACTTGCAGTAGTAAATGGGAACTTGGAAATTGGTTTCCAGCAGTGCAGGAAAGCAGAGACCACGAAGAGGCAGAAGAAGAGGTGTATATGTCAACATCTGTAGAAAAGTAAGCTACCTCCACTGAGGTTTGGGATTTAGCAATGGTCTCAATAAATGAGGAACTGATCCCAACAAAACTGGAAGATATGATACATCTACAACCAAGAAGCAGAAATAACCACTGGCCAATGAATACGCAATCTGTGGCGATAAGGAAAACATTAATCTGAATTGTATTAATGTGTCCAAGTCTAAGCAATTAAGTTTCTTTCCATCCTTCTCTCCATTTTGAGGAAGCAGAAGTTCAGGAAATAATGAGTGGTTGCAATGATTTATTGACTGACTGGTGATGTGAGAGGATGTCAGAAACACTTATGGTTTTTGTCTCAAAACTAGGGAACAACAACTGGACTGTGCAATACAAGCATCTACATAGAGAAGGAATCACTCAATCACATATGATAAGCACTGAATAAAATATTAGGGAAGGTAGTCCTGACTCTGACCTCTGATTCAAGAAGGGGTGTGGCCATTTTAAAAAGTGGATTGTTCCTAAGGAAAAAACGTGATCCTTACTGATTTATTTATTTGTTCATTTTTAATATTGGAGAGGATACAATTTGAAGAACAAAGGTCTAGAAGTTTAAAGTTCTCAGAAAAAGAAAACCAGGTCTACTTTTAGTGGTAACATGGAACTCCTTTTTCAACAATATTTTAAGATTGTTTTATTCCTTCCCCTATTTTGTGGGGGCTGCTATAAGACATCTGTTACTTAAAATGGCTACTTCCCTTATTACATGTTGGTAGCTCTAATAAAATTGTGTTTATCCACAGATATATAAAACAAACAGCATTTTTCTAGTATTTATATATAGTATTTACAAAAAAGGTTTCCAGTGTGGAAGTCAATCCAACCTAATCACAGATTTTCTGTCACATTTACCTTGGTACCAGAACTCCTATCCATCTAGGAAATTATTTCTTGTAGAGATACAGGGCCAAATTCTCCTGTCAGTTACACCAGTATGCGCTTGGAGTGCCTCCAAATTAGCTAAAATTCAACAGAGGTAGCTTAATATGTTCTGGTGTAAATCAGAAGAGTATTTGGCTTCTGATCTTTTGATAATTATTCAAGAGTAAACAGCTCTCAGTTGCAACACAGGAGAGCCCTGGAATGTGAAATATCAGAAAACCGCGAATAAACTAAAACCATCAAATCAAGGCATTCAGCACAAAATGCCCCTTGTTTCTTGTTGCACCCATTGTCATTTCTGGCAGAACACTCTTGGAGCACTGACCTGCCCAAGGACACCCCCAGGACGCTGGTTTATTGTGTTTGGTACCTTGTAACTGCCAGTGCATTATGAGATAAGAGTTTGTAGCAACACATGGCAATAGGGGATCTGTGCGCCCATGCTTCATTACTTCTTGACCTTTCAGATGATACCCAATTGAAAAAGGATCAGCTTTTACATCTGGCAAAAGCCTAATTTACTAATGTGCTGTCCTCCTGAGTCACTGCTGCAATACGTCTGCTGAACTTGGATATCTTGACCCCTCTCAGTTCGTTGTTGCTCAGTTATTTACTTTTGACACACAAGCATAACCTTGGGGTTACTTTGGAGCTACAAAATTTGGGGTAGAGGCATGAATGGGCTTTATATTTGAAGTGAAAGCAAAAAAAAAAGATGGATTTTAACCCAAATTTCTCAAGGCAGTCATTTAATAGAAGGAAAAAAAAATAAAAACAAAACAACAAAATAAACACCAGACAAACCCCCATAACAGAACAGGAAACAAACAAAACAAACAAAAAAAAACCAAATTAAAAAATAATATAAAAAAAAGAAACACCAAACCTCATGCACTGCCAAGAAATTTAACTTGGCTCAGAGCTTCAGCATATTAACTAGGTCATTGCTTCAGAGTCTTCTTCCCACAGTACCTTTAGAAGAAAGGAACTCTGGGTTCCATGCCCCACCAACTCTCTGACCCCACACTGCGTTTGCAACTACAAACAAAAAGGATTGTCTGAACTGGATCAGGGAATGGAGGTGAACCTTGGCTTTAACTCTCATTAGGAATGCATACTTTCATATTTTCTTCTGTTCTCTTAAGTCATCTCAGTTTCTGAGATCCAGCTCAGTTCTTAAACCCCAGAAGTGTCGGTGCAGAAATGACTGCCCAGGAGTGAGGATATGGGAGGGACAGCACAAGGAGGTGGCAGTGTCAGTCTCTATTGCCTCAAAGTCACAGTGGCCACAGGGCAGTGTTTCATAGAAAACATATGTAATGACATCAAAAGAAACTATTTTCTTAAAATTAAATGTCATCGTGTGATCACATATAAATTTTGCTTCATTATTAGCCATCTGCTTCTTCTAAAAGTTACCCTTTCAAAGCTTGAAGCTATTAACCACCAAATTTCATTTCTGGAGTAGGCCCATTCTCCCAGCTTTTTCTTATATACATAAGACTATGATCCTACCCTGAGTAGCTGGAATACTGAAAAACAGAGTATAATAAATAAAAAAATATTGTAGATTTTCTTTTTTTTTCTTTTTTTTTTTTTGTCTAAAAGCACCAGTGAGCAGTATAGCCCTATATCTTCCTTTGCTCATTTTTTTTTCTTGCCTATTTTTAAGGGTGGGATTTTTTTTCACAAATGGCTAGTGTGGTGTGAACTCAATCCCTTTTCTGAAAATGTGGGCATGAGTGACTGTCCCGTGGCCCTCCAGAACAGCTGCTTCTGTGCATGTGCATTTTGAGTCTGATCAGTCCTCAGCCAGAAACATTCTCAGACACGATCTCTGATTTGAAAGGCTTGGCCTGCTTGGCTTTATTATAATGGGATTTAGTCAGTTTTGCCTCAGCCCACTGGGACAAAACCAACAGCTGGTTGGGAAATAGTTCTTTTTTTGCCAGAAATCACTTTACCAGTACTGGTTAGCAATACATAAATTACCAGTCAGATTTTAACCTAGGACTGGTCCTTCTGCACTTAAGAGAGGCCAGGTTGGCCTCCACCACACCTTTTTATTTATGAAACCAAGAGGATGGAGAGGACAGAAGCATTAACCCCATTCTAGTGCCAGCTATTCCACTGCACATTCCCATGCCCTTCCAAATGGTTTTATTTTGTGTATTTTGATGTTTCAATCAGCAGGCAAGGTGGGTTCTACCTTCAGTGTATGCTTTGCAAACACCTCAGCTTCTTTTTTGGAATGATATATCTCAGATCAAAAAGATCCAAATCATGTTCATCTGCGCTCTGAGAACAGTTCTGTGATTAACAAAGTTTGCTGGCAAATCCTCTGATATCTCCAGGGTCAAAGGCAAGAAGTCTGGATTTCCCACAAGACAGATTTTGTAGAAGTCCTCTCAGATAAGGAAGGCATTCTGCTCCCTGTAGTCACAAACTTCCAAGGCTTTAGAAATGGACAAAGAACCAAGCAGCTTCCTGAAGACAGGTTGGGAATACTACTGGATGGTTTCTTGTCATCTGCAAAAGCAAGTTTTACTTTCTGTCTTCCTGACTCATGTCCACCATTCATTTCAGCACCATCTACATTCCTTGCACATCTGCCTATGGATACAGCTAAAAATTGACTAAACTGAAATAATTAACTGTCAGTGCAAGCTGCAGGAAAAAAAAGTGGGAAGAAATCACATGGTATCTAAAATTTTCTGAACCAATTGTACTGGGATTATCGCATGCCAAAGCTTGTAATTTGGCAGAACAAAAACTACAGTCCAGGAACAAATGTTGAACATCCCTATCAACTATTTCTCTTTGTTTGGGGACCATGAAAGCAAAGTTAGTAGAAAAGAATGAAACTGAAGCCCACATAGGAAAGAATATGCTGAACTGGCTCTGCAGGCAAAAAAAAAAAAGTAAAAAAGTCTGTCCCACGTATTCTTAACAAAATGTGGTGTCCATTATCGTAAGCATTGCCATCTCACAGAGATGGAGACCACACATTTAATTCTTTTCGATAGGTTTTTTAAAAGGTGGTTTCAAGCTACTCTCTGAGGAGCAGGGCTGGTTAATTGTAGCCCTGCTGGATTCCACATATCACAATGGGCTCAACAAGAGCTAAAGAAAGAGAGTTTAATCAGATCTGGAAAAGATGGTTCTTAATGGAAGTGAATTCTGCAGAGGATGATAATCATTAAAACTGAGGAGTTAATCAAAAATCCTAAAACAAGAAGGGAAATTTGAAGCATCCACAAAACATTATCCCTCCTCCTAAAAAAGTAGGTGAAATTAAAAAAAAAAGAGCACAATTAATAAAATGTTTTAAAAGCAAGAAGCAAAATGGTCATTTCTCAGTCATCTCCTCAGCCACAGAAAAGGGGAAGTTCTTATTCCTGAGTCAGAATCACAGGACAGGTTATTGCATGGTGATTACTTTGAGACGGTGATTAAAGGAGTAATTTAAAACACTAGGATTACTAAAGGAAAGGGGAAGTTAAAACTGCCTTGGGAAAATTATTCCACATTCTCTGCAAAGAAGGAAAATAACCTATCCTTGAATGCCACTCTGGAGGACATAATTAAAGAGGAATGAGAACTCCCTAACAAAGGAAAGTGTTTTAATGGGGCAATACATGAAACACTGCCACAGAAAGAGAAAAGCCGGAGTGTGGGGGTGCTGGGGAGGGGCTGGGCTCAATTCCAGCTCCAAAGGCAAACTGTGGCCCCAGCAAACGAGGGGGAGTCCTTCCAACACAGCATCACTGCCCTGCGTGCCCCTTTGATAAGGAAGTGGAAGGCACTTCTGAAACTAAATGATGAGACTGCAGCTGCTTCTTTGCTGACACCCTTCTTGGCCACCTGCTTTGCCAAGATGATTTTAGCACAGCATCATGAGATAAAAGAATGAGCCTGTGCTAAGCTTAAACATGCTAAGTCACTAAAATGTAAAATATTTTTGTCCCCAATTACCAGTACTAATGGCTTCCTCTATTTTACAGCTCCGTTGCTTTGATTTTTCAACCTTGGGTTTCAACCTTGACCAGCTGGGCAAAGCCCGGGGTTGCAAATGGTCTGAATTCATGTTGACCCTGCTTGGAGCAGGAGGTTGGACCCCTGAGCTCCTCCCTGGCCTGAATGAACACGATTTTCTGTCTCTCTGGCTAAGGTCACTCAGTGAGTGCTCTATAACAGAGTCACATCACACTGATTTTAGAAGTCTTTAAGAAGGCAGAAGACAGCACTAAGGGGATACAGTCCTCCTACTAACTTCTGAGTGTTGTTCAAAACATAGGTGAAAATACTTTGGACAAATTATATATTTAGGAAAGCATTTTGATTAAATGAAAGGAAAAAAAAAACAATAAAAACATTTCCCCAGAGAGCAACAAAAGTAGAAAATTAAGGCAAATTCTTATTGGTGTGTGAAATGAAACCTAGTTTAGAAGAAATAGCCTTAAAATCAATGTCTTATGTCTTGAAGCAGTAGCCTCAAATAGCAAGAAAAGTTAAAGTAAATCCTATATTACTAAGTTGGGGGTTTTTTGGACCCTGCAAGTATCCCATCTACCTCATAGCTGGTTACAACCTGAATTTATTGTACATGACTCTCATACCACTATTTAAGGTTTTACTTTTCAGGCTGCAGCCTGAAACATAAAGTCTTGGTCCACAATAACAGATATAATGGCATCTCATCTTCATAATAAGGCTTTTTTTTTTTTTTTTTAAGCTGCATACCTTATCAACCCATCCAGCAGGCAAAAGCTTTCATCAAAGAACTTGAACCTCCAGCCACGGCCTAAATCTGTTCCTTGGGAGCCCAAGCACTGTGGGATTGCTTACTCTAAGGGCATGTTCTGTGAAATCCTACACTTTTCAAAAAGTCTTGGCACACTCAGAGCACCCACCTCCACCACCCCAAAGCTGTGTCCTGTGTCAGCCCAGCTTCCCAGCTGCCTGCATGAGCCACGTGTCCCAGCTCCCACGGAGCACAGCAGGGTGACTGCAAGGACTGCTGCTTCTTCTTGTCCAAAATATGGGGCAGATCCACATGAGAATCTCCAGTAGGGGCAAAAGCTGTTCCTACTACCCAAGGCTGGAAGCAGAAACGTCTTGGATACCTTTCCTAACACTTAACCCCACCTGAAACTTTGCTCCAGCTGTTTGGTGTCCAGAAAATACCAGTAAAAAACACACACTCAGCTCCTGAAGACACTGTGAAACAGACTCTGCTTTTTGTCCTTAAACAAGGAGATTGATGTTACAGCACTTTTAGCAGCATTTGAGAGGAAGGGCCTCATACCCATACTCATAAACTCCAGTCACTTATCCAACATGTATATGCACGGGTCATTATCTTTCCTGTATTTCAAACCAACACTGTGCAGGAGAGTATCCATTTTCCAGCAAATATTATACAAAGGTCCTCTATTTAAACCCTGAACTTTAAGCTTAATGGCTACCTCAATCACATTCACAGGGGGAATATCTTCTTACTCAGCATTCAAAATCACAAAGTTCCTACAGACCTGCAAGAAAGCATTTTAAAACTGCTTATGGCCTCTTAACCAGCCACATTTTCTTCCTACACATAGACATTTGCAGAATGAAAATATCAGTTATACATCTGCATCAGATCTAAGACACACAGGTATGAAAGGCACACTCCTGTGCTTTATTGCCATTTATACCCACCCACACACACACGCTGCAGCACAGTTAATTTTTAAACTATTGTGTGTCTTATAGTGCAGCTGTCTAAATAGAACTGGGTTGCAAACTATTTTCTTAGCTGGTATTCAAATTCTTCTGTCTTCTCACAGATTTGCCTGCTAAATCCTCCTGCAGCTGAACACTAGCTAACTAATATTTGGCTCATTCTTCCCACACTCAAGCTGCCCACATTCAAAACGTCTGCAGTGTTTCCTCCCACCCTCACCTCCTGTTCCTATCTCATGGATTAGTGTTGCCACATCACCCAGATTATTTTTCTGATGGCTTCTCTTCCCCTCCTGATTTACCTCTCTGCACAGGGCCCCTCCACAGTCACTGGGATGAAAGCCACTGTCCTGCATTTATTGGTAACCACCGAGCCTGGTGGCTCTGAACAGATGGAGTTAACAGCAAATAATCTTTTTTGTTTCCTTTTTTTTCCTTTTTTTTTTTAATGACTACACATGGCTGTTCTACTTTGCTTGGACTTAAAAAAAAATAAATAAATAATAAAAAAAAAAGCTGTATCTCAAAATAAACCAGTTTACCCAAAACTGATGAAAACAAGTGCTATAGATAAAACTTAGTCTTTTCCATAGGAGATATTTTTAATTTTTTTTGCTTAAATGACAATGTTCAAAGAAAAATTAATTGGTTTTAATTAAGTTGCTAAGAAAAAAAAACAAAAGTAACTCAGCAAGGAATATATACTAAAATAAAAGACACTGAGAAACTCTTCCCTTTCAGAATGATTAAGATTCAAGTATTTTTGTTTCCCCCTCTATTTCTTGAATACTAAGTCTCAAAAAATAATGTCTATTAAAAAATTGTGATTTTCTGTTAGTACAAGGGTTCCTTTCTTTAGTATTTCTCACACCAATTCACATTTTCTCTGTGCCCCTACTGACCCAGTTCTTCTCAAAATATGGTCACCTATTTAAAAAAATCTAGAGGGCCAAATTCTGCTGAAGAAACAAGAATCTA